>CH002811.1:212475-240414 GCA_000149265.1 Ciona savignyi | reverse complement strand
TCTTATATTGGTGGTGCCCTCTGTGTGCTATTAGATGTATTTTAATATTACGAAATAAACTTTATTTCTACAAATATGTGCATACTGTCAGGCGTAATGGTCTCGGAATGTTGGACTTTTGTATGCCGGCATCTGGGAGGATGTAATACATAATGGAAGAGCCGCCGCTTACCCGACGTTGTTCGACAATAGCGTCTAGACTCTAGTGATGGATAAGAGCGACCACACTCCAAACGTGCGCGCTCATTCACGCTGCTGTTTCGCTCGTGTTGACTTGATCGTTTCTTTCATAATATCAGTACCGTAGAATGCATGAAGAGCTTTACGGGCGCCGATCGCCGTACGTTAATGGTTAATTAGTAAAACGTTTGAAGTTATAATGAAGGTTTTGACGTATCATGATTTAGCAAAATGAGGACAATAATGCAGACTTAAAAAACGCGACTAGCTAGACACATTTTGCGTAAACAATCGTTCCGGTTGTCAGGTCGTTTTCTTGGCAGTATGTTCGCATGCAACTACAATTATGCGAATTGCTTATAGCAGCAAAATATGTATACAATTAGTTAAAACCATTCTTGTACCAAATGTAGACGTAATTTTAAATATTTAGGACCTAGTTCAAGTCAACTTATTTTTAAATACAATTTTACTATTATTAGAACTGAACTTTATTAAACAAGTAGGTTAGCATATTTAGCTTCCAAGCTTCTCTTAAAACCAAGACTTTACTTAAACTGCATTACATTGATTTATTACTTGAAAGATGGGTGAACTTGATCTCAGAAATAAAGGATAGTATCCAAAGATATATACAACTTCCGAATGTTTGGTCTTGCCAACGAACTTCAACTGGATGTTGCAATGGATAATTTACGGAGAAAATCATACTCAGAAAGCTTAAAAACAACTTTGAACTGTTACCAGCTGAGCAGTGCCGATAGTTTAAGTGGTCCAAGCAGTTATTCGGCTCTGGCTGCTCAACTATGGTTTAAGGTATGTTATTTGGCTTTTATGATTTTACAATGTGATTTAAGGTTTAACTTACAATTTGGGTAAATTTGGAAAGAAAATGTTATATGACCTGTACTTTGGCTAAGGATTCACTTTTCTTATTCACTTTTCTTTTACTTTTGTTTGTAAAGCAACATCTTATTGGGTTTGATGTTTAAAACGTGCTTTGTTGTAATCGATGACGTAATAACGCAAGGCCACACTTTGCAATGCTTAATTGATTAATAAAGGAAATGTTTCTTTTACTATTTTAGACTTGTTTACTCTGGTGATGTTGAGTTATAATTTTGTTTATGCAGGAAAACAAGCAGTCCCCTCCAATCCCACCGCCACCCTTAATACAAATACCTCTTCTTATGCCAAATGACACATCAACCCAAAGATCTGAAACTGTTCTCGTCGGTGAAAGAATATCATGTTTCGTAGTGGGTGGTGAAAAACGACTATGCTTGCCTCAGGTTTGAATCTTTTTAAATGTTTTTTGAAATCGTGTATTATATATTTTAGTGTAAATTTAGTGTATTGGTAAAACAAGAACTATAACATGTGGGATTTTCAGGTTTTAGGTTCATAAAAGGTACTTGTGCTGTTACTTAAAATACTCCTTTTTGTTTCCAGATTCTTACCTCAGTTCTGCGCGAATTCAGCATATCAGAGATAAATCGGGCTTGTGCAGAGTTGCACATATACTGCAGTAGATGCTCTCCAGACCAGCTTGAAATACTCAAGGTTCTCGGCATACTTCCGTTCAATACAACACAGTGTGGCCTTATCACCAAAACAGACGCTGAGCGCCTTGTGTCTGCTCTTGGTGTAGAATGCGGTCTTAACTCTACACAGGATCTCTCTAAGGTAACTGTTCCATTAAATTTTACAATGTTTGAGTTTGATGTATTTTGTCAATTGTGCTTTATAGAAGTGAGCTACATGGTTTCAAAACAGCATACTGAAATTGGTATACCTGGTTTTTAAAATAACGGTTATCTTGTCTTAAAAAGAAAATAATGCTGTATATATTAAAAATTATCCTTAAAAATTATGGTACATATATTAAGCTGTGTTTATTGTTCTATACTTAGTATTTGGTGTAAGAACTTTAAACTTAAAGGTATTAAATCTCTTTTTGTCTCACAGTGTGATATCAAAGGTATTCAAGTATACCATGAATGCTTTGGTCGAGGCGATGGCATCTTTTATCCTGAATTGTATATATCACCTGATTCCCCGTGTGTCGCATGTTTAGATTGCCGTATATCCTTTTCACCCTCAAGATTTGTTTCACATTCCCATAGGTAGGTTTTGTATGCTTTATGTGTATATGACTTGTGTTTTACTCTAAGGAATATGTTTCGTTGAAAGAAAAATGCTTATTTTAAGATGTTAAATGAAACGCTATACCATTTTTTAATTTACACTTGTGGTTCAAGTGACTTAATACCAAAAACATACTGGTAATATACAAAGATTCGTGCCTATTCCGAAAACTCCCAATGCTCACAACTATCTTACTCCATTTATTTCGAGTTTTAGTATTTCTAGAATATTGTACATGTTCTGGTACATTTTGTTTTGTAGGGGTTTGGAAAAACACACCTGTCATTGGGGTTTTGACCCAGACAACTGGCGGAGTTATTTACTTGTCCCAAAAGATAATAAATGTGGGAATCAGAAGGAATTGGAAAGCATGTTAAAATTGATTAAAGCAAAATTCAATTTTGACACTGGTTCACAGCTTCGGTATAATCGCACCCCTTTGCCTTCTGGACACAAACGGAAAGTTGTAAGTTGGTTTGAAATTTATTTTTTAAAGTACAGATCTTGTAAATAAAATCACTAATAAAAATTAATGATAACTATGTAAAGCTTTAACCCTCCCCGTAAATCAGCTACCCAGCATACAGTAAGTTAGAATCCAACTTTATAATGTAAACCGTCTTCCATGGGGTGTGTCTTTCATTCATAACAGAAATAAAACATCAACCCATATATAATAAACAAGCAGAACACTTTTTAAAGCAGAAATTGCTACTCATCTATGTGTTTCCACATAAAATGACTCGGACAGCAAATTTTACATGTTATATGTGACCAAGGACGAAAGTAAACTTTTTACCCTCGCTTCTAATCCCCACAATATATATAAATATAATTTATTTCAACAAGCTGCAAAAATTATTTATAATATTAAATCCTCATGGAAATTGGTAGTTTTAAAATTTGTGTTTGTATGTTTTTTTGCATCCCAAGAAAACATATTTGCTTTAAAGCAAATAACAATGAATTTCTTATCTTCTTAAACTACTTGCCTTAATTTCGAGTGGGTTTTTTATCCTTACAAATAGACTTTGTTTCAAAATGATCGAAATCTTGCATTGGGATTATTTTACCATTCGTCTGTCTGAGGCTGTCCGTTTGCGGATATCAAGCGCTGTAATCCGTTCGGGGATTTGCGTCTGGCATTTTACTCTTAATTAGCGGTCGCTGTCTTACACCAGTCGCTCGCATTATCGGTGAAACGGCGCTTTGCCAAACAGGAACACAAAAATTGGAAGTTTGCTGCACTTAGCGCCCGACAGGTCTCATGTTTGTGTTTTTGTGGCAGTTTTGAAATGTGTGTAGATAATTCAATTTGCTTCACCAGTACTTCGTCATCCATTCTCTTTGCACAGCCAAGTTAATCTACTGCATATCCAAATTACATTCGCGATGCGACTCTTTCTTGAATACGAGCACAAATTATCAGCGGAACTGCAATCGGTAAAAAAATTGTGTTAGAAAATTATAGTTTTTACACTTAGAATAAGCGTTTTACAAGTATTCAGCTACGGATTTAAATTAATGTTGCTTCACTGGCCACTCATGTTGAACTCGCGCGCACGTTTCCCGGATGTGACGTGATAGTGTCCTTCCAGGATCCAGACATAGATCGTCTGGGGTGACTCTGCAATACATGATAGTTTTTCAAGTAACAAGTGTGCAACTTTAGGGAGTATACGCCTACTTGCGTATTTCTGCCCGGAAGCGACGCAAGAAATCGCTACCATACTCCGAGTTTGTAAAATCGCCCCGTGGTCTATCGTGTTATATCGCTCCCTTTTAAGTATTTTGCATCACATGTTTAAAGCAATTAAATCACTGAAACACTCCAGTAAAAAATCGAACCGAAACGACATTTGTTGTGCGTGCTGCCGCGTTGTCCTGTTATTATTAACATTATAATATACAAGTTATTTTTATGGCAAAGTTCCCACATAACCCATGTTTAACGAGGAGTATATAAAGTGCATGTGCACCATTACTCTCTGTTGCGATGATGATGATTATCTAGCTGTGTGAAACGAAACCGTCAGTGGTTTAATGATTTTTTCGCACGCCATCAGTTCATGCGCAGTTCATTTTTGCTTGGATGGAAAGTCCGCTTTTATTTTGCTTCTCCACGTCAATTATTCGTGCGATGTCAACTCACTATTTTGATATAACCAAAATTAAAAAGCGCATCGGAAAACGTGCCCAGACTTAACATCTCGAAATACCGCGCCTTTGGGATATTCCTGTCCGGCGGTTTAAATACGTGAATATTAATATTTCATGTTGAAGCATCTCGGAGCATATTTCACGTTGAAGCCCTTTGAAGCGTAACATGTTGTTATTTGGTGGAATCGTGACTAGATTTTGCACATATTTTTCACCGTGAAAAGGTTATAGGACACATACGGTTTTGCCTTTCCTCTCTTTATTTTGTACAGTTAGCCAATACGAAGCAGGTTGGTAGTGTGGTGATATGTGTAAATTTTCGCCTCAAGGCCTTTATATACATCCGAAATCAAGATTCGAATAAGATACACTTCGGCCAAGATGTATGCTAGATCGCATGGTATGCACAAACGTTTTATCTGTTGTTACGGTCTTTATCCGTGTTGATGAATTAAGCAAGATAACCAACTTTCTAGCGTGTATTATCAAGACTGTGGTTTTTCTCTTTAGAATATTAAATCTTCCCATGCCTGTAGTTCTGAAGTTAAGATGTTTCAAATGTGGGTATCTAATTTTGTCGTGATTCGACAACATCCGATTAAACCCAAAATATGGCTTGAAACAATTACCAGCCAGCACATATTAACGACTTGGTTACATATGAGAGCGCTCTCTGGCACGCAACAATCCCCACAATTAAACATCCGAAATACTTTGAAGCGTGGAACTGTTTCTGTGAAATTCCCATGTTATTTCCGTGGCGTTTCGGCAAATTTACGCGGTTTATTTTTATTAATGAAATCTGTCTGTCAGTGCCTGGCTATTTCCTAAACAAAACGTTGAAATGTCAGGAACACTATTTATGGGTCCGAATGTTCAATTTAAGTGTAAAAAATACATACTGATTTGTTCAATTCTCATTGACGGCAAAACCCAGCCATAGCATCGAAATCATTCCAACTAACTTCAATGTGACCATACCATTCAAGGAAAAGCAGTATAAAGTATGCGAAGTTGCGAGACATCGGCTATGGCTGTGGGCGTTGTTCTTTTGTCCAGTCAATTGGCTAGACAGTCGGTGGATTAAAGATAGCTTTGATTCATGCCTCGTACTCATCGCCGAATGGTCCTTTTATTTTAATGTTTCGTTCATTACGCATTAATTGCAAAACTACAACTTTGAATATTTTGAAACAACACTGCGCTTCTTATGTGGATTTGTGGTGTTTGGATAGGCTTGGTCGCGCTGTTGACATCCTAGTTTTGTTTTTGTGGGATGAAATAACATATTGTGCTTCTCTTTGCGCTCGCGAACGTGACAGGTCTATTTCTCTTTTTTGTGCGGCTCTCCAATCATGGAGCGAGCCGTCCCTCGTTGTCTCAAAAGTAATCTATTGTCCCTCCGGGCTGAGCGGGTTGCGCCGCGTCTCGAGCATATTCAAACCGAGCTGGAGAGACTCGAGCCACTCATTGAACGGAGCAGACAGGGGTTGGACAAACAAGCGCATTTGCGGTTTTGCTATGGGACTGGCTTTCGTCTTTTCGTTATTGACCACTGCGTTCCAGCAGTGATGTGTGGCAACCCGCCAGTGTTGCCCCCAATATTTTATATTCCACATCTCAGCTTCATACAGTTAAACATAGTATGTTAGACTTGAACAGTGATTACATACCATTTATTTTCTTCTTTTTAAATATTAAAATAAATTATATCGGAAACACTGTTGGTGTCGTTAACTGCGGTGAAATCAAACAGTCTTTCGTCAAAGGTGGTCACGGAATGATACATTTGCCTGCGATTTAGTATTTAACACAAATATCCCACAATATTCTTATTCCTTATTTACAATATTTGTTTTAATTTATACAGGGAGATTTCGGTTCAACTCCTCCGGTTAAAAAGCGCATGAAAGAAGAAAAATCTGATGATTCGGTTTTTATATCACCACCTCCACCTTTATGTTTTGGATGTAAGTTTGAATCTCATTCGCCGCTATTGGTGTTAATTTAATATTGGTTCTATACACAGTACCGATCAACATGCGCTCTTCAGCGTTCAAGCCATGGCATTCCGCTTTAGCTCAAGCGCGAGACTTTCCACATCACCATGAAGCGCTCGCTAAAGTGCTTGGACCGGTCTTGCATAACAGGTTTGTACAAGGCGCTCGACCTTTCCATTCACCCGAATTACGTCTGTAATTTATCGCAGGGTGATTCCAGACCATCTACTGGCTTCCTCTAATATTATGCCGCGCACAGAACTACCCAGGTATGTATTTGTAGTAAGTTTGTGCTTATTGTGCGTGAAGTAACATGGAGTAGTATTCAACCTAACTTGCCAATAACTCATCGCATTTTTTATACTTTTGTGAACCCTTCACCTCCTAAGTAAGTAATGCTGTCGTCCAGCACTGCGCGCATTCTCATTTCTCTCTCTCTATTCTTTACGATTACGCTTCACAGAAGAGAGTTAAGCCGCTGAGTGCTGTGCTCTTTACGCATATGTTAATGGATAAGCTGAGGATATCCCTCTCCGCAATTCAGACAACCTTGGTTCTTACGCCTGCTTTTACTTACACCCGAATTTATCGCGCGTCCAACCGTTCACCAAATTTATTATTATCATTTGCGCGACGTTACGAATGTTTCCTGAGGTTTAATGGGACGATTGTTGTTTTAGGTCCATGGTACAAAATATACATGTAGTAATTATTACCCTTGTCAAAAGGTTTAATCATCAAAAAAAGTGTTTTTATCTTAAAATTATTTAAAAATAAATGGGGGTGACAACAGGATGGTCATCAGATAGCAAACACTCAAACACATTGTTTACTCAAGTTTCTAAAACATAGCTTACAACACATGTACAAGGTTTTCAAATACAAAACTTTTTAACAGCAAAGAAAATCAGTTTCCTCAAGTAAAACCGGAAGCTGATGTTCAAAATTCGTCCCATAATGTGCAACAAGAACGTAGAAGGTCAGAAGGAGATGAAAAAAGATTGAAAGAAAAGCAAACTCAGCCAACCAGCTTATCTACCTTGGTTGCAGAAAGTAGAATCAAAGGTAGGCAAAACTTTTCTTTATTTATGTTGTGTATTTCATTGGTATTTTCTTTATGAACTGGTTATATTATCAAAACCAATTGTTTTGTTTGATTTCAGAAGTAGGGTTTTATATAAAAATTCTAAATTATGCATCTATTTGTCGAAAATTGAATTTATAAATTTAAGACTAAACCTGTTTAAATATATTTTTTTTGTTGTAACAATTCTCTTAATTTGGCACATAGCTATTGAAAATAAAACACATTGCAGAAAAAGTTGAAGTTCACACACCAGTTAAAAATACAAAATCGGAGAGAGTTTCAAGGGATTCGAGCACACCATCATTAACTCCAAAGTGTAAAGAGAACGATGAAGAGAGAGACAAATCTAGCCGCTCTTGCGATAGAATGAGTTCGGACTCTGAACCAAAAAAGTCGTCTCCGAGCAAGCCTGCGTATGACAAAACTACCAAGATAATTGGCACAAGTGTTGATGTTGCTGCCGCGTCTGCTATGCTTGAACTATCATCGTCAGGCCAACATAGAAAACTATCGGTTGAAAAGGAATCGACTTCAAAATCGATAAGCATGCAATACAGCTTGGCATCTCCGTCAAGGTCCCAAGTTGTACCTTTAGATTCCTCTCACAGACTTTTCAAGTGGACTTTTGATTCATCCTCCTACATCATAAGTGCTTCTGGGACCCAGGAGATTAGAATGGTAATTTACAACATTAATTTATTAAATTTTCAAACTCCCATTGACCAAAATATATCTTCTGTAGCAAATTGTATTATGTGATGCCGCACAGATTAATATCATAATAATGGTTATTTTCCAGCTGGAGACAATGTTAGAGAAAGGTGCAGATCGGCAGCAAGTGGTGCACGGGTTGGTAAAGATGAAATATCGATACGAAGAGAAACTCGACATCCAGGAACGAGTGAAACGGGATCTGGAAGCGGTAAGTTGCTTGATTATAAATTGTTACATAAAAACTTCTGCTTTATGTATTGAGTTCATTTATATTTGTGACTTAGGAATTGGATCAAGTGAAAACTTCGAAGAAACAAAGGTTAAATGAAGCAGTTGAAACTAGAAAGGCACTGCAACATGAAATGGATTTATTGCGGTAATTATTTTAATATTTGATATATCTTGTCAGGATTTCTTTGCCTTAGAAACTTAGTTTCTTTCAGGTAATTATTGTAATTAAAAAAAAAAGTTTTAGGATTGCTGTTAAGGCATTTCATAGCATAAATGATCAGATTTCAGATCCTTCTATTTCAGATTTTAGATCCCTTCTTACTAATCAGACATAACAAGTTTAACCGAAGAACTCCTGCTGTATATTGCTTGGTGATTCTTTCGTGGTTTACTTGAATATTTATAACATGTTGCAGCAATGAGCAAAGTAATCGTAGCAAGGATGTGAATGATGCGTTGTTCAAAATCTGGCAACAAGTCGGTGACTTAAAGAAAGGAAAATGCAATGAAATTACAGAGGTTGATATGAATAACATTAAAACTTCGGTAAGTAGTTTCTTAGCCCAATTTGTGTTTTAGATTTCTGTTTAGAGATACTAGTAAAATTTATGTACTATGACAAATGTAAACAAAATGGTGCACAGTGTGCCAACAATATTGCTTTCATGCAGTGTGCAAACGACATTTATAACTTATATGCAGTTTATCAACAAAACAACTTGTGTTTTAGTAAATAAAGATCTTTTGTCAGCTTTATTTAATTTGTTCAAAGGTTTTGGAAACAATCGAGAAACAAGTGAAGGAACAGGAGAAAATGACGGACCAACTTCGTGTTGAACTGGAGCTAGAGAGAAGTAAGCGACTGGAAGCGGAAAGTAAACTCAACGAAATGCTGGATGGACTTCATGGGAGACTTCCTTTTCTCATGGTGCGTTTCATCTGCTTTTTATTCATCCAGTGTTTCAAACAATTATGAAAGACTTTACTAACAGTTTAGGAAAAAAATTATTCGTATTAAAAATGAAAACTGTATAGTTAGTCTAATCTGACCAAAACTTTCATTTTATCTTATTGTGACCATTTTTATCTTTTTACACAGGATGGTCACGTTTCAAACATGATAAGGGAATCACAAAAACTTGGTGAAGAAAACAATTTAAGACCTTCGTTTTCTCGCAAAAGTCTTCAGTCGTTGACATCTCTGAGCAAGAAAAATCAAGAATCTGAGGAATATCTGGATGTTACTTAAGCCTACAGTACATCACAAACACTTTGGCTTGCTTTGCCATCTGTTTTTCTTTGCTTCACTCTAACGTTAAGCATATATATAATTAGTATTTGTATAGTTAATAACATTTGCACTGCAATATACTGTACAGTGGGATTAGGGCAGTGTCTGTTCTTGTGAACCAGGGCACTGTCTTATTTCGCTTTCTTTTAAGACTTGTACAAAAGCAATAGTTGACACCAGATACCTCATATTCATGTCCTCAGTTGAAATGTATGTTTCAATCAACCACAATTCTCAACTGTTTACTGCCTTTTAAGATTCACTTAGCTAGCTCTTCAAAAAGTGGTAACAACTAAAGTAAAATATGTTGATTAACCAGATCTTCTTACACATAGTTCAGTTTGTGTCGTTCCTCATTGTTCCAATTATTAGAAATTAGTGTAGAATTCTACAGAATAGACATTGTTCATGTGAATCAGTGAAATCGCGCTGCTTTACATAATTCTGCTTCCGTTATGCTCCAGCTAAATGGAGTCCACCAAGGTTCCACTCTATTTGTATTGTGCCTTTATTTTAGTAAAACCACATGTGTATTGTTTTATAATCTGATGAAAACAGTAATAATATTTTGTAGATTTTAATGGTTTACCCCTTTACTGATATACCTCTCATTTTATTTTGTAATGCTATTTTAACTTAAGAAGTTTTTTTTTAATTCCTCTAGGGAAACGAATTACAACAGTAAATAATTTTGAATGATTTTACTTTTCAAATGTCAATAGTTTTCGTTGTCAC
This sequence comes from Ciona savignyi, assembly GCA_000149265.1. NCBI lineage: Eukaryota > Metazoa > Chordata > Ascidiacea > Phlebobranchia > Cionidae > Ciona > Ciona savignyi. The sequence goes on along the minus strand of CH002811.1, from coordinate 229,868 downwards.
CTCACCAAAAGTTACACTATACCTCCAGCTGACCGTTATTTACCTTGATTTGCATAAGCCAGATCATGTTCCTAAAATCCTAGGTTCCAATCCAATCTTAAAATTAAAAAGTCAAGTAATTTTTAAAGTTATGGATCCATTTCATTCGGTGCTAAATGTATTTGATCAACTTCGAACCCATTATAATAATTAATTAAAAAAACAGTTTCTCTTCTTATCACCATGCCTGTGAGATGTTCAACTGTAAATGCTACATGATGGTGCTAGTGGTATAATGGTAACGGCGGAACAGGATTTTTACTGAGACTGGATTTTTCATGTCAATACCTCATTTTATCACATCTGTGAATTACCATTGTTATGTTCAATATATATTACTGACTATTTACTTAAACTGTACATAGTTGAAAAATTAAGTTTAGTCATTGAAACTGTTTTGTGCCATCAACTTTCAATTGGAAACGGTGCATTGCAGTTATTGTAGGTCATTCCTGTTAAATAAGTAATGTATGGATCATGTACCGTAAAAATAAAACTCTGTCGTTCGAATTATCTGACTGTCCAGTTTTAATGAATCGCCTGAATAGTACAGTTGCTATTACATTTGTATATCGAAACGAAATACACACTTAATAAAGATTTTTTGTGCTTTCCAAAGCAGAGATTTGAAATTTAGGTAAGAGTATTATTATAAATCTTTATTTGAATAACCAATACAGCTGGGAAATTTTAAATCAATACCAGTACACATTAAATATGAAAAAACAAAAATATGTAACTTGTGAGAAAATCTACTTTTTAGTGTTAAGTTTTCCAAATTGTTCATTGAAAGCCTCTGGGATCGTTTGAACTTTTGGAGAATGTTCTCGGTACCAGACTGAGCTAATCTTAGCACGGCGGACCTTTTTTTGCAATTGTAAGATTCCATAAAGTAGTGCTTCTGCAGTAGGTGGACATCCTGGTACGTAAATATCAACTGGTACAATTCGGTCACAACCACGAACCACTGAGTAGGAGTAGTGGTAATATCCACCTCCGTTCGCACAACTGCCCATTGATATAACCCATTTCGGATCACTCATCTGATCATACACTCTTCTCAATGCAGGGGCCATTTTGTTGGTCAGTGTACCAGCCACAATCATTAGATCTGACTGGCGCGGACTTGCACGGAAGACCACTCCAAAGCGATCCATGTCATATCTTGGTGCCGCAAAATGCATCATCTCAACAGCACAACACGCGAGACCAAATGTCATGGGCCAGAGAGAGTTGGTTCTGATGTAGTTGACCAAATCATCAATGCGAGTTGCGACATATTCTCCTCGGCTGTCAGCATTCTTCAACCTGGATAGTTCCGTACGAACTGGTTGGAGAGCTTGAGACGGCTCGCTCTCTATGTTTTGATCTGAAGACAAACGTTTAACTTGTTGTATTTGTGGAGCAATAAAACGAAATCTGCCAGTTGAAAATGAACCAATTCCAAGCCGTTTCATCCCATGGTAGACAGACATTGGTCAGGCTAAACGTGTTTAAACTTATTCATAAACAAATTTGTCCAAATCTGGATCTGTTTGAAACAACAACAAAAATGTGATAACAAAAACAGTACTGGTATTAAAGTTTTTATTTTTAAAGACAAGAAATAGAAAGGAACTGGAAATCTGGTGCTGTTTAGATTTTATCTTATAACTTTAAGAAAGGACACAGAATACCGCTATACCGGTTCTATTGTTATCCCTGTGATAAGACAACATAGTGCATTATAACAGGTGTAATTGTCAGATTTCTTCGAAAATTGCAGAACTTTTCGGCTTATATATTTCCAATATAGCAAAACAGTTATTTATAGACACATTATAAAAAAGGAAATAAAATTATACTTTTTCATACTAGCACTTAGGTAAAACCTATTTGGAAAACAAAAAAGACCCTTACTTCTTTTGAGGGTCGTTCAAATTGATTGTAAAAAAGTGACACAGTTAGTAAAAAGTGTTTTGTACCTGATAGTAACCGAGTGTAAGGGTGACAATTATTTAAAAAAATGGCCTTGTTTATAAATAAGTGACATTCTGTTACTTTTGGACACTTTTTTTCTTTGTGTACAATATGGACAAAACAATATACTCTTGATTTTTTTAAATATTTTAATTACTGTACAGTGTACAACGGGTTTTATGTTGCAACTAGTTTCTTGATTAGTGACCAGGTTATAGGGCTATAATAATACCGGTACATAATTTTTAATGAATTTTTAAACATATTTAATATAGTACAATTTTTAGAACATCTAATACGTATTAAAGTTTTTTAAACAAATTTTGAATGCATTTCTTAGAAAATATACTTTGTTAAAATTTTTTTAGGAATTTATAACAACAGGTTAAATAATTTTTTACAATAAAATGTAATGTACATTACCATAAATGGTTGCTGATTTTTGTTGTTGTTTAGAGTACGGTACTAATAAATTGTATATGTTTTTTTTAATTGGCCAAATAGTATGTTTTATTCAAATTATCAAGAGGTTACTTATTTTATCATTTAGATCAGTGGTCAGCAACTGAACAGTCCATGGGCAGAGCCTTGTGATCTTACTTGTCAAATAGGTGGATTTGACATTTCAACATTAACAGGCTTTACTAATCTGCAGGATAAAAGGGCGGGATAACACATGAGTAGAACTGGGTATATCATGAGCAGAATGTAGTATTTTCATTATTAACATGAGCGGGACAGGTTATATAATAATATATAACAAGAGTATAATGATTAAGCCTTGCCGCTCATGATATACTCCGTTCCGCTTATGTTATAACCCTTTCCGCTCTAGGTAGCCACTAAAAACCTTCATCCTGCTACCTTTTGACATAGAATAGTGTTCCACCCTCAGTGACATACAGGCAATTAGACAGCCTAAAGTTTGTGGAATGGGAACAAGCTGCTGGCTAAATAGTTCTAGTGCACAATGTCTAAAAGGAGTTAAAAAAGGTAAGATAGGTCAAAGCATGCCAGATCGGACGACCAGGACATGAGTTTGTTCTTCATCCTAATCTGCGATTTTAAAACTACAGATTCATAAACTTATTTATCTAACCCATATTTGGGAATGACTGAAATATGGACTGCCCTGATTTGATTGCCTTAGACACCAAATTTTCCGGTTATTTTCAAATACTTTTCATGATTGGCTGGCCAGACTCTCTAGTCTGTAATTGTCGATTACAAAAACCAGATGTACCCGATGAACAATGGGTAAAGTTTGAAATATGTATCTGTTGATTAAAAATCTTGGACTGACCTTCATTGTTGATTTGGAAAACTTTAACGATTATAAACTGTAAACGTCTTAACTTTTTCAATTGTCCATTTTAAAAACCTGATTTTTTACCTTTCACAGTAGTTGATCGTGAAATCAATTTTGTAAATATCAATTGCAAACTTCAGTCTTTAAGGGGAGTTGATTGCAAACTTGAATTTTGTAAGTGCCGATTGCACACGCCTGACCTTTGCGATTGTCGTTTTCAAATGCCCGACTTTTACGACTGTTGATTGCAATGATTGGCATGATCGCAAAAGCCTGACTTTCAAGAGTGCTGATAGGAAAACCCCTGACTTTTGTGAGTGTTGAGTAGAAAAGCCTGACTATTATAACTTTAGTTTAGATCTTCCCCGAATCGATTGCAAACGCTTGACTTTCGGAAATGCTCATGGACATTTCGTTCCATCCAGTCTTAAAAACGCGTTAAAGAATACGTGGGAACACTGGTGTTTTGTGTAGTATAAGATGTTTATGTCACGGCTGCATGAGGAACAGCTGTTTTGTCCCGATCACCTCAGCACGCGACTTACAACTACCACTACCAGTATTTATTTATCATGACCATACTTAGAATGATACAAACCAAAATGACTGCGTGGTTCTTCTTCAAAATACCTACCCAATCAACGTTCATACATAGCGGAGAACAGCTGTGGTAAATGGGAAGAAATCGAAGGCAATTGTAAACAGTTCCGAATCACAGAAAACTCTTTCGGACAAAAAGAACTTTCCGATGCCATATGTTCTCGCTATGATCGTAAAACACCCTTAATCGCCTTGGTCTTTAATGTGCAAAGGGGAAATGTGTTAATCAATAATCTTACTGGTTGTTTTCAATACGGAGTTATATACATACATATTGTTTTGACAAGAGAGGCAATGACATCAGAGATATATAAACAAGATCTCTTGTTTATATATCTCCGATGACATGGCCATGTTTTGTTTAGAACCGCATGGTAACTTGAATATGACACGTGTTATAAAGTCCCTGCGTTTTCCAATTCATCGTAATAAAACACGAATATATATGCTATATCCTAATTCAGAACATTGCGAGTAGAAGAATTTCAATTTGACGTACCTAATTGTGGTATTTTTTGTATCCAATTAACCTGCCAGAATAATTACGGTCTAAATCAAATAGAATATAATATGATATTTATGTTTATCCTTTCGACTGGGAAAACCAAGTGAGTTGCACAGGGGCAATCGTCAGATCACCTCGCGCCCACCGTCTAGTTACCGAAGCTATTGCATTATGTTGTATAATTGCGACATTCCTTTAACTTGGTACAACTCATTTATCACTGGGTTCAGGTAATGTCCGTTAAGTGCCTTTCCCAAGGACACAATTGTCTAGCTAGCGACTACCAGCAACCTTTTGGCTGAAAGGCGCCGCACTAAACCACCAGACTAACCAGTAGGACAATCGTCATCTCCAAAAATGGCTTTGAATATAGCAATGATTATATAAGCATTGGTTATAGTTACATCGAAACCATCCTGCTAACTTTATTGTTTGTAACTTATATCACAACGCAATAATCCATGGACAAAAAGATTGAAGTAACTCAATAAGTGTCCCTTAATTCCTCTCACACCAACCCAATTGGTTTTCTCTCAAAAAACTTTTGTTCGGTTTAGAAAAACTCGTCAGCATTTTATATTATGACTAGGGATAATTCACCAAAGTTCTTTTACCTAGAAATATAAAACGCGGAAAAACGGAAGACGGAAGTGAAAAGTTAAACCCCTTAACAAGGGGCTACGGTCCTAAAAATTACAGAATTTGTTAATTGAACCGTGCTCTTTCGAATGATAATTTTTGATTTGAAAAAAAATGTAAAATATTAATATCGAATATGAATATTATTAATATTCACGCATTTATAGAGTTTTCGCCAGTTATTCCTTTGGATATGTTGTAGCCCTTGCCAATACCTTCAAATTGATATATAAATTATATACAATATCCGCGGGGGGCTATATGCACGAAGCGTCTGAATATTCATAACTCGTTATTTAGGGATGCTGCGGTTTTCATATCCAGATGAACATTTATAGAGTTTTTGCCAAAAAATCCTTTGTATATGTTGTAGCCCTTATAAATACCTTCAATTTAATGTATAGTTTATATAGAATAACCGCAAGAAACTATATGCACGAAGTGTCTGAATATTCATAACTCTTCATCAAGGGATGTATCGGAAGATGCTGCAGTTTTTTTATCTAGATGGATATTTATAGAGTTTTCGCCAGATTATTCTTTTGGATATGTTGTAGCCCTTATAAATACCTTCAATTTAATGTAAAGTTTATATACGATAACCGCGGGAAGCTATATGCACGAAGCGTCTGAATATTCATAACTCGCTTTACAGGGGAGTGCATTGGAAGATGCTGCGGTTTTTCTATCGAAATGGACATTTATAGAGTTTTCGCCAATTATTTCTTTGGATATGCTGTAGCCCTTTCCAAATACCTTCAAATTAATATATAGATTATATACAATAACCGCGGGAAAGTATATGCACGAAGCGTCTGAACATTCATAACTCGTCATCAAGAGATGTATTGGAAGATGCTACGGTTTTCTTATCCAGATGAACATTTATAAAGTTTTCGACATTTTTTTTTCAGCTCCATATCCCCATTTGTGAATTTCCCACCTGGAATGGAAATGGGGCAGAAGTTATATTTCAGGTTTCCTGATGGACGAACTACACAGGGAGACACTAGATCTCGAGCATTGCTGTCCGCCAGGTAGAGGATCTTATTCTCCCACTTCGACTCGGGAATAATTCGAGCTGTTTGTTTACCAGATATCCCCCTGGGATATCTAATGACGGGCATCCTCGAACCTCGGCGAAATGAATTTCGACCTCGATGATTCTAAAATATATAAAAACGGTTTATACAATTTACATTAACAATAACAAAGGGTTAAAAATATGTATTGTTAATAAATAAATCAAACATAATATTACCTTGGTTGTCCACATTTTTTTTTCTTTTAGATTCTCTTACAAAGATTTCGTACAAACGATTTCTAAATAGCTCAAGGATTTAACTGGCAGAGTAACAGTGTTCTAATGAACTGGAACAATGTCATGAAAACTACAGAATATATACAACTTTCGATAATGAGGTTTGATAACGTGATTAAAGCGTCACCGACGCCGATTAAAAACATGCCGCACCATCAACCGGGGCCGATAACTTCTTCTTTCGCACCATATAGATATCGCTGGAGCCAAACAAGTCAATTGCAAGTAAACAACAACATGTTTGTGCAAACAAATTTACAACAACAAAATACAAGCACAAATTTATAGCATAAGTTGGCAAAAAGCCATCCATTTAAATAAAAAAAATCCTAACATCTCTCATCAAATCAGCTTCTGTATAACGGGTTATGAATATTCAGACGCTTTGTGCATATAGTTTCCCGCGGTTATCGTATATAAACTATACCTTAAATTGAAGGTATTGGAAAGGGCTACAACATATCCAAAGGAATAATTGGCGAAAACTCTATAAATGTCCATCTGGATAAGAAAACCGCAGCATCTTCTAGTGCACCCCCCTGTAAAGCGAGTTATGAATATTCAGACGCTTCGTGCATATAGCTTCCCGCGGTTATCGTATATAAACTATATCTTAAATTGAAGGTATTTACACGGGCTACAACATATCCAAAGGAATAATTGGCGAAAACTCTATAAATATCCATCTAGATAAGAAAACTGCAGCATCTTCCGCTACATCCCTTGATGAAGAGTTATGAATAGGCCTATTCAGACACTTCGTGCATATAGTTTTTTGCGGTTATTCTATATAAACTATACATTAAATTAAAGGTATTTACAAGGGCTACAACACATCCAAAGGAATAATTGGCAAAAACTCTATAAATGTCCATTTCGATAAGAAAACCGCAGCATCTTCCAGTGCACCCCCCTGTAAAGCGAGTTATGAATATTCAGACGCTTCGTGCATATAGTTTCCCGCGGTTATTGTATATAATCTATATATCAATTTGAAGGTATTGGCAAGGGCTACAACATATCCAAAGGATAACCTGGCGAAAACTATATAAATGCCCATCTGGATAAGAAAACCGCAGCATCTTCCAGTGCATCCCCTAAATAACGAGTTATGAATATTCAGACGCTTCGTGCATATAGCCCCCCGCGGATATTGTATATAATTTATATATCAATTTGAAGGTATTGGCAAGGGCTACAACATATCCAAAGGAATAACTGGCGAAAACTCTATAAATGCGTGAATATTAATAATATTCATATTCGATATTAATATTTTACATTTTTTTTCAAATCAAAAATTATCATTCGAAAGAGCACGGTTCAATTAACAAATTCTGTAAGTTTTAGGTCCGTAGCCCCTTGTTAAGGGGTTTAACTTTTCACTTCCGTCTTCCGTTTTTTTCCGCGTTTTATATTTCTAGGTAAAAGAACTTTGGTGGATAATTCAACCATCATTGATCAGTTTAATTTTATGTTTTTATTTATCTGGGCCAAAAACTGAAAATCAACGCGGTTTATTTAACGGATTGCAACAAAATATGCCGATGTTTAAAGGTAAAGTACTTTAAGCTTGCAAGTGTACAATGTATATTCCTATTTTCTAAGTTGTAGCCTATCGTCCTTTTTATCGTGTTCAAAATTAGTATTACGGCATAGCGCAAAAATTGCGGTGTACAAGCAAATTAGCCTTGCTGTCACGTTACCTATATTTTAATTTTCATGAAGCACAGAATGCTCCTGCAAAAAAATAGGTAAAATGTGCCAATGGCTATTCAATGAGCGTTAAGTAAGTAGCCTAGTTATTGTGATGTCTCGATGACATCACAAACTCGCATTTCAGGTTTAATAATGTTGGCACAACCTCAAAAAGTTGTAAAATTCAAACGCAACAAAGCAAAATCATCATTTTCAAATTATGGAAATACTATTTATGCCAAAAGCGCATTTTCATCTTAAAAATCGGCAGCGTACCTCTAATTACTGAAGGATCGCTTGGAGCGCTTGGATCACTTGGATCGCTTACTGTACGTCGTAAAAAAGGGAAACTTTTCATTAAAATAAAGATTATGATATTAATGTTACAATTGGGGTTAAAGTTAGTTCTGGGGTGGATTTTAGTTTTTGGGACAGGGTTCTAATTTATTTCCATAGCAATCCAAGTGATCCTGTAATATTTAGAGACACCCCCACTAAATTAGCTTTGTTAACATTGAAGTGGTGAAAATGAAATCTAAGAATTATTCTTGTGATAAGTAAAAACTCCCCCTATATTATAAGATAATCTGATTATTTCCTTTGATACCATGTATAACTCTTCCTGTTTTCTCATTTTTAAAGATAAAACATAGGCCTAATTATTCTATTGTCTGTTTTTTTTACAGTAATATAAAAAAAATATGCCGCTTTCTACATATGGAGAAAATTAAGATAGATTTTTTGTTAAATACTTTATGACACACTGGAACTATGAAGATTGATGAGCAGTTATTCATGTATTCTCAACAAAATTAAAATCTAATATAAACTCTCTATGATATGTTCCACGTACATAGCTACATTGAGTGCTGGGTATACTAGTAGATTTCTGAGATTTGGGAAGGCTAACCCTTTTCTTTCAATTGTATTAAGCAGCAATAGTAGCTTAAGTGTGTACTTGAAGTATTATTTGGCCCTGATTTTATGTGTACCTGGTAAAAAATAACAAAATGTGTGTATGATGATTTATGCGAACACGCTCAGTATACTATTATGATAAAAAGGAATAAACTTATATTTTTTAATGTAAATTGTGAGGTTGGCTAATAATTCAAGACACAATTTTAAATTGTTTAAACAGAGTTTCTATGTGTCTCAAAATTAACATTACCAGGTTTCAAAATCCCATGATTTATTATTGTTTATATTTTTTTCCAAATAGTTTTTACAAAATAAGTCACTGGTTTGTAATGTATAATTTATTCTATAAATAACTAATACCTATGATGATCCTGTACTTTATCCTACATAGTACCTACTCATTATGATAATAATTTATTTAATAGTTTGCTGTAAATAAACTGAATGTGTGACGCTTGATTCTTTTAGTGAATGTGAAATGGGGGAAGGAGAAATACACTGACATTGAGTTGTCCAGTGAAGAACCGCCCAGCGTATTTAAACTCCAACTTTTCTCATTGACTAACGTACTACCGGAACGGCAAAAAGTTCTCCTTAAAGGAGCTACAATAAAAGAAGATTGGGGTAATTTGAAACTTAAAAATGTGAGTGGACTGTTGTTAGTTACCAAGTTGGTTTCACTAACTGTGAAACAATATTTATCTGAGTTATGACTTGTATAATTTGACCATCATTCTACACCATTTTAATAAATAGTATTAATTTTATCAAAGGGCACCACATTTCTATTGATGGGTTCAGCAGAAGCTCTTCCTCAAGAGCCTGAACAAAAGACAGTCTTCATGGAAGACATGACAGAAGATCAACTTGTTTCAGCTGTGAGTATTTTGCTTAGATTTACTTGAATTTTGAAACACAAAGTATTGTCTGTTGGATATGCCATTCGAGCTTTTGATTTCTATTTCTAGATTGTTTATTATCAACACTTCTAAGGCTAACATGCTATCATGCATCGAACTGTTAGCATAAAAAAAAACAACCAAACATGTAAGGGTCATGCACTCACTCGCACATGTCTTTGACAATGCATTTTACATACATTTCTTCTGTTACTTTTTCATGCAATACACATTTGTTTATATTAAAAGCATGATTCACTGTTTTGTGTACAGATGGACCTGTTAACTGGCTTGGACAATCTTGGAAATACTTGCTACATGAATGCCTCTGTTCAACTGCTCAAATCTGTTCCTGAACTGGAAAAATCTTTACAAAAGTAGGTGAACTTACATTATAGCTATTAATGCCATATAAATTCATTAACACTTTCAGAGAGTAATCTCTTATTATTCTGTGTGTTATTTTAGGCATTCAGCAAACCAAACAAGGGTTGGATTGATGTCCAGTCTTGCTGGCATGTCTGGTGGTAATTTGGATGAAAGTGTAGCAACCGGTTTTGCTAATCTCATCGAAAACCTAAAGTCCGGTAGCCAAGCCTCAATCAAACCTATCATGTTCCTTCAACTAATTTATTTGAGGTTTCCACACTTTGCAGAGAAGAATGAACATGGCCATCCCATGCAGCAGGTTTGTAACCTTATTTAGGTTTGCTCTCAATTTCAAAACACCATTAAAACAGGGAATTCTACTTTGTTAGAATATAATTTGGAGTTTGATATAAAAAATTATTAACATAATTTGTTTTAGTTTAATTTCTTTTAAATGCAGATGGCAATAATAAAAAAAATACTTTTCTGTTTCTAGTCCTATTCAAACCAATATGCCTTACATACTTATTTCAGGATGCAAATGAGTTTTTGACTGAACTAATGAGAATATGCCAACAAAAACTCGAACCAGTGGCAAACAATGATGAACAAGAAGTAGCTGCAGCGATTACTAATAAAAGATCCAACTTTATTGATCAGTATTTCAGTATTGATTATAATGTGCAGTAAGTTGTAGTTAATTCTAATTAAAATATATATGTTTAAAGGTGATTGTATGATATTGGCTAGTCCGTCAACTAGGTTAGAAAAATTCAGGAAAATGAGGCAAACCATGAAAATTGTATAAATCATGCGATAAATTGTACTTTATTATCCAAAACTGCAAATCCAGTACATGGAAGCAAAAATGTCAATATTTTACAAACGAGAGTTATATAATTTAATCAAATTGGGGTGTCTTTGGTCTCTGCAATAGAAATATGAATATAAGACATATCATTGGTACCAGGGCCGGGCCAGATATAACGAATAAATTATTGGCACGGTAAATTGTAGTAAAATGTAAAAGCTAATTATAACTAACCTAGATCTTTATTTCTTTAGATTGCAATGCATGGATGATGATGCAAAAGAGGAAGCGGTTGCCACGTCAACTGAAACTTCTCTTCAACTCAACTGCTTTATATCACAGGAGGTAACTTCCGAGAGTTTTTACAGTTTTGTCAAAAAGCACAAGTTTGATTGTTTGTTGCCTATTAAACACTGTGAGGACTGACGGACGCTCTGATTTAGTCTGATTAGATACAGCCAATGCAAACAAAAATAAACTAATATTTTAAACTAAATAAAGTTTGAGATTTAATATTCACGTTTACCTTTGTAAATGGAAATACGCAAGGTGCAGTATTACAAGGCTATTCATCAGATGTAGACCAACTGAGTAATCGGGTGCACAATTTTAATTATGTTATGCCTAAACAGCTTTTAAGTAAAAAATAGATGAAAAGTATTATGACCAGATGAAAAAAAAAATTTGTAGTTTTATTTTAGTATCTTATTGGTATATGCATCATTGTATTTTAGCTCAGTTGTAGCACAGTGTCAGACTGGGCAAACTAAACTGAAGTGCTGGATATGGCCTTTGGGCAGTTGTTGGATGAATCTGCTCTAAAAGCTACTTCGACTTTGCACAGACATTATTAACCAACAATTTTGGTTTGTGTTCCAGGTCAAGTACATGCTCACTGGAATAAAGTCGAAATTAAAAGAGGAAATCACCAAACGTTCCCCAACCTTGGATCGTGATGCTAAATATTGCAAAACGGTTTGTTATCTAAATATACAGAAGTGTAAAATTCTCAAGATTGCTATTTTCACAGAGTGAAATAAAGCGACTTCCCGCTTACTTGTGTGTACAAATGGTTCGTTTCTTCTATAAAGAAAAAGGAGGAGTGAACGCAAAGATCTTGAAGGTATGCCAGGACTCTATTGTTAATTTGTACATACATACCTGAACAGTTGGTCGATACAAAATAGTTGTACCTGCATGATTTATTATCCCCTTAAAGATACTAAATTAAAATAATTCTTTAATAAAACCATTTATTTATGCCAATGAGCTTTGCAGGATGTTAAGTTTCCAATGAATTTCGACGCGTATGAATTGTGCTCCCCTGAGCTGAAGAAGAGACTCCAACCCGCTCGGAATAATTTTGAAGCAGAGGAAGAGGCAAAAGCTGAGGCGCAGATCGCAGGAAAACTTGCAGGAGTCAAAAAGGAAAAAATTTTAAAGAAGAGTCCAGAAAAGAAGGAATACGAGAGATTTGATTTTGAAGATGGTTCGTTCCTTTGTTATTATCATTTAAATTTGGCGCAATCATCTGAATTGTATTATTTTTGATATAAAATCTGCATTTAACCATTCCCAGATATTGGTGCCAACAACAGTGGCCATTATGAGCTGCAAGGAGTATTGACCCACCAAGGTCGTTCCAGTTCATCTGGTCATTACGTCTCATGGATACGCCGAACTGAAGGTGATCTTAGTGAAACATTTGGAGTTGGGCATTGTATTATAATTATTTTTACTTTAAATATGACATGCATGGCTCTGTAAGCTATGGTAGATTAGTAGGATATGTAACATGTTAGTGGGGTTGTTTTTAAATTTTTATGTTTGGTATTTATACAATATCACTCTAAATAATGTTTAAATCATACAAACAGGACTATTATCTGGATAATAAGATGTTGTTTAGTATTAAATACTAATTGTTGATTAGATGAATGGATGAAATGTGATGATGATAATGTGACACCTGTCACATCGGAAGAAGTGCTTAAGTTATCTGGTGGTGGGGACTGGCATATTGCGTACGTGTTGCTGTATGGGCCAAGACGACTAGAGAAGAAACCGACAACTGCCACGATCGGTGATGTGCCAGTCAGCGCTCCTACACCAATGGAAACTGGTGCTTCTAATGGCGACTCTTAACAAAATTGAACTTTTTCTACTTAACTGTGTGCATACTGCTGCTTCATAAACTGGTTAAATGCACTGTTACAACATTACTTTAGCTTAATTAAGTTCAATTTGAGTTTAAATATTTCCAAAACGATATTCTTGTATACATTTGAATAACTTATACACGTGTTGCAGAAATAAATGGTTCTCAATGTTATGAAATTTCTGTTTATTGTTTCGGTTTAAAAAACTTAGCACCTTGCATAGTCTTCACCACCTGCAAAAAATAAAGTTATTAACGGATACGGTTGATCAAATGTGATTTTTCTGCTTACTTTGACAACTTTCTGTACTTTTTGTGAGGTATTGGCAAAGGAAGCTTGCGACACCCGATTTTTCCTCCCAACCCAATTCTTTGAACGGATTCCTTTTAAACAAGATTTTCCCGGCCGGGATTTAGTGTCCCCTTCCACTATCTGCGATATCAAAAGATCACTTGAATTATATAACAACCTTCAATCCTATTTTTACAGAACTGGTTAAACAACCAGTATTTCTGGTTAAACAACCAGTATTTTTTTTAAAGTCTTGGGATTGAAAGAAAACTATTTTACTTTTACCACAATGGCTAAATATGGATATGCGCTGAAACTTGAAGTGTAAATTTAAACTGAATTTGGAGAATTTGATGGAACAACTGATTACCTGTGTCATTTCGCGTTGTAACCTCCACTTGTCCTTAAGTAGCTCTGGCACTGCCACATCCACTGTTGCCTCCAGTGGTGAAAATGGAATGGACGAATGAACCCGAAACTAAATCAAATTAAAAAAAAAAGATTTTATATATATTGGTTTATTTAGAGAAACTTAAAGGTGCAGTATCACCAAGTGCAAAAAAAAGTTAGATATTATTTCTGTTTTCACACTTTTATATTTGTTTAACAGCAGATTTTACCAAAAGGGTAAATCAATATGCATATCAGCTATCAATACTAGCTAGTTGTGAGAACAAAAAAAATCTATAATAATAATATGAAAATTACATTGTTTAAATGAGGTTTGAGATCAATTTTCGGCAACACTCGATGCCGTCGCTTTGCCTTGTACCATCCACCCAGCACACTACTCTCACCCATCTTCCTCACAGTTCGCTGGTAGTTTCTCTCGATCTCTTCATCAGTTTTAACCTCTCTTTTAAAGAATAATGAGTTCATCTGAAAAATCAGATGTTTGTGTGTGTTTAAGGTTAGTTTATCTATTGGGATGATACAAAAACTATTCTTGCTGCTGTATATTTGATTATATTTGATTTAAAATATAAAACTGTTCGAAAATTTATAAGCTATCTCAGAACTTCAACAATTTTTTTTAAATTTAACAGTACAACTGACCCAATATAAGATAGTACCCATTTCCACATACATGGATAAGTTTCCTTTCCTTCTGCAACAAAACACGTCATAGTTTGTATCTTACCTCCTCATTATTCTCTTCTTTCTTCGCCTCCGCTATTGATTTGCGAGGTGAGTTGGACCGCAAGAAGGTCTTGGTAACACCACGCAAAGCAACAAAGTTTAGAACGTTTCTGGCAAGTCGCCATGCGCTGTAGCCGGCATTGAATACCTGAGTTATGCAAATTAAATTGTAGCCTTTACCAGCAACAAACTATTTTGTTATTGATTTACCGTATTTACTGTCAAATCTTACTCAAATACAGTTGTGGGTCTCAAATGCTAATTATATTTGAATAAGATTTTACATCGTGTTTCTTAAGTTTTTAAATTGTTCTCATCACATTTTGGTAGATTAGCCTACTTTTTTATTTTAATTTTGACAAAGAACCTGCAGTTGGTTAAGTTCCTAAAAAATGAATCAGATACCTTGAGACAGGACAAAGGCAAATAACTACTCCGTTATTACCTTCAACGTATTAGCCGAAGCCACACGTTTAATATCAGCAGGCATTCTGGTTTGTCCAATAGATGGGGTGTTCAGGTTCCATTGGTGCCTCTGGCCATATGTTCCTTTGGATATTTTTTGAATGAGAGGAAAAATATGTTAAAAACTATTAATGTGAAGCAAAATATGTACAACACAACTTATCCCCGACTGGTAAATTACCAATGATTTAAAAAATAAATATGTGAAAAGAGTCCACAAAGCCTGCCGGGTAATCACAGAATGCAATTATTGGTACACAAATCTAAATTCACATTTTCCGATGTTTCAGTTGTGCAACTGAATACTGATGTGTTACAAAAGAAATAAGGGCCATGGTTTATTACCTATATACATCCCCCCTGTAGTCCATAATCTCACAGTCCCATCGGAGCACGCTGTGAGGAATAAATCTTTATCATCAATGTAGTTGATGTCGTTAACAGAGCCAACATGCGCACGGAAATATTGCACAACATTCGGTGGAATTGTATTCAACTTGAGCATGCGGCGAGCGGATAGCATTCTGAGCACATAGAGGTTCATTGTGTTAACTGCTAGAACTGGAACTGCACCGAACCACTGGTTAAATAGTCCAGTACGTCCGAAGCTAGAAATAAATAGTTTATAACCTACATGGACAATAGTACATTTAAGGAACGGTTTCAACCATATTTTTTGTGAAATTAGTTTTACACCAAAAAAGAGTCAGACTTCATACAGCACAAAAGTATTTTTTTCTAGAAACTAATGCTATTTTCCTATATAACCATATTAGTGTCCCTTGTCTCACTAAATGTAACCTAGATGCATAAATAAAAAAAATCTTTAATCAGACATTGCTGATATTGGAATTACAAATTGATTGTGCCAGAAACACATTTAAGTTGACTTGCCTTCCCTATCATGTAGTGCCAGTAATTTAAAGGTAAATACTTAGCAACCAAGATTTTTTAAATATTTAATTTAACTTTTTACCAAACATTTAAAAAATGCATAAAAAATAATTGCAGACAACTGACTTGATACTTTCCTCGTTCATCTGACTTTCATGCTGCAAACTGATTTGCAGGAGATCAAACACAGCCACTCTCCTTCGCTGTTGTGTTGCTCGTTTGTAGCAGTAACTTTCAACATCCCAGATCTAATGGAAATTCAAGTTATCTACTAATTAGAATTAAACACGATATTCATGTTTATTGGGAGGGGGAAATTCATGGGGTTATAAGTTATAACGCAGGTATGTGTCAAAATACTACTTGCTTGCAGTAATAACATTGGAGCTATTGCACTGTGTATTTATTGTTATAATGTATAACTTTTAGCCTAGTCTAATTAGCTTGTAGTTGTCATTTAAAAAATAAATCTCAATAATCAAAGTAAATCTACATAAAACTATTTTTACCTTAATATAACCAGATGTGTCTCCGGTGATCAAAATCTTGTTTTCTTCATCAGTTGCCATCGACAAAACTGCGTCCTCATCTCGGTGAGCAGCCATGAACTGCCCAAGTAAGCCACCTTGTGGGTGAACTGACCAAGCATGCACCCACCCTTGTGCCCCTGATGAAAGCAAGGTGGCCGTGTGCGGTTTGTGGGGTCGGCTTTGCAAGAATATAAGCTGAAAAGTTTCAATATTTATCAAATAATGAAAAAAAAATCTAAATAAATACAAAGTTTCTAAATTAAAATTAACACAGACCAGATAAGTTGTATTCAGTAAAGAATAAAATTGATTTACTGCTTCATTTTAAATTTTGTTTATGTAATTTTCCATTATTTTTAGCTAATTAATTAATTTCTAAGTTTTTGCACACAAAAGCCTAGGCATATTGAATCGATTATTTTACTTCATACAGTTCAACTTTTTGAGCGATGATAAACAATGTCCCACCTTATCAATTGAAACATCAGCCGCCCAATAATCTTTGGTATCTTCGCCGGTTAATACATTCAACTGATGTCGAGTCATCTCACTAGGTGTGGATCGACCAGATGGTATTGGGATCAGTGGAAGCATTTTCCTGTGTAAATGTAAAATACCTGGGTTAATTTGATTACACAATCTGTGGGAAAATTTGCGTTTCAATTAAAACAATTACGGTACTATAAAAAAGTTATTTTATATATCGAATTGTTTAAACCAAAGCTGTTACTGCTGCAAGTTATGCAATTGGTTTTGATATTTATTTTTTTCCTTCTGTGTGATTTAACTGATGGATTGATTTTAAGCTATTTAGATCTCATGATTGTTTTCTATGGATATTTTT
>CH002811.1:149805-167905 GCA_000149265.1 Ciona savignyi | reverse complement strand
AGTCATAAACATTGCAGTGGTTTTCAATGTTACATTTCCCCCCAAGAACATTTAAACATTACAACAAAAATATGCATACACAATTCAGTATATGTATCGTTAACCATACGACCGTACGCAGGTTTGTATTCTATTTGTAAAGCGGTATAAAGACTTGTTTGCATGCACGACCACTCACGACATTTACCTTAAGGTCGTTTTTCTCTAGTTTACCGACTTGGTTATAGATGGACTAAAACAAATTTAAATAATCTCTATGCGTGGTCGGATTTGACGATAGCAACTTAGTCATGGTTTTTGGATGCGTTCTTTGCTACGAATAACAATGGCGGGGATTACGAATGTTTGTATATTTGGAAGCAGCATGTGCTGGGCTTCGCTTTGCTGTTTCCCGTAGTCATGCAGCTTTATAATAGGGGTGCAGAACTTCATTGAATAAAGGTGTTGATTGTCCCTTCCTAGATATTTTGATGAATAGTTTAAATGTTTGAAATTCTTTTTAAGGACTTTGAGTTTAGATTGCAGATCCCCGTTTCAATTTTTGCATTTCTATATACGTCTTGCGATATTTTACTAGGACCCATCTCTTACCTGCATTCTGAGAATGTACTTGCCAGTTGTTAGCGGTTACTGATAGAATATACCGCAAATCAAGCAAACGACTATCAAAGGGAGATGATAAATTTAACGTAAAAATTTAGTCGGTCAACTGCAAGCTACTTCGTGGCGGTAGAGATCGATTAATTCGTTTAGTAAAATTAACACTACAAGCGTCAGTACAAGGCGTAGACCGCTTAGCCATGGTCCGCTAGAGGTCGGAAAAGACTTAAACTGATTTTACCGAATAATGTGTTGAAAGCCAATTGCCTTATTACTTCGCCGATTATTTCCAATTAATTACTCCGACAGTGGCAGAGTGCGGATTGGTACACTAGACGACGTTCCCGAGATTTCTTGTGTATTAACGAGTTTTCGACAACGTTACATCCAAGAGTAGCATACCTCGGACCAATCATCTCCCGACAGGAGTGTTATAAGCAAAATGACAGCATTGTTGTAGAAGGGGCATGGGCAACATACGGCCAGCGTGCCGCTTCCGGCCTGAGAAGGGATTTTAACCGGCCCAAAGACTGTATATAACCATACCCTGAAATGTTGCTCTTTCATTAGTGAATAAATGGGCGATTAGGATATTAAATACTATTCACGTTATATTCCGACCCACATTGGACTTCATTTTCACACATCTGACCCGACGACCAGAGAAGTTGACACCCCTGTTGTTGGAGAAGATGTACTACTCCGTCGAGGACATGTGATTTGCGTGACGCAAGCAGCTTGTTTCCGGACAAGCAAGGTGGTATGAGTTTCGGACTGCCACGGGATCAATGAAGCGACCCATAACAAACTATGTGGAATTCAATAGAAAATAAACGAACCATTACCGCGGTTTACGTCTATTTGTATATATTCTGTTGTGTAAATCAACTTTCTTTGTTATCTCACGAATATTTTTTTTGTGTTTAAATTATTGCAGCGGTACGTTTTACAATTTTACTAAGCCGGATGTGCGATATCTTCTCCCATTTTATTGGATTTGTTTACATGCCACAATGTCGGATTTGTGTTGCGAAAAGTATTATTGATTGTATCACTCCATATCAATTGTACCATCAATTACATACAGATGGCATAAACTGTATTTAATTTTATGATTCGCGTCAATTTCAAATTGACCACACTTCACCTCACCCACGTAGGTGAACTATCTTGCTAGAGCTTTAAAGCAGATATAAATAGCGCGAACAAACTTCTATGAATGAAATACAAATAAACTATTGACTGGGGCGAATGGAATATGCAGACTGGGCAGACAGTGTCTCTTTCAATTGGGTTTCACGTTAAATCTTAGACAGTCGTGCTCACCGACCCTTGGCAAGCCCAACAATGATCATGATGGAACCTGCAGTGTCCGTGGCTACCAGAGCGTTTCACATATCGTGACTCCTGTATGCGGTTTGACGATTCAATGCATCCAAGTTAGCGCTAGCTCAACGCAGGAAGTTTTGCGTTGTTTTTAATAGTGGGTTGAGAAATATTTAGTGCTTTAAACTCGTTATTGTGCTTGAGGAAGTTATGTCTGTTAAATCCGTCCATTCTCGAAGAATATTCCATTAAAGGTTACATGAAAGATAAATTAAAAAAAAGGTGTTGAAAAAAAAACATGTTTCAATTGTTGTATGAAGACTAAAGGAAGTTTAATTCAGTTGTTCCAATTTTAATTTTTATATTGCTACATATGCGATACACTAGTTATAGCTAACCTTCAGGCGATCACGCAGTATTTAAAAAAAAAGCGGAATCATTTTCTAGTTAGATACTAGACGAGTTAAAAAAAAAAACAAAAACAGTCTAGACGTGTTTTTGTTTGCTGCAGACAATACGATGTTCTACGGGTAATGTACTTAATATTATGTAGGCAAACAAAGGGAAACAAACTGATTAGCAAAGGGAAACAAACGGATAAAAATTAAGATCAGGCAAAACAGCCAAAAAGTGTTGTTGAATTAGTGGTATACGTAAATATAAAAAAAATAGGTTCGCAATAAAAGTTTCTACACACATCGCAGAAATTTACTGAATTGTCCGGATTTAATATAAAGATTAAATTAAAAAGAACAATAAAAGAAAATTTAAGAATCCGATGCGATGATTTTGCGCATCCTAAGCCTAATTACATTCGTGGCAATTTCCAAGGCCCAACTATCAGGTAATAGAATAAAATAGTGAAATTTTGTATTATGGCCTCCTATGGCATTTACTTATATTCTATTTTTTAAATTTTTATAATAATATGTTTTTAAATTGTCGTCTTTTTATCTTTATTTCTTCTCGTATATATGATGACGTAGCCATTTTCTTTACGTAGCCAAACATTGTTTCGGTAGCGTAAAACTGAATTAACTGATTATTGGGCGATTTGGCTGAACTGACACATTTTTTGAGGGGTGTTTTATTTATTTGTGGTGCTTTTTAAGTCTACCTCTTATGTCTCACGAATCTCATCCGTTTCACTTAGATATATAGAAAGGCGAAGGTTAGTAGGTTTCACACCAAAAGTGGTAATAACTTAAATATCTGTGTTTGTAACTAGTATGTTAAATTAATTAATACATCTGTAACATGTGTATAACAATAAATAAATGACTTAAATTCTAATTCACAAAAAATCCTAGTCGTTAACGAAGGTTTCGTGACAAACTTCATGTTTACGTGTAATACGTTATACCACATATCTAAAGATATCTTCTTTAAAAATATTTTACTAGTTTGGTCCAATATTAAGACTAAAAGCACTGGGCTATCACTCAAACGGCATTATAAAATTCCATATATTATTTTTTGTCGATTAAACCAGTTAAAACACAACACAATTAATAATTAAAAAATTACATTGTCTTGGAAAAATGACAATATGAAAAGTATTTAACAGTCAAAACAAACATGTAAATCTCCGTATTTTTAATATCGTTTGTGTATCGACAAGTATTTGTGACCTTATTACAGATTTATCGATTTCAAAAAGTTGAACCCTGTGGGTGTATTTGGATTCGGCACCTTTTGAATTATACGAATCAATCTTAAGACTTGTCGACTTTATTTACATAATATTCACATTTACTTTCTTCTGTACTATTTTAAGGACACTGTTTTAAAAAAAAATTTAAACGGTTTTTTTAAAGCGTGCCAAAAAAAAATAAAAACCAAGTTTAAAATAAATTCTAAAAAATAATATATACTTTTTAATAACAATAATGACAATTCAAAGCATCCAATGTGCATACACTTTTAAACCGGCAACGCATCTTTGCCGATATTTATGCTCAACTGTATTCTGTCTTTTGTGAGATAAACCGGAAGAAGCGGAGTCGAATAGACCATGTTCTATTTGTTATTAACACAGTTTTCTTAATTCCATTTCCAGCACCGAGCAGTGTGAACATAAGTGACGTAACATCGACGAGTTTCAAGGTAGACTTTGTGGCGGTCACAGGAGCTGATCAATACCAAGTAACGTACACTGCTCAACATGACACAACTGACACTGGAAACGTTACAGTGACCACATCCCCTGCAGAGGTATGGTTTACTGTTTAAACTGCTTTTACTTTTTTAAAATATAATTTGTATTCATTAATTTGGAAGTGTACTCCATGATTAATACACGGTCAAATGTAAACTCATATACATTAACAATTTTCTGCATTATTTTGCATTGAAAATCTTTTAGAAAATATTGTGTTTACGTGTTCCAGGTAATAAGCGTCCGCAGCAATATCAACTACTTCGTGGAAGTGCGAGCAACAAGCAGTTCGTCAGGCCTCGGTGATGTGACCACAATTACAGCACGAACCGGTGGGTCTATATATTTTGTTTGTCTCATACACTTGTTGGTCTCAAAAGAATTACTCGATAGGGTATTGGAAATTTACTTACATGACCAAATATAAATAAAACTTGATGTATAAGATAAATGCGAATTATGATTTATTAACACAACAGTTTTTAAAGCTTGGCTGCACACTTGTTTAAACTTTGGTGAATGCGTTATTAAACATGAGTCATGGTTATACTTGGAAACTTTACGAATTTGCACACGACATTCTTTCATTCTAACTGAATCGAATAATAGACGAGACGTCGCATGATAAATTATCATCGAATAAAATGTCTTTGTTACCCACGATAAAAGCCAATGTAAATTTGCGATCAATTCACTTTCTCGTTGCCGTAAATTCACTTATTTTAAATGGTAAGTATCATACTTATAAGACGGATAACATAACTTTTAATAAAATGTTGTGGTTTAATTACAAAGAAAATGACATCAAACACGCAGTTCAACCGTTTAGAAATTGTATGAATATTTACTAGTTTTGGCTGTGGTGTTTTTTTATAAACAAAAGATTAAGTATATTCCAAGATCGTAGGTTAAATGGAACAGTTCAAGGGATATTTAAAAGCATAAGGAATAAAAAAATGTTCTTATCCTAATTAACTTACTGTCATACAAAATCGTAATTTCAAATGTGATTTAATAAGCAATTATTTTACCAGCTCCAAGTGGCTCATCGATCTTGAACGTGATAACAACTCCAACTTTCCTCACTGTTTTCCTGGAAGAAACTCCCGGAGCAACTGGATGGGAGATTGAGGTCAACGACACTGTTACAGGAACATCGAGGAAAATCTCAGTTCCCACTGATGTTCCTTCAAGAACGTCATATATTGCAGTGTAAATTTCAGTGACAACATTTTTATGAACTATTTAGTTTATGCTAACTTAGTAAGTGGAACTACAGCGTAATGACTCATTGTGGAATAGTTTTAATATTTGCATTTTTTGAATAGAATAAAAGATTTACTCCCACACACGAATTACTCATTGCGGGCAAGGGTGTCGCAGCTGAACGGCTGGATTCAATTCACTTCTGCACAAAGCCCGTACGGAGCTGCTATTATCAAAACAACTGGTGATTTTAAATTACAATATATGTAGTTGTTTAAAATTTTATTAAACTGTGTTTCGTAATCTTCTTTAAAATATCCAAAAATCATACAACAAACTACAGAAACATCCGAAAATCCTTTACGCTGTCCAGATATAATTGTTGTATGTCAGCATTAATGAAATATTGTTCATGAATTCCCAGTGACATCAAATAAAAAAAATTATTCCTTGTTTATCCGTTCTTGACAGACCCTATTTCTGCATTCGGCCGCTTGGTTCTGCTCAACAGACCATACAATTCAAGCATCGCTTCAACAACCAGAACTGAAATAACTTCAGAATTATTGGCTGCTTATCGAATGGTTGCATCAAATGTGCTGGGTATAAGGATTCTTGAGATTGAGAATGACACACAAACTTCATTCATGCTGTGCCACCATGAGATAATACTGACTGATAGAACGAAAACACCTAACATCTCATCACTGGTGTTGACAAACAGCACACTGTATAAAAATGCTGGCGTTCGCTTGGACGGTATGTATAGTCATCAAGTCTGTTAGCTTAATCAAGAAGATTGTCGGGGGCCTGTAGGCAGAAATTGTTAGCGGAATCAAAACCAGCCACGTACTCTATACGATTGTGTGCTTGGGCAAGGCATACGGACATCACCTGGACCCGGTAGTTATATGAGTTTTATATTTTAAGCTTGAAGGAAGGACGTAAGCATTTATACCCATAACTGCAATGGCATGGTAATCCGACATTGACGCGATGTAATTTGATAATTTATGTGTGCTAATTCTTATATGTTTTTCACATAAAAATGGAATATCCTTCTTGATATGAGGAACTAACTGTTCATCCAAAAGCCTTTTTTGACCAAGTTTCCTATGCAATCGGATGTAAAAAAGTAAAAACTGCTTATATTTAATCCAGCTGGTGCTCCGGGACAGTACGTTTTCTTTCAGCGAAATGAACAATTATTTAATCTTTACTTCCAATTCAACGGCACTGAAAACGTCAACTGTCCCAGTAAGGATACGAAAACATGGACCTTGTACAGCAAAAGTGGTGAAATAGCAAACAAAGTGCTTCCAATGGCTGCAGATGGAAAGCTGAATTCCATTGTAAAAATTAACTTAGATGAGAACAGTAAGTATAGGTCTTGGTTTGTGAAGTAATTCTTACTAACTTTTGAATACATAGACATCAAGGTTGAAGGTATCAATACATTCGCTCTTCAACCCAACACATTGTACGGTATAAAACAAACTTACCTCGCCAAAATTTGTCCTGCACGTAGTGACAAAGCTTATTATACGAGGCTTTATGAAGCAGCGGACATGAGTACTTCTAAAGAAGTTTACAAATATACTATACCACACTTAACAGGTACTTATGAAATGGTCAGTAATGTGTAATGGTATCAGTCATAACAACCCCGTTTTTTCTCCTATCAGCTCCGAAATTACTCAACAAATCCAAAATTTCTACGACAAGCGGTACAAGTGGCACCGACGCTTCCATTTCACTGGATTCAAATATTGTCAATCGGCTGAAGCAATTCAATGTCACATATCTAAATTCGAATGGTTTATCCACCACCATGACAATAACTCAACCAAGCATCGACAGTTCGCCAGTTTACAAGGTTCGTGGGATTTCTTGTAAAGTGCAATTATGCATTTTATGCTTTTGTTTTACAGGTTGCTTTAAAAACTTTGACTTTAAACGCAACTACAGACTTCACTGTTTCCCTCGTTGTTGTTGGCTACGATGACTCTGAAATATTTACGTCTGTTAAAGCTAATGTGACTACAGGTATGTAATTTAATAATAGCCACGTGTCGTTATTTGATCACTGTTATGACAATATCATAATTTGGTATTGTCGGATGGCCAGCGTTACGCTTTTTACACAAAACTATGGACTGACCCAACTGATCCAATCATAACGTTTTAACCATTTACTCTTAGATGTTGACGAGTGTTTGGGGGTAAGCACTTGCAGCGTTCATTCCACGTGCACAAATACTATCGGGAGTTTCGTTTGCACTTGCTTGGCTGGTTATACGGGTAATGGGACCATATGCAGCGATGTTAACGAATGTGATGGAACAAACAATTGTGGGAATTTAACTATTTGCACAAACACTGTTGGAAGTTATGTATGCGCATGCAATTCGAAGAGTTTTGGAGACGGTATCAATTGTAAAAGTGAGTTTATTACTTATAAATAAAAAACGGTGTCAATTAATAGATGGTGTGATATGCAAATTATTATTTAAACCGTTTCACCGTTTCTTATAAACCCAGCTATTCCGTTACCCACACCAATATTCAATGATGTCAGTCAAGCTGGATTCGGCGTGTCGTGGCCGGTTATATCGGGTAGCAATTTTAATTACAGTGTAAGTATGATACAAGTTTGATTCATGAGTTAAGCATGTTGCTATTATTCTCACTTCATTTGTACCTTAGGTGACAGTAGAAGGACCTGGGGTGAATATAGGGGATTATCCCAAAATCACAACCGTTCCCCCGGTGATATTTAATCAAGCGCAACCCGGATCAGTGTACGTGGTGAAAGTGAATGTATTGGGGAAAGACGTCTCATCCCAAAATACTTTAACTCTGAGTAAGTATTAGTGAATTGATAGCCCATTCGCTTATTTTAATTTTTTTCGTATAAATGATACTATCTTGTTTATTATCTCATTATATATAATTTAAAGATATAGGCAGATCACATGTTATAACTATCATTGTCGATATTTATTTCGACAGCTCCAAGTAGCACGACTTCAATCAAAGTTCTTGAAGTAACAACAAAGAGTGTCAAGCTACAGTGGAATGTGGTAACAGGTGCAACATCGTATCGCTTATCGTTTGGATCAACGTCCATACAGGTAGTGTCATTTTCTCCCTACTCTGCATAACCAATGTCATTAAGTGTTTAATATATTGCACTTCGAAGCTAAAATAACATATAATTTAACCAGGTAAACGGGATAAGCGTGCTGGTACCTGATCTATCACCAGGAACATTGTATGTTTTTTCATTAACTTCCGTAAATTCTGCGGGCAACGGCGGGTCGGCGTCTCTAAGCATTTTAACAGGTTAGATCATAATAAAGTAGGGCATATTCATTTAAGTTTCTTAATGCTACACGTTACGTACCATATAGATGGATATATTGTTATGATAATATTTGTGTAAGACATTTAATCCAGAATACTGTATAATAAATTGTTAAAATGGGTAATGTGTTCGACTTCTTACGAATTTCAACCCACAAGACACGTTGTGATTTATGGTTTGTAGTGTCGGTTAGATGGTATGATTACAACAGTATATGGTTAACCACAGGTTAATATATTATGCATAGCATACCTGGATATGTCATGTTACAGTACATATTCACAGAACTTGAGTTAGATGTGTACCGCACATTTAACAATGCTTTACCATTTGCAGCACCCGTTTCGGTGACAAAACTCCAAGAAACTCGAAACTTTACTCATTTAACTTTGACCTGGTCACATTCTTTTGGCGCATCCTTATACGAGGTATTCTTGTACAGTATAACAAGAAGAAATATAGGGCCAGTTTCCAACTTGACTACCACAGGTGAGATTCGCTAGATGAGAAAAGTAGGAATATATGGGCACAATGTTACTTTCCAAGTTAACCCGATTCTACTTTGTAACTAAAAAATAAAAATATGTAAGTTTGTTGGTAGACTACACAAACTTCCGCGTAGTAAAATGTGTTGTTTTGTCAATGTAGATTTAAATGCTGTGATGGAAACACCCGATTCAACTGCATCGTACAGGATAACTGTAAGGGCATGTAACGTCAATTCCTCTTGCGGCCCTGAAGCAACAATAAATTCATTTGGAGGTAGATCAATGGTTAAAATATATATTTGTCGAGTAAAATGTTTCTAGTTATTATGTTGGATTTCATGCATGAAATAGAGCGTTCGGTCCCTTGGTTACCAAATCACACTTTGTGTAATATGTAGGTTGTGTCCTTGGGCAAGGCACTTAACGGACATTGCCTAAACCCAGCGGATTAATGGGTTCTACCAAATTGAAGGAATGTGTCTATTATATACAACACACTGCAATAGCTCCGGTAACCCGACGGTCGGCGCGAAGTGATCTGACGATTACACGTGTGTTAACCCCCTTGGTTTTCCCATTCATGGGGATAAACATGAATATCCTATCCTATTCTATGCTTGTTTTAATGGTTGCTTTTCAACTGAATTTGTGACTTATACAATTAAATCAAATAGCATACAGCATTTAATAATTAAAATGCAATACAATGTAGTTTAAAACGCCAGTTTACATTTGAGTTTGTACTATTTCTTTCTTGCAGACATAGATGAATGTAGAGGAGGTGCAAACGTTTGCAGCACAAATGCAAACTGTCACAACACATTTGGCAGCTACACCTGCACATGCAAATCGGGTTATAACGGCAATGGAACAAACTGCACAGATATTAATGAATGCACATTAGGCACTTACAACTGTCATACAAATGCTACTTGTACCAACACTATTGGAAGTTTTACCTGTTCTTGCTATACTGAATTTACTGGCGATGGTGTAAACTGCATATATACTGGGTGCAAAGCAATTGGTTCCACCTGCAGTTCCAATGCTGTTTGCATAAACGCTATGGGAGTTGCTACATGTTCATGCAATACTGGATTTACTGGTGATGGTGTAAACTGCGCAGATATTAATGAATGCACATTAGGTACCCACAACTGCCATGCAAATGCTACTTGTACCAACAGTATTGGAAGTTACACATGTTCTTGCAATACTGGATTTACTGGTGATGGTGTAAACTGCACAGATATTAATGAATGTACATTAGGTACTCACAACTGTCATGCAAATGC
Organism: Ciona savignyi; assembly: GCA_000149265.1. Taxonomy (NCBI): domain Eukaryota; kingdom Metazoa; phylum Chordata; class Ascidiacea; order Phlebobranchia; family Cionidae; genus Ciona; species Ciona savignyi. Next base: position 157,465 of record CH002811.1, on the reverse strand, counting down.
TACTTGTACCAACAGTATTGGAAGTTACACATGTTCTTGCAATACTGGATTTACTGGTGATGGTGTAAACTGCAAAGATATTAATGAATGTACATTAGGTACTCACAACTGTCATGCAAATGCTGCTTGTACCAACACTATTGGTAGTTTTACATGTTCTTGCAATACTGGATTTACTGGTGATGGTGTAAACTGCAAAGATATTAATGAATGTACATCACATACTCACAACTGCCATGCAAATGCTAATTGTACCAACAATATTGGAAGTTTTACATGTTCTTGCAATACTGGATTTACTGGTGATGGTGTAAACTGCACAGATATTAATGAATGTACGTTAGGTACTCACAACTGCCATGCAAATGCTACATGTACCAACACAACTGGAAGTTTTACATGTTCTTGCAATACTGGATTTACTGGTGATGGTGTAAATTGCGCAGATATTAATGAATGTACATCACATACCCACAACTGCCATGCAAATGCTACATGTACCAACACAACTGGAAGTTTTACATGTTCTTGCAATACTAGATTTACTGGGGATGGTGTAAATTGCGCAGATATTAATGAATGTACATCACATACTCACAACTGCCATGCAAATGCTACTTGTACCAACACTATTGGTAGTTTTACATGTTCGTGCACAACTGAATTTACTGGCGATGGTGTAAACTGCATAAATACTGGGTGCAAATCGATGGGTTCCACCTGCAGTTCCAATGCTGTTTGCGTAAACGCTATGGGAGTTGCTACCTGTTTTTGCAATACTGGATTTATTGGTGATGGTGTAAACTGCGCAGATATTAATGAATGTACATTAGGTACCCACAACTGCCATGCAAATGCTACTTGTACCAACAATATTGGAAGTTTCACATGTTCTTGTAATACTGGATTTACTGGTGATGGTGTAAACTGCACAGATATTAATGAATGTACATCACATACTCACAACTGCCATGCAAATGCTACTTGTACCAACAATATTGGAAGTTTCACATGTTCTTGTAATACTGGATTTACTGGTAGTGGTGTAAACTGCACAGATCTTAATGATTGCACATCAGGTACTCACAACTGCCATGCAAATTCTACTTGTACCAACAATATTGGAAGTTACACATGTTCGTGCAAAACTGGATTTACTGGTGATGGTGTAAACTGCACACTTTCTATCGTATCAGCAGCAGAAACTAACTTTCCGTTGGTGGCTATTATAGCAATCGGTGTGGTCATGTTTTTACTTATTTTGATCCTTGTGCTTCTGTTCCCTTACTGCTACCGTCAACGTAAACGAGTAAGTCACATTTACACATAAATCCAAATTAATGTAAAGCCGACATTATTATTAATTCTTGACTTTATATTTTACAGAAAGGAAAATATGTATTTTCTAAATGGTGGAGTTATGCTAGCACGCTGTTTGCGCACGATACACTGAACCGAACGTGCGCCAACATTCCATTAAAAAAGGAAGATAGTTCTCAAAGTGGGTGCAGCAATAACATGTCCATTTACGAAAGTATCGACATAAGCGAAGATACAAGTACCTCTAAAGAAACGGAAAAGCAAAGACCAAAAAACAAGTACTCAAACCCAGCCTTCGTGAGTAAGGAGAATGGAATGTCGCTTGAATCCACTTCTTCCTCGGAACCCCCAAATAGCGAACAACTACAAAACAATCCAAAATATACATCCACCCCAAAACCAGACCAAAATGTGAATGGCAGTTCTGAAACTAAACCCCACTTACCCATTACGCCAGAGCACATATACGTGGAAGTGAACAAAACCCAAAACCACGGTAATGGTAATGCTTCTTCTCCAAAACCAAACGAAGTCTCTAAACAATCTGATACATATGCTGCTATCTCGAATAAGAAAACAAAAGGCAAAGTGGTAACTGCAGCCGAAAAGTTAGAATCTTTGTTTGTACCACTTTCCTTGAAGGGCAAACGGAACAAAAATATTGGCGAAGAATTCGGCAACGTCAAAGTCTCAGTAAAATCCAACGTGTAGGCCAACTAAATCCACGACTTCGCGTGTAACATATTTCAACCATGCAAGAATACATTGGTGATTCAAAACTGATCGCAGTAAATGCATTGTATTGTAACATATTATCGTATGTAGTTTTTGTTGAATGTAAATAAATAGAGTTTCGTAGTATAAAATATAAACTTTTAATAGATTTTTGCATGTTTTTTTTCGCTCCTTCATTACCTTGTAAAAGATTAACACAGTTCTGCAAAAAAGGAGGGGGGAATTTCCGTTAGTTTCATTTGATTCAATGCCAACACCCAAAGTTTTGCGCAGTATGGTTCTTATTAACTGCTAACAGAAATTTTAAGAAAGCAAAGATAATAGAGATGAATAATATAAAGTGTTGGTGATGTCGTAGAAAAAATGTGAAAAATGAAAAAGTATTATTTAAAAATGATACTGTTATAGGGCTGGCAATAAACTATAAGGAAAACATCACCCGGACGTTGTTTAAAAAATTTAATTTTATCTTGGTTTTAACTGCTTTATATTTGTTACCATACCTTTTTAAACGTTACCCACTACTAAAATAGGGGTCAAAATATTTTACTTCGGGCCAAATATACTGTTATACATTGCTGTATTTTAACGACCAAAATATGCCAAACCAACTGGTTGGCCGACTGATGCTAAAAATTAGAAAAATTCATTAGACGGTGTAATAATCCCAATTTCCTTAAAATGTTGGTATATTTCGAAACTGGTCGCTAGCTAGTTAATTGTGTCCTTTGATGGGCAAGGCATTTAACGGACATTGCCTTAACCCAGCGGACTAATGGGTTCTTCTAAATTGAAATAATTTATACATAACACACTGCAATGGGTCCGGTAACCCGACGGTGGGCGCGAGGTGATCTGACGATTGCCCGTGTGTAAACCCCCTTGGTTTTCCCATTCACGGGGAAAACATGAAATCCTATCTTATTCTATCTATTACTAAATTATTTTCCGTTCAATTTTTAATACTTTGTATACTAACATAAGTGGCGTTTAATTTTATTCAATAAATTGTTAACTGGCTTGATCACGTTTACGCCTTTTCGGCACACATTCACTCAAACATTTAAATCAAAATCTCAGCTTTACTTCTATCATTTACTTCGGATACCACACAAAGTAATAAAACATGAATTTTTCACAAGATGGTTAAAACAAAGATGCTGTAAGCTGCATATATGTTTTGTTCTTGTGTTTTAATTGTGATCTTGTAAGTTTGACGTTTTCAATAAATTTGTTTTGTTAAATCCAAAAAAAAATTAATATGATAAAATAGGCCAATATTTCAGTGATGGAAAAACGAAGCAGCGTTATAACACGAACAGTCGTTATATTAAATGTAAATAGGTAAAAACAGCTTTCTCATACGGGCAATGTAAAGGGCCATTTGGTTAAAAGGCACATCGCTAATTTAACCAATAAGCTTTCTATTTTGTAATCATTAGAATAGAACATAACTTAGGATCAACAGCGTGGCATCAGAAATCCTTGACTTTATCCATGTTTTTCATTTCGTCATTATTTTAAATTTAAATGATCACGAGTTATTCTCGCTTCAGTAGATCAAGGCATTTTCTCTGGCGTGCAACAATGAGCATGAAGTATTTTCCAGTGCATAAGTGAAAATGAGGAACAACAATTGTGTAGTCACAAGGTCTCTAGTGTCTGTTTTAGAATATGCAATTTTTATACTGTATTAAATTTTGATCGAAAATGTAATGTAAAATTGAACTGACATATTAAACAACAAATTATTCTTAGTGTAAAATGGTGTAAATTTTAAACTTATAGCAGTTCGCCACCATCAGGTCCGCTTTAATACATGGTGTGCGTTGAAAATTAGATGCATTCTATTCGGCCACATAAGAGGCCAATCTACAGTAGTGTTAGAACTAAAAATAGTAGCATATGTTGATCATTGGATTTTTAATTTAGCTATTTAAAGTTAAGTAAAAAATACAACATAAAAGGTGGCCAAGGTCATTGAAACCGAGGGTTTGCCTGACCGAAAACGGTTATTACAATATAGGATAGAAAGTGTTTTTATAGTATAATGTAGATTTTTGTATAACCTAGGTCCATGTAAGGAATAAGTTTTTAGTATTTTTTATTATAGATTTAAGTAGGTGGTCTTTAAAAAAACAATTTGCAATCGCCGAACGAAGATTAAAGATTAAAAGAAAGAAAATGTCCGCTTTTTTGTTTCTTTTATGTTTAGTGCTGGCACCTATAATCTGCAGCGGTGTCATAGCAGGTGAAAGTAGAGGGGGTAAGTTACTTTTTTTAACTTAACAAATACCTTATTTGACGTTGCGTTTAAAAAAACCAGTCCCAAACAAACTTGGTATGTCATATACAAAGCGTATATATATTATGATTCTGCAAGCACAAACTAATGGTTTATTCTCGGGTTATCAAGTCAAACCCAATATTCATGTTATATATAAAAAAAAGTAGGCTAATGTTGCTATACAAAGAATAACAATAAAAAAACAATAAAAAAACGCTGACATCTCTTAATAAATCAACTCGATTAAAACATTCGTTTTCACATCTAGCGCAAAAAGACCCACTATTTTTTATTTATACTTAAGGAATTGATGTTTACTGGAATACGAGTGAATGTATACCACTGTACATTTAACACACATTAGCTAATCCTTCAAAAGTTTAATTCCAATTGGACAATTAATTTTCTTTTGTTAATATGAGGTGTAAAAGTAAAGAGATAACTGTTTTGCGTGTGGTTGCGTTTACGGGGATTTACGGGTTAAACATGAGTATCGGGAGGCTAATCTTTTTCCCGGAAATGTGATAAAACGGCTGTTGTAATTATATAATCATTTAAAAATTTGTTAAGGCGCAATTAACTCCAAACTTGCCAGTGCATGTCAAATTCATATTAGTTAACAACTCTAGAATACTAAACTTAATTGGACATTTTCTTTCCTTTGATATGAAGCCTAAATAAGGGAACGGTAGCGCCTATCCTTTTGCATGCATTTACAAATTTTCGTTTCTAAAAGACGATTTTCGTTTCTAATTTGCGATTTTTGTTTCTAGAAACAAAAAATATTTTTTAGAAACATAAACTTTGTTTCTTTATATTCGTTTTTACCACTAGATGATGACGGTGCGCACAAAATACAATACCTCGGAAAATTTGTTTCTGAAAACGAAATAATCGTTTCTAAAAATACTTTTTGGTTAAACTATATATCCCGGACTATCAAAAGACATAAAGTACAACTTTAGCACATGCACAATACGGTATTAGTTCTATTCATTTAAATAAATAATAAATATAGTCGCCTACAATATTGAAAATAACACACTGATTAGTACCTTTCACGAACAGCAATACAAACAAACGGGATTAAAGAGTGATTTAAATGTGTGAAATGAATAAATATGAAAAAAAACTCGCCAAAAACAATGATTTTAATTTAGATTAACATTAGAGAGAAGTGTCAGATATATATTAATAAACAAAAAGAAGTAAAACTAACATAAAAACGAAACTTTTCGCTATCGAGTTAAGAATCGAAATTTTCGTTTTTGGAAACAAAATTTTCGTTTTTCGGCTAAAATTTTCGTTTCCAGAAACAAAAATTTTGCTTCTTTAATGAATTTAGGGTTATCATTTTTCCAAGTTTTATAATTATATGATTTGTTAAGCTGACGCAATACCACAACAATTTCGGGTAACAGAGATTGTGTGTGCAGTTAATAAATGTAGATGGACCTTTAAAACTGAAATAATAGATATATTTTCATATTTATAAAAAATAAAGGTATAAACCCACAACATGAAAACAACGCAATAGTTCGTAGTTTTCACGGCCGGCAATACAAACAAACGGGATTAAAGATTGATTTAAATGTGTGCAAATGAAAACTACTGTCGTAAAACTAACATAAAATCGAAACTTTTCGCTATCGCGTCAAGAATCAAAATTTTCGTTTCTCGGCTAAAATTTTCGTTTCCAGAAACGAAATTTTATTTATGAATGAGAAACGAAAATTTTGCTTCTTTAATAAATATAGGGTTATCTTTTTCCCAAGTTCTATGATTATATGATTTGTTAAGCTGACGCAATACCCACAACAGTCTTCGAGTGAAAGTGATTGCGTGTGCAGTTAATAAATGTAGACCTTTTATATTAAGATAATGTATTGGTTCTATTCATTTAAATAAAAAAATGTAAAATCCCACACACATTAAAAAAAACACTCTGTTTAGTACCTTTCACGAACGGCAATACAAACAAAAGGGATTAAAGATTGATTTAAATGTGTGCAACCGTTAAACATTAAAACAACAAGCCATAAATAATGATTTTAATTTAGATTAACATTAGAGAGAAGTGTAAGATATATATTAATAAACAAAATGAAGTAAAACTAACATAAAAAACGAAACTTTTCGCTATCGCGTTAAAAATCAAAATTTTCGTTTCTGGAAACAAAATTTTCGTTTCTCGGCTATAATTTTCGTTTCTAGAAACAAAAATTTTGCTTCTTTAATGAATTTAGGGTTATCATTTTCCCAAGTTCTATGATTATATGATTTGTTAAGCTGACGCAATACCACCGCAATTTCGAGTAACTGAGATTGTGTGTGCAGTTAATAAATGTAGTTGGACATTTTAAACAAAGATAATGTATATATTTTTTCACATCCATAAAAAATAAAGGTATAAACCCACAACATTGAAAACAACACAGTAGTTCGTAGTTTTCACGGCCGGCAATACAAACAAACGGCATTAAAGATTGATTTAAATGTGTGCAACCCAAAAATATGAAAAGTGGTTGCAATAAATTATGATTCTAATTTAGTCTAACATTAGAGACAAGTGTCAGGTAAATATTAATGAAAAAAACTGTCGTAAAACTAACATAAAATCGAAACTTTTCGCTATTGCCTCAAGAACTAAAATATTCGTTTCTGGAAACAAAATTTTCGTTTCTCGGCTAAAATTTTCGTTTCTAGAAACAAAAATAATGCTTCTTTAATGAATTTAGGGTTATCATTTTCCCAAGTTCTATGATTATATGATTTGTTAAGCTGACGCAATACCACAACAAATTCGAAACTTTTCGCTATCGCTTCAAGAATCAAAATTTTCGTTTCCGGAAACAAAATTTTCGTTTCTCGGCTAAAATTTTCGTTTCCAGAAACGAAAATTTTGTTTTTTTAAAGAATTTTGGGTTATCATTTTCCAAAGTTTAATGATTATATGATTTGTTAAGCTGACGCAATACCACAACAGTCTCTAGTGAAAGGGATTGCGTGTGCAGTTGATAAATGTAGACCTTTTATATTAAGGTAATGTAATAGTTTTATTTATTTAAATAAAAAAAAATGTAAAATCCCACAAAATTGAAAAAACACTCTGGTTAGTACTTGTAACAGACGGAAATACAAACAAAGGGCATTAAAGATTGATTTAAATGTGTGCAACCGATAAACATTAAAACAACTATCCATAAATATTGATTTTAATTTAGATTAACATTAGATAGAAGTGTCAGATATATTTTAATAAACAAAATTCCGCAAAACTAACTTAAAACGAAACTTTCGCTATGTTCAAGAAGAAAA
>CH002811.1:128291-145643 GCA_000149265.1 Ciona savignyi | reverse complement strand
TAACGAATTATGTAATCATAGAACTTGGGGAAATAATTATCCTAAACTCATTTAAGAAAAACAATTTTCGTTTCTATAGAAACGAAAATTTTACCCGAGAAACGAAAATTTTGTTTCCAGAAACGATAACGAAGAGTTGTTATGTTGGTTTTACGACAGTAAAATGTGATATCGCATGCTTCGTGGTTAAAGAGTTTTAAATCTTTGTAAGAATCGGTCAAAACATGAGCAAGCATGATTTGTTCTTTAAAACTTTTAGGGCAAATTAAGTAATCGCTTTCTGCTATAGAACATTTAAATTATATGCTACTCGGTGACGCACGTTTTTTTTTTTATACACATTTTTATCTTTTTATTTATCGAGACAAGTTTCGAAACCATGATGGCCAAGTCACAATAACCGTTTTTATATAGGAGTCGGTATATGTATCGGTCGCGCTAACCATTCGGCCACACGGCCGTACAATAATTAATAAACATCTGATCACAAACTGAGAATGATAATTGTAAATTTTATATAGCATACAAAAAAATTTTTTGTTGTGGGTATTACAGAAGTAACAATGTAACTCCATTATGAGTCATTATTCACACCACTATTGTCAGGTGTTGTACTCTTAACCCGAGTTTACTTATGACATCATAATAACGCGCGACAAAGCTGATTTCTCACGCCGCCAATGTTTTGCATGACGTCACTGTGACGTTTTACCAATTTTAATTAGGCTGGTTCGTGTGAATAAAAATATTTGTGTTAAGTATCGAACCCAACATAGGCTCGTCCATAAGACCGTCCGCTATTACGAATCTGTCGCGCTAACCATTCGGCCAGACAACTGTTTTCGAAATAAAACAAGTTATATGGTTATTTTTACTGTTTGACCTCTAGTGCCACCTAACTGCTAAAGAAATTAACTAATACATTTTTTTCCATTTCGCTTTGGAAAATTTTCGTTTCTCACCGTTACATAGGCTGATCGGTTTAATTCCATTTGTGCTTTTCTGATTTAGGTTATAAATCTTTAACTTTTTCAACGATTTTAAGTAGTATTTCTTTTCGGTGATATCGGGGATAACGCCAACAATGTTAAATGCCGTTTTTGTTTTTCCTTTTTGGGAGCTAATCGGGATTATGCTAATCTCCAAAATTGCGAATGAACAAAACTCTTTGGTGTGTTAGATAACTGACACTCTACAACTTTGACGCTTTAATTGGTGTGGGTGGTAGTCTTTACTTACAGACTTAACATTGAATCGGATACCATTGAATCGTTCTAATTTAGGATAATATCACCTAACCTAAACGAATGGCGTTTGTCCCGTGCTTTGTTTCAAACTTTTTGTCTAAATTTACAATGACAACAGTCGTTTTGTAGTTCGTTGCAGCATCACCTTAAGTCTTAAGAGCATCAGTCACAATGTTGGTTTATACGAAGAACCAATTTGCTTAACATATATTTTTTAAATTATGGACCTCCGCGCTAACTGTTATGGGTTACCGCAGTACTAACCGTTATATTAGCGCTATATTCTGGATGTAATAGTAGCAGCGATGGATTCAGATCTCAATTAGACATTTGAACATGATTACACAGGTTGACCCGTTTTATTTATTTTTTTTATCGGGTATAAGTTTTGATCCAATGTATGTCACTAAGGCTGTTTTTTTTATGTATGAAGCTATATATATATTTATATGAATCGGTCACGTTAACCATTCGCCCACATGTCCGTTCAGGTTGATTCGTTTTCATGGAGGTTAATTTACCAACAAAAAACAACGCCTATTAGTAATCAACATTTCGGGAGATTCCCACCATAGAAAGTTGTTGAAAATACAATGAAAATAGAAAGTTTAAGGAGGCATTCAACCAATTATTTTCCTATGTCTTCAATGCGAACTGAACTTACAAAAAGGGCTGTCACTTAAAATCCCTTCACAGGAAATCTTTTTTGCAACTTAAAATTGAAGCTTGAGTCTGCAACCTAAACTCAAAACCCTATATATATTACTTAACAATTTTAAGCTGATACCCATTCGTACATAGTACATATCCATTCGTACATTTTAACAAATAAAATATGTTTGATTGATTGATTGATACATAGAGAACTCTTTTTCTCAACAAAATAGCTAAAATATGCACAATCAACACCTTTTTTTCACAAAGCTCTGCTCCACAATTAGGAAACTTTACAGCTACACGAGAATACCTACTCGTAGCCTAGCACATTATGCTTTCAATCAAACAACATTGTTTATACGACATCTTAATCAGACCGATGGGTTTGCATATGGTTGACCATACATGTTATAAATCACCAAAATATACAACTTTTCACCTGGCGAGAATACAATTTTACTTACTTACACATTCTAAGTAATTAAGTTAGTAGTAATTCTGTTGATTAATCACAACAATGGCCAACCATAGACCTGAGGTTGGTTACTAGTTCGCAAAATACTATTTATTTAATAATAAAATTCTATTTTGTATTAATTTATATGCTGCATAATGTCAACTGTCATAATCCTAACTTTATTTTAGTACATTTTAGTAATAGTATCAGTAGCTATCATGTCCTATGCAGAATACCGCACCAAACCATAAACCATAATCTGCTTGATTTTATTAATTTTAAAATATTATGGTACATTCTATTTCATGTTATGATAAACAACAACAAATAAATATGTGCCAAACATTCTGTTTTTTTTCTTAACATGGTAATAATAGTTGATGTTTAGCTCACAAATTTATGTAAATAAATCCGACCGGTCAGTCTGGAGGTTTAGTGCAACACCTTTCGAGTCTGTTGTGTCCTTGGGCAAGGCTCTTAACGGACGTTGCCTGAACCCAGCGAATTAATGGGTTCTACCAAATTGAAGGAACGTGTCTATCATACACAACACACTGCAATAGCTCTGGTAACCCGATGGTGGGCGCGAGGTAATCTGACGATTGCCCATGTGTAAACCCCCGTTTGTTTTCTCGTTCACGGGGATAAACACAAATATCCTATGCCTCATATGCCTTAAATTAACATTTTTGTAAAGTTAGGACTACTAATGATTGAGTATGTGCAGGATTAAAAAACTTAAGTTTGTAGTTTTTAAATTTCACACAGGGCTGTAATATATATATAATGTAATATATAAAAAAAAATATATTGTTTGTTTAACATAATCAGCATATAATTAAATATGCACAATTTATATCTATTACATATATCCTGTTTGCACTTTATCACTTTTACCTATTAAACTAAGGTATAATTATTAGTTAACCTTATGGTGTTATCAGTTACTGCTGTCTTTAAGTTAGTTAAAATAGGCATAATGAACTCGGGTGGGGGTAAATAAACTTTTAGAGCCACTATATCTGGGGTCTATGTAAGGTCATAACACCTAACCTGGTTGATCCAATTATTTGGCGTAAGTGGTAACTAACTTGTTTATCAAAATAGTGTAATGACCTCTAGACTCAAATTTCTCATACAAACAGTCATTTTGTTGTATGCCTCATTTCAACATTGATCAGTATGGACCTTCTTTATTTGTGTTGGTCACCAAATGTTAGTTAAGAGAGGAAACAATCAGATAAAAAATCCCATCGTATATTATATTTATACATAAATAACAAATGATTTTCACATCCAGCACCTGCAAATGCCACAATCACCAATCAACATAACACTGGCTTCACAGTGATATTCAACAGTGTAGCTGGTGCTACTGGGTATGAAGTACTGGTAACAGCTCAACACAATTCATCTGATACCGCTGTCTTTAGTATTTCAACTAAATCTATTGGAATGATTTCTGTTCAAGTACGTTGCATTGATATTTTATCATATTGAAAACAGGTCAAGTTTACAAGCATGTACCCACTACATAACTTTATACCATAAGCTGTTTTAATATATATCTAAATAATAATGTTTATTTTAATCTTTGTTTCTTGTGATACATGTTGATGCAATGTACTAGATTACTAACAGAAGAAGCAACATTAACTACAACATCCAACTTCGGTCATTTGATGCCAGCAACATTGCAAGCAATTATTCATGTTTACCAGCTAAAACACCAACCATGGCCAGGACAGGTTTGTTCTTAATATCACACTAATAATGTAATTTAAGTTATTTTTGATTTTAGGGTGAACATAAATTTGTTATTTTTACCCATTTTTCTCAATTGACACTATTAAGTTTTTTAATATATTTGGTCTACCTTCATCAATAATTTTAAAGTTGAGCATAAACATATTTTTAAAATCATCACTGTAACCATTAGTAAATTTAAATTAAGGGTGGCAATATATATTTATATTTCATTTCAGTTTATCATCAAGTATTATACCAAGATAACTTATATTCTTTTTTGACGATAGGTTTGTTATGCAATTATACATTAAATAGACAAATTTCTTTATGATTATAATACTGCAGTTACCATATAAAAGTTTCTTTGTGATTAAAAAAAGATGACCGACTTGACTAAACATCAACTTTATTTTATGGTTTCTTTTTTTAGAAATTTAAAAATGGGATACACTTGTCTAAGTTAGTGTTATCGACATACATTTCTGGTGGTTATAGTTTAGAAATCAGATAGAGTGGGTATATCATTTTAATAATTGGAGAATAGACAACTTAACACTGAGTCTTATGGTACATCACAAGATATATACAGTAGGCGCCGCTTAAGTATGTGAAGGGAAAACTATATTGTAAAACTCTACTGTAACAATATAGATGTGTTGAAATGTTGGTCATATTATTTGAAATTTGGTCATATTAAACGAAGAATTTCAAATGGAGAAATTCCGTACCAAATTGGTTATAATAAAAGGCTGGTAATTTTACCCATGGTCATAATAAGCGGAAATATATAGGTGTGACCAATTCGCTCGACATAAATGCAAATCGCCACCAAGTTGGAACAAAATTGAAAGTTTTCGGCTATTGCAAGTACCGTATTGAAAATCGTATGGCCTACGCTTGCGTACATACACTTAATATCACTCACATGTGTCGATAAATAGATTTTGATTATATTATAAAAAAGCCAGTGAAAGGGCCTTTTAAATCCTTAGATTTTCAGTGTGACTTATGTGTGAGTCCACTATAAATTTAACTATTTTAACACAAAAAATAGTGCGACCTATATGAAGGCGCGACCTATCGGCAAGTATATACGGTTAATAATACAAAATCTGTAATATTTTTATGTAGTTAGACATATATAATGTAGTTTTGAAATTGTTCACGCTAAGGATATTCATGTTTATCCTCATGAAAAAAAAACTCAAGGGACGGTAACACATGGGTAATCAAATTATCTAGTGCCCTGGGTTGAGTTACTGGAGCTATTGCAGTATGTTGTCTATGATTGAGACGGATTGCAAGGACACAACCAACTAGCTAGTTCCCAGTTTCGGACTTGTAATACTTTGACTAAAAGGCGTCGCACTAACCTACCAGACTAATCGGTCTGAATTTTGGTAAATTTACCAGCAATACTTTATATTAAATGTTATGTTTTGATTCTATTGCTTTTTTTCTTCAGCTCCAAGTGGCTCAACGATCTTAAACGTGATAACAACTCCAACTTTCCTCACTGTTTTCCTGGAAGAAACTCCCGGAGCAACTGGATGGGAGATTGAGGTCAACGACACTGTTACAGGAACATCGAGGAAAATCTCAGTTCCCACCGATGTTCCCTTGAAAACGTCATATATTGCAGTGTAAATTTCAGTGGCAACGTTTCTAATAACTTTTTAATTTTATGCTTACTTTGAACTACAGCGAAACAAGTCATTGTGAAACAGTTTTAACATTTACATTTTATTTTGAATAGAATAAAAGATTTACTTCCAAACACAAATTACTTATTGCGAGCAAGGGTGTCGCAGCTAGACGGCTGGATTCAATTCACTTCTGCACAAAGTCCGTACGGAGCTGCTATTATCAAAACAACTGGTGATTTTGAATTACAATATATGTGGTTGTTTAAAGTTTTATTGAACTTGTTTTGTAATCTTTTTTAAAATACACAAAAATCAGTAACATACAACAAATCACAGAAACATCTTCTTTTATGAAATCCATTACGCTGTCAACACATAATTGTTGTATGTCAGCAATAATGTGTAAAATATTGTTTAGGACTCAGTGGCACCAAATAAACAATTTATTCCGTGTTTATCCGTTCTTGACAGACCCTATTTCTGCATTCGGCCGCTTGGTTCTGCTCAACAGACCATACAATTCAAGCATCGCTACATCAACCAGAACTGAAATAACTTCAGAATTATTGGCTGCTTATCGAAAGGTTGCATCCAATGTGCTGGGTATAAGGATTCTTGAGATTGAGAATGACACACAAACTTCATTCATGTTGTGCCACCATGAGATAATACTGACTGATAGAACAAAAACACCTAACATCTCATCACTGGTGTTGACAAACAGCACACTGTATAAAAATGCTGGCGTTCGCTTGGACGGTATGTACGGTCATTAAGCCTGTTAGCTTAAATCGAGAAGATTGTCGGGACCTGCAGGCAAACAAAGGTTATGGAATCTAAACCTGCCGTGTGCTATACAGTTGTGTGCTTGGGAAAGGTATGCGGACATAACCCAAACCCAGTTGTTTAATGGATTCAGTTCCTATAACTCACTGTTGATGCAGCATAATATTATTATTCGACATGTGATAATTTTTTATATTTTCCATTAAAAAAAATAATATCCTACTCAATATCAAAAAAAATGTTTTGACCAATTATATGTTGTATTCAGATGTAAAAAAATAAAAAAAAATATTGTAATCCAGCTGGCGCCCCGGGACAGTACGTTTTCTATCAGCAAACCGGACAGTTATTTCAACTTTTCTTTAAATTTAACGCCACGGAAAGCACCAACTGTCCTAGTAAAGACACGAGAACATGGACCTTGTACAGCAAAAGTGGTGAAATAGCAAACCAAGTGCTTCCATTGGCTTCAGATGGAAAGCTGAATTCCATTCTTAACATTAACTTAAATGAGAACAGTAAGTATAGGTCTTGGTTTGTGTAAACTTTCTTCGTAACAATTGAGTCTACAGACATCATGGCTGGAAGAAGTGTTATATTCGCTCTTCAACCAAACACATTGTACGGTATAAAGCAGACTTACCTTGCCAAGATTTGTTCTGCACGAAGTGACGTAGCTTATTATACGAGGCTTTATGAAGCAGCGGACATTAGCACTACTAAGGAAGTTTACAAATATACTATACCACACTTAACAGGTACTTATGAAATGGTCAGTAATGTGTAATGGTATAAGCCATAACAACCCCTTTTTTTCTCCTATCAGCTCCGAAATTAGTCAACAAATCCCTAATTTCTACGACAAGTGGTACAAGTGGCACCGACGCTTACATTTCAATGGATTCAAATATTGTCAATCGGCTGAAGCAATTCAATGTCACATATCTAAATTCGAATGGTTTATCCACCACCATGACAATAACTCAACCAAGCATCGACGGTTCGCCAGTTTACACGGTTTGTAGGATTTCTTATGAAGTGCAATTGTGCATTTCATGCTTTTACTTTACAGGTTGCTTTAAACAATTTGGCTTCAAATACAACAACACCCTTTACTGTTTGGCTTACAAGTGTTAGTCACGTTGGCTCTGAAATATTTACTTCTTTTGAAGCTAATGTGACTACAGGTATGTAATTCGATAATAATCAATAAATGCAAACTGTCACAACACACTTGTCAACTACACATGCAAATTGGGTTATTGAAGCAAAGGGATAAACTGCATAGATATTAATAAATTTTAAATTTTTAAACACAATTGATAAACGATTTTAAAGACACTTGGTTTTGCAGACTACTTGTTTTGGTTATTTCTTTATTTTTGATTTGTTTGTAATGTTTTAGTCATTGGTGGTTTAGTAACTGTTCATACCATCTAAAGTGGTCTGGTGAAAAGTGTTATTTGCTATGTACACAATAATCTAGTTGGTTTACATGGTTGTTTTAAATTTGCGGAAATAAACTAGCATACTGAATAAGCTCCTTTAACCGACTTAAGAGATGCCAGTGTGAACCTAAAAGATGTCAGTGTGAATGCTGTTTTTTCATCCGCTGGGAATAATCATTTAATCTGCTCTATGCTATTTTCAGTTACCCATCTTTTTTTTACATCCAGCACCTGCAAACACAGTCACCAATCAACATAAAACTGGCTTCACAGTGATATTCAACAGTGTAGATAATGCTACTGGGTATGAAGTACTGGTAACAGCTCAACATAATTCATCGGATACTGCTGTCTTTAGTATTTCAAATCAGTTTACTGAAAGGATTGCAGTTGAGGTAAGTGTAAGAACTTTTAAACTTTATTGCATATTGTTTTTACATACTCTTAAACATAAGTATTTTAAGTTCTGATTTAGTTCTTACTTGCATTGATGTAACTTGTAATTTACACTTAGATAGGTATTTTACATGGTTTTCATGTAAGTTTCTGTAAGACATGTTTGGTTAGTTGGTATTGGTTTTGAAATTGGGTTGGAATATTTAAATACAGTATAGTGTCCCATTACTGATCTTTTATAAATATTTAATTTATTGATTGTGTTATTCATTGATCCTAATTGTTAGATTACAGAAAGAAGAAGTAATATTAACTACAAAGTACAACTTCGACCATTTGATGCCAGTGATATTGCTTGCAAATATTCATCTATACCATTAACACTGGCTAGGACAGGTTTGTATATGTATGATAGGCTTAAGATGCATTTTTCATAGAAGCCACTTTTACTTTCCTTGGAAGTATCTTTAAAGCTATACATATAAAAATACTATGATTTTACAGCTCCAAGTGGATCATCGATCTTGAACGTGATAACAACTCCAACTTTCCTCACTGTTTTCCTGGAAGAAACTCCCGGAGCAACTGGATGGGAGATTGAGGTCAACGACACTGTTACAGGAACATCGAGGAAAATCTCAGTTCCCACCGATGTTCCTTCGAACACTTGTTATGTGGCTGTGTAAGTTTTAAATTAAAAATGATTTTTTATTACAAATTTATAATATGTGTGAATGTTCAAACTTTATGTCGATAACCTACATTGCAATGGACCAAATTATTTTTGAAAAGCGAACTATCCCAGTTTCCGACTATACAGATGGGATTGTAATCTTATATTAGATGAAAGGATTTATTCATTCATACACATTTCAGACCATTGACTATAGTTCCCTTTTTGTGAATAATCGGTATTGTTACCACTCCAATAAATATTGTCAAGTGTTAGTTTACCCAAAACAAATTGGATATTAATGAAACTTTACCTCTCAGAATCACATCTCTCAATCCAAATACTCCACACACTCTAAGAGCAAGAGTATCTCAGCTAAACAATGTGATATCATTCAGTGAGTCACAGAGTCCATATGGTCCTCAGTATAATGCAACAACAGGTATGAAAATTTATAGTTTATATGTGTATACCTTTAATTAAATTTAGCACTTTCACAGATAAGTTTTGAACCTTTATATTATATGTTTTTGCCCATTTAAAAGCAATAATGTTGTTTCTTACAGTTAAAAATAGGAAAAGTCAGGGGGTGGGACATGGAAAAACAACATTCAAAGCATGTCATGATATAAAAATAAAACCCCAATAAAATAACTTCAAGTATGATTGTTTTTACTCATGACAGTGGTTGGCTGACAAACTATTACATTTAATTGGATAGTTGACCATAAACTAACATAGAAATAATACCTTTTATTGTTTTCTTTAGCATTTGATTTGTTAACTGAGTGTATAACAGTGTTACTAGTACTAAATTTACTTCAGCACTGTTTATCTGCAGATAAAATATCAGCTTTTGGTCGAGTTGAACTTGTTAACACAAGTTTCACATCAAACTTAACGGAGGACTTTATAAACCAAACCACATCTGCACTTCTTGCTGCTTATCGTAATATTTCAACAAATGTTGTTGATGTTTTGATTCCTGAAGCAAATAGTCATGAAAATGTGAGTGGTAATATTCTGTTTCATCATGAGATTGTTTTATCCAATCAGATTGCTTCAAATTCCCATGTGACAACCACTATTAACCAGCTAGCATTGCATGATGCAACAAAGTACAAGGACTTGTTGGTATTTTATCAGCGTAAGTAACATATTTAGATTTTTTTGTTTGGTGGTGTAATTATTTATAATATTTTAGTCATATTAGTTGCGAAATAATTTGTACCAGCTGGTTGGTAGCACGGTGGGCTGTGATCTGCAAGGCTTTAGGAATGAGTGCAACCTCTACCTAGTTAGTTGTGTATATTATTTTTCCCTTACAAAAGAGATGATAATCAACAAAACTTAATATGTGTTGCCGAATAGCTTGTGGGTTACTGGGTTGCATATTATTCAATAGGTTGCAGAATCCAATGTGATTAATATCTAGTCGGTTGTGTGCGTGGAAAAGCCTCTGTACACAAATCACCCAAAATCAATATTTCAATGGGTAATACTAAAACAGGAACAACATACTCAATACACTACAATAGTCTCATATACCTAATAGTGGCCACAAGATAATTTAATGTTTACCAGTGTGATAACAATCCCATATTATTTGTGATGTAATTTATTAATTTCCTGTGTGGTATCATTGCAGCATTTTCCCATATACAAATATAACATATTATTATCCTTTTCCAATATAATTGTTTTTCAGTGGCAAACATACCTGGATATCAATTAAGTTATCAGCCTCAATTTGTATTATATACATTGAACTACTTCAATAGTAGTCAGTGTGCATCTTTAGTTTTATCATCAAATACAAGAAAGTGGCTTCTATTCTCGAAGAATACAACAAACCCACAAACTACTAAGCTTATCAACAGGGATGGTCAGATAACAAGTGTATCTACTATTTATTTTTCTAATGGTAAGATTGTTTAATTATTTTATCCTTTTATGTGTAACTAGTTTTTTTCTTTAATTAAGATTTGTAAACCTAATTTATGTTAATCACAAGATGGTCAGGTTATAATTATTAAGTAAGACTAGGTTATAATGTTTTATAATTTAAATAAGTAAAAGTTAATTTTCTATTTATTTGACTTTACAGGTGGAATTGGATACACAGCTCCAGCAAGAAATTTACCTTTCCAATACTTCTATTTTACAAGTAATACCATATATGGTATTAAACATAGATACACAATAAAGCTGTGTGCAACACCAACCACGGCTCCAGTATATGATCGAGTGTTTGATGCTCAACGAGTTACGATACCATCGGATCAGTACACCATCTTCTATACTACAGGTGGGTTTAGTTTAGTTTGTTTAGTGTGTAAACTATACTATTTTAGGGATAGCATAGTATATTAATTTTTAAACCCATGAATTGTAAAATGCAGGTGTATTAGCACATGAACAATTGTCAGATTACTTTAGGTAAATCTCCAAAACTATAACTGACTGGGATAACTAGTCAGAAAAATGAGAGAGGTATCATAACAGTTTTTTACTGGTATGTTATTAAACTTTTATGTAGCTTGGACTTTTACTCAAATTATTAAATAAAAAAAAGTGTTTTTTTGCATGGTAATCCCTTGTCAGTTTTAAGATTGGAAAATAGAATGGTTTGAACAAGATAGTGACCATTTGTCTAAACAATTAGCACATTAAACATTTTTTTGCAGTTTAAACTCATTTAAACTTAATATTAAAGTTATGTAACAATATATTTTATAATTAATTCTATTGCAAACATTAAATCAATATTTTTGGGTTAACCCTACATGGATAAGTCTTCGTTATAAAAAATATCATATTTTAGCATAATTATTGTATTAAAATAATCCCAACTTAGATCCTGCAATATCCACATCGGAAATCACCAGCCAATCTAGTGATGATGGATCAGGAGTCATTATTAGAATACCTCGTACCTTACTTCCCCGAGCTGTAGGACTAACCGCCACTTTGGCATTAAACTCTTCAATTCAACAAACATTTTCCGCTGCTGACTTGGATGGATCTTCTTCTTACCAGGTATATTTTGAATTAACAATCTTATGTACTATAACTATGTTTTATTTTCAGCTTGCTCTAAATAATATTCCCCTCAATTGCACTGCAATGATCAACTTACAATCAATGGCTCGAGGATCAAACTGTGCTACAGCCAACTCACCAACTGCTCAAGTATTAGTTTTTCCAAGTCAGTCAAAACATTAAACTTTAGAAATAGTGTACTGATGTATAATTGCAAAAATGTAAGTTTAGGTAAATAACTTACAACAAATTAGTGAACTGTTAAATAATGAACATCCCTAATTTATATACAGTTATTAAATACTTTTATTTGGTTGAAAGAAAAAAATGTGTAATAAACCAAACCAACATTGTAATGTAAACGAATATGTACTTTCATCAGACAACTGTTCAACCAATGCTATTTGTACCAACACTATTGGAAGTTTTACATGTTCTTGCAATACTGGATTTACTGGTGATGGTGTAAACTGCGCAGATATTAATGAATGCACATCAGGTACTCACAACTGCCATGCAAATGCTACTTGTACCAACAATATTGGAAGTTTCACATGTTCTTGCAATTCTGGATTTACTGGTGATGGTGTAAACTGCGCAGATATTAATGAATGTACATCACATACCCACAACTGCCATGCAAATGCTACTTGTACCAACACTATTGGAAGTTTCACATGTTCTTGCAATTCTGGATTTACTGGTGATGGTGTAAACTGCGCAGATATTAATGAATGTACATCACATACCCACAACTGCCATGCAAATGCTACTTGTACCAACAATATTGGAAGTTACAGTTGTTCTTGCAATACTGGATTTACTGGTGATGGTGTAAACTGCATAGATATTAATGAATGTACATTAGGTACTCATAACTGCCATGCAAATGCTACATGTAGCAACACTATTGGAAGTTACACATGTTCTTGCAATACTGGATTTACTGGTGATGGTGTAAACTGCATAGATATTAATGAATGTACATTAGGTACTCACAACTGCCATACAAATGCTACATGTAACAACACTATTGGAAGTTACACATGTTCTTGCAATACTGGATTTACTGGTGATGGTGTAAACTGCACAGATATTAATGAATGTACATCAGGTACTCACAACTGTCATAATGCTATTTGTACCAACAGTATTGGGAGTTTCAAATGTTCTTGCAATACTGGATTTACTGGTGATGGTGTAAACTGCACAGATATTAATGAATGTTCATCAGGTACCCACAACTGCAGTGCAAATGCTACTTGTACCAACAGTATTGGAAGTTACACATGTTCTTGCAATACTGGATTTTATGGGGATGGAAAAACTTGCAGAGATATTAATGAATGCACTTCAGGTACTTCCAACTGAAACAGAAAAGAGAAGAATAAGATGGGATAGTGAATATATGTTTTTCCCAGTGAATAGAAAAACCAAGGCGCTTAACACGGGCAATCATCAGATCACCTTGCGCTCGCCGTTGGGTTACCAGAGCTATTGCAGTGTGTTGTATTTGATTCACATGTTCCTTAAATTTTTTATAACCCATTAATCATCTATGTTCAGGCATGTCCATTAAATGCTTTGCCCTAAGACACAACTGACTAGCTAGCAACCAGTTTAGTACCTGCCACCGTTCGGCTGAAAGGGGACACACTTAACCACCAGACTAATATGTTGTAAAATTTGTGACAGAATATTTATGTTCACCCATTAATAAGAAAACACACATAAGTTATTACATGTCAATTGTCCAATCACCTCATAACAACGGCCTGGTTTCTGACCTGTTACAATGTGTTGTATTACTCGTATATAATAGAGGTTGCTACTGCTTATGTATTCAAGTAAAATTCGCTAAATGCTCAGCCCAAGGACACATATATGAATAGTGGTTTTGTTCTATTAAAATTTTATGTGTGATGTCTATGCTATTTATTATTTACCCATTTTATTTTCTTATTTAGCACCTGCAAACACAGTTACCAATCAACATAACACTGGCTTCACAGTGATATTCAACAGTGTAGATAATGCTACTGGGTATGAAGTACTTGTAACAGCTCAACATAATTCTTCTGATACTACTGTCTTTAGTATTTCAACTCAGTTTACTGGAAGAATTGCAGTTGAGGTAAGGACGCAAATTTAAATCTCTAAATATTCTTATTTAATGCTTTTAAACAATTAATTTCAGCCATAAGCTTATTAAACCTGTGGCTATTTGGGAAATTTATAAGTGAACTGAATGGTGAACTGAATAATAAACTGAATAGAAAGTTGAATGATAAGGTAAACGGTAAACTAAATGGTGATCTAAGTAGTAAGCTTAATGGTCTACCTTAAGACCTAAGTGGTGAACTGGATGATTTCTGAGTTGTAGAATTCACTAAAAAGTGTGTTGAATGGTGAGCTAAGTGTTAAATTTAATGGTAAGCTGGGTGGTGAGATGAATAAAAAGCTAAATAACGAACCCTGAACCATCAACTGTGTTGTGGATAAAGTTCTATCAATAATATTTTTTTTGAAATCTCTGTTCCTTAATTTAATTATGACTATTGTAACTAAAATAAGTTTTGTTTATTTCTATACATATGTACATGGTTGGTTGGTATGATATTGAGCTCTCAGGAGTATGGTTGGTTTGGCTTAGTTCAATATAAGTGTGTTGTTTAAAATAGTTCAAGATATTTTTACGTTTGCATTTATCATACTATCTGAGATATATTAACTGGTAAAAACTTTAAAAACAAACACAATATTTGTAAATTGACCATCATTGTTGTAAAAACAACTTAACTGCTTGTTAGATTACTAGAAGAAGAAGCAACATTAACTACTGGGTCAAATTTCGGTCATTTGATGCTAATAATATTGCTTGCAATTATTCATCTATATCTGCAACTATCGCCAGGACAGGTTTGTATTTGAAGAGTTTTAATTTTAATTTTTGTTTACACAATAAATACATGTAATAGGCCTTCTATAAATGGAAACAGGAAAAGGAGAGTTTAATATGTTTTAGCTTCATATAGATCAAATTTTTAAATTTATTTAAACACAAGCAACTAGTAAGCATTAATTACGCTGTTGATAAACTTTGGGTTTTAATATTGTGTTTGTGTATCATGTTTAAACATATCCCAAGAGCTGTAGCTATCCATGTGATATGGTCTGGATAGTTAGGTTAATTAGTAAGGGCATCTGCACTCTGTAGCTGAAAGTTTGTTAATCGAAACTAGCTATGTCTTCTGGCAAAGAACAGCTAAAAGTTCTCTGTACCTGGCCCAAACCTAGAAGAATAATAGGTTTTACAAAAACTGAAAAAGGTCATAATCATATATTACACTTATATGTGTGTTGGTGAGCTTGATGTAATTTGACACCTACCCGTGTTTTAACTCTGCATTTTTCCATTTATGTTGATAAAACATGAACATATCATACAATCTATGTTCCTATACAGCTCCAAGTGGCTCATCAATCTTGAACGTGATAACAACTCCAACTTTCCTCACTGTTTTCCTGGAAGAAACTCCCGGAGCAACTGGATGGGAGATTGAGGTCAACGACACTGTTACAGGAACATCGAGGAAAATCTCAGTTCCCACTGATGTTCCTTCGAACACTTGTTATGTGGCTGTGTAAGTTTCTTTTCACTCTTACTTTAGATAATTAGACATTAGTTTTAAAGTTAAAACCTAATTTTGTTTTGTTATTTTTATGCTGCTGATACAATGTAACATACCACTCACCATTTTATGGTTGTAGTATTAATTTTTAGAACAAAAAATTGAAGTCTTGTGTTATTTTTAAAAGACTCACTTCTTTATTAGACTCAGGGCCGGTTTT
Organism: Ciona savignyi; assembly: GCA_000149265.1. Classification (NCBI taxonomy): domain Eukaryota; kingdom Metazoa; phylum Chordata; class Ascidiacea; order Phlebobranchia; family Cionidae; genus Ciona; species Ciona savignyi. The sequence goes on along the minus strand of CH002811.1, from coordinate 129,690 downwards.
AGGCCGATTTGACCGATTAGATCAAATTGGGCCCCGCACCTTGAAGGGGCCCCGCGCTAGCGGGGGTTTTTCTGTATTACGAGGTTTAAAATACTAATAAAACGTAAAATAGAAAGTGAAATAATATTCTTTCTCATAATATCAATTTGTTATGCATCGTAACTAAGTCAAATTTATATTTCTGTGTCTGCCTGTTATGTCATAATGAATATGGTTGCTAAACAATATAGGTATGTTTGGAAGTAAAACAATATATCGTAAATAAGCATCCTAATTACCTTTAATTTGTTTTATAGCAAGTATTAAATGTCTATTTTTGTAGTTTGTATGTACTGGTATGTATTTTATGATATATAAACACCCATAAATTTTGCTATGTAAATGTAAGGGGCCCCGCCATCACATTTCTAATTGGGCCCCGCGGTTCCTAGCACCGGGCCTGATTAGACTAATACATTGGAACACATTTCCGCCCATTAAATCTTGATTAAACCATGAACCATCCAATTTACAATTACCACGACAAACACTTACTATGGAACTTAACAAGTTAGATAATCATAAAACTTTACATTACAGAATCACATCTCTCAATCCAAATACTCCACACACTCTAAGAGCAAGAGTATCTCTGCTAAATAATGTGATATCATTAAGTGAGTCACAGAGTCCATATGGTCCTCAGTATAATGCAACAACAGGTATGAAAGTATATACATTATCTTATATTTAGTTTATTTGTTGTTTGTTTAGAAAAAAACAATACCTAAAAGATTCACAGTAAAATATTGTATATGTACAAGATAGTGAAAATGGCAATACAACAGTCAGTTTAAAAATTTATGGAAAATAAAATTCCAAAATTTGGAAAAATGTATAAATATGTTTATTGAACATACAAAAATTCCTTTGACTATGATTGTACCAATGAAAATTTTTGGCTGAACTGCTATTACATTAAATTGAAAAGATGACCATAAACTAACATTATAAAAACTCGTGTATATCAGTAGTACTTAATTTATTTCACTGTTTATCGGCAGATAAAATATCAGCTTTTGGTCGAGTTGAACTTGTTAACACAAGTTTCACATCAACCTTAACAGAGGACTTTATAAAACAAACCACATCTGCACTTCTGGCTGCTTATCGGAATATTTCAACAAATGTTGTTGATGTTTTGATTCCTGAAGCAAATAGTCATGAAAATGTGAGTGGAAACATTTTGTTTCATCATGAGATTGTTTTATCCAATCAGAAGGCTTCAAATGCCCACGTGACAGCTCTAATTAACCAACTAACATTGAATGATGCAAGAAAGTACAAGGACTTGTTGCTGTTTTATCAATGGTAAGTTTTAACATAATAAATATATCAATAGTTGTATTATTATGAATGC
>CH002811.1:47606-114866 GCA_000149265.1 Ciona savignyi | reverse complement strand
TTTATTCCAAAACATGTCTCGCTGGAATAATAGTTCCCCTAGAAGTCTGCGGCTAAGCGCTGGTTGTCGTAAAGTTACCAACGTCGTGACAAAATTTCTAACGTCAACAAATTTAGCGTTAGATTTTGTATAAGTTAATGGGGTATGCTAAACTGATCAGTCCAATAAGAAAAAAGGATGTTGAAATATTTATTTTTACTTTGAGGAATTTCGGAGATATTGCTGATCTCGCTAATTCAGCATCTAATTTGATACAAAATCTTCGATATCGTTTGGAAATATTACATGTGTGACACAATTCATTAAAATATATTAGTAAGAACTTATTTAACCTCATTTCCTATAAAATTGGATTGGTGGTCTGCAATACGTTAACAGTCGGTTTGTTCAAGGAACATCAACTATTTGGTATTAAATGTCATTAATTCTTTTTAAAAAAGGAAATGCCCCTTGTGTTGTGTCTTCTCTGTTTTGTTCTGGCGCCGTTGTCCTGTCGCGGTCAAGTAGCAGGTGGGTGAATTTGAATTACTGTTGAACTACTTGTTTATAGTTATTCTTCTTGTTTCCTACCGTTTATATTGTAAGGTAAGATCTAAGGATACGGTTCCATAGAATTAAAGAGTTCGTGCGAACTATTTGAAGAATAGTTTTTGAAAAAATCTATCCGCATTTCCTGGGTTTAGTGTTTTTAGCTTGACTCATACGGGGTAAATTATAAAAGTAACATAAACTCAGGAAATGCCTGAACGAATACGGTTACTGTGGCAAAATTTTATGTTAACAATCGTAAGTGCATTGATGTGATTAGGCCAAGCAAAGCGTTCAACATACAGAAAGGTATAAATGCTCGATGTAAACTAAATGAAAAAATTAGTAGAATTGGGTTTTCAAAGTAAGCTTGATACGCTTGGATTAATTCTTAGAAGTGTCTCTTTATGCATTGCACGTGTAGGAATGCATGCGGAAACTTTCCAGCACTTTCGTTTCAGTATATATATAGAAATGGGGGAAAGTCGTTCTGTATATTTTTTGACGCTTTCTTGCTTATAGATTTTATGCGGGTGTGAACAAATTAAGAAATAATTTGTGACGTAATCATTATTTGGTCTTTGTGCACATTTTGTTCTCAATTGATTTTTCTCTTAACGGCATAAATTCGAAAAAAATGAGATTTCCATATCGTACATTAAAGTAATGGGCTTCCACCACATTTGTTTACCAAGACACACGTCAGATCACTCTAAAACCATTTAAGTTCGTGGAGGTGATGCAAATGATTAACGAAGCGTGATAGAATTTTTTTCTAAACAAGTCGTCAGGTTCTCGATGACTGACCACGCAAAAATCATGGCCAAACTGATGTAACGATATATATATATATATTGCGTGCAAATCGGCTGGTTTTAAAAAGCAACTTGAAAAACTACTTACAAGCACATCTATTTGTTATGTGATGTGTATAAAATTGGTGAAACAGTTACATTGTTTCATTCATTAGGTTTGTAGAGGTCTACAGGTCCAACGTTATAAAACAGACCGACAGCCATTCTGCGCTGTTGTAAAATGCAAAAACTTTAATAAAATGTTGTATTTAAGGGAATACCGATATCACCTTTCGTTACAAACTAACCATATATTAATATATTTCTGAGAAAATTTTGTCGTGGCACTATTTAGGGATATTCCCGCGAAAGAAAGTTCCAATAATTAGTTGTACAGTAGTTACAAGCAGCGGATATCAGGGATATGGTTGTCACTGTCAGCATGTTACCTTACATGATCTAATAGTTGGTAATAAACTACATCAAATTTTAATAGTATTTACATATTAAAATACTTTTTTGGGATTTTTTTATCAATAACATATTAAAAGTTTGTTTATTATTACCAAATTAATAAATTAAGTTAAAATATTATACTTACCTATCTGATAAAACGACATTGGTAAAACCGCAGCTTTTCTAAGGATTGCTCATAGCAATGTGAGTTTTTTTAGGACAATAAGGTTTTAAACCCCTGCTAAATGAGTTTTTATTACATTTAAGTAAATAAAGATTTTATTAAAAACTTTTAAATGATTATATTAATGCTCATTATCAGTTTTCTATGTATCACCCAGCACCTGCAAACTTCACAATCACCAATCAACATCACACTGGCTTCACAGTGATATTCAACAGTGTAGATAATGCTACTGGATACGAAGTACTGGTAACAGCTCAACATAATTCATCTGATACTGCTGTCTTTAGTGTTTCAACTGGTTGTAAGGGACGGATTGCAGCTGAGGTAAATTGCTTTAAGGTGACTTCATGGGGTCGCAGAAGTGCAAGCAACCACCAGCAAATGGACTGTGTTTTTGGAAAAAAAACTACATGCATCTAGTAGATTAATTAGCTAACATGAAGTAATATCTCTGTCAAAAACACTCCAATTGCTTGTGTTACTTGACAGTGGACAATTGTAACTTAATTAATACCTGTTACAATGTCCATCTTCTACCACCTTCTGGTGCAATTATTATGAATATTCTATAAGGATTTTCATTTGTTACTATCTTAAAAATCCATGCATTATGCTGTGAAATAAACTGAATTTTACCATTATTTAAATCTATAATTATTTTTATATTAAATTTAAATGTACTAGATTACTGACAGAAGAAGCAACATTAACTACAACATCCAACTTCGGTCATTTGATGCCAGCAATATTGCAAGCAATTATTCATCTTTACTACCAGCACCTAACGCCAGGACAGGTTTATAAGTTGCTGATGTATATAAGTACAAATATGATGATATATGTATTTTTGAATGATTTTAAAGTAAAACAAGTGATTAGTGATACAGAAAATCAGATAACTTTATGACAGTTATTAAAAGAATATTGTATATGATTTAGACCTTCATACTGTTGTAGTAACCAAATAACCTACTGGGTTTATGCAACAGCCAAGCTTGCCTGTGTCAACTGTCAAACGGCTTGCTAGTGTTTAGTTCTATCCAACAACCGTTTGGCTATTTGACACTCTTAGCAAATAAATTAACCTAACCAGCAGAACAAGTGTGTTATATTTGCGTAACTATGTTAACTAAAGTTTAATGGGATAAAATTGAAAAGAAATGCCATTTTTAATTTACAAAGTTTTAATTACGGTTCCTTTATTGTGTATATTTTTCCTCAGCTCCAAGTGGCTTATCGATCTTGAACGTGATAACAACTCCAACTTTCCTCACTGTTTTCCTGGAAGAAACTCCCGGAGCAACTGGATGGGAGATTGAGGTCAACGACACTGTTACAGGAACATCGAGGAAAATCTCAGTTCCCACCGATGTTCCTTCGAATACGTATTACGTGGCTGTGTAAGTTTTTTTTTCAGGTTACAAAATTAGATTAACCTTTAAGCTGTAATCTCTTTGATTTTGGCTAATTTTCAGTTCTAACCTTAAAATATAGATTTATGTATTTATTATGTAATTGGCTTATATAACTGCCACATCACTGACATCATTTCCAAGTTCTGGTTTCATCGTTTGCCAATAAACTTTGTGAGTAAGTGACAAGTCCATGTTTTAAACAGGTGCACAATTTAAATTTCAAACTAAAATAATCATTAAACTGAACTTTCGTGTATACTATTGCTTAATCGTTTAAGTAAATTTAATTATACTGGGATTTAATTTTAAAATGGATAAAGTTAGTATACACTATTCTATTCTTTATCAGTCGGTTTTTCCCACTAGCACCATATACATACATTGTTAGAAATAAAAGTGTTTATTTATATTGACCATGTTATACCTATACTACGCAACTGAACAGGTTAGATAATCATCAAACTTTACATCACAGAATCACACCTCTCAATCCAAATACTCCACACACTCTAAGAGCAAGAGTATCTCAGCTAAATAATGTGATATCGTTCAGTGAGTCACAGAGTCCATATGGTCCTCAGTATAGCGCAACAACAGGTATGCAAATGTATTGAAAATGACAACTTGATTCTATAAAATGCAAACTTTATCTGTGGATATATCTTGGATCCATGTATTCCTGAAAAGATGCAAGGAGCTTCATAATACAGACAATCCTAATATGTAATAACCATTGAAGGTTAACCTATTTTTGAACAGGGATCATGACCAAGCCATTGAAATAACTACTTAAGTAATCGTCCAACTTTGTTCTAAAATTGATTCCAATCTACATTTAAATGTATATTTGTTATGTATGATGCATATTAATAATAAAAAAAATTACTTATATTAATTACTGGTATGCTTTATTGTCAAATGTAAACACAAAGAAATAGGTTAAGTTAATAATTGAGTTGAAACTTTTAAAAATGTTAGCTATTGATATGTATTATGTTGTTGTACAAAGAATTGATTAACTTTATTTTATTATAATGCATACAATAAAGGTCGCTAAATTTATTGCAACAACTATGTCCTTATGAAAGTGTTACTGCTAGTTAATAACTGTAAAAATTGCACTAATTTTAAACGCTTCAATTCTTTTAGCTATGTGGCCCAACATTGGTCATTATACATAATAACAATGTTGGATTAACAAATAAAAATAAATTCAACTATTTTTTGGACCTTAAAGATAAAATGCTATAAGTATAACCCAAGCTTTTTTCCTTTGCTATATAAAAAGTAATATGCTTAAAATTCGATATTTCATAAAACTTAGCTAAGTTTTTGTCAACACCTCATTTACTTTCCAATAATTGAATGACTGTTTTTAAAAACTGTTGTTTTAGGTCTTATTCTTTTTCTGTTCCAATTATATTAAAAAGATGTTTTTTTGGTGTAAAGGAAGAAGAAAAAGGTAAAATTTAACTTTTGCAGATAAAATATCAGCTTTTGCTCGAGTTGAACTTGTTAACACAAGTTTCACATCAACCTTAACAGAGGACTTTATAAACCAAACCACATCTGCACTTCTTTCTGCTTATCGGAATATTTCAACAAATGTTGTTGATGTTTTGATTCCTGAAGCAAATAGTCATGAAAATGTGAGTGGAAACATTTTGTTTCATCATGAGATTGTTTTATCCAATCAGAATGCTTCAAATGCCTATGTGACAACCACTATTAACCAACTAACGTTGAATGATGCAACAAAGTATAAGGACTTGCTGGTATTTTATCAATGTAAGTAATATATTTAGATTTCTTATGTAGTGATATAATTACTTATAATATTTTGGTCATAATAGTTCCGCAATAATTTGTATTAGCTGGTTGGGTGGTAGCCCGGGTGGCTGTTTAGGAATGAATGCAACCTCTACCTAGTTAGTTGTGTATATAGGTAACTTGGCATACATTGCTCGTTCTGAGTGGATTCATGGGTTTTACAAAATCTATATTATCGTCTTTCATTTTCCCCCAAAATAGAGATGATAATCAACAGAATATAATATGTGTTGCTGAATAGCGTGCGGGTTACTGGGTTGCCTATTATCCAATAGGTTGAAGGATCTAATGTCATCAGTAGCTAGTTAATTGTGTCCGTGGGCAACCCACTGTACAGAAATCACCTCAAGCCAATGAATTAATCGGTAATACTAAAACTAAAGGAACATCATACAAAGTACACTACAATAGTCCCATATACTTGACGGTGGCCATAAGATAATCTAATGTTTACCAGTGTGATAACAATCTCGTATTATTTGCGATGTTTATATTAATTTCCTGTGTCGTATCTTTCCAGCATTTTAATATAGACAGATAAAATATTAATATTCTTTCCCAATATTTTTGTTTTTCAGTGGCACACATACCTGGATATCAATTTAATTATCTGTCTCAACATGGATATCATACATTACGCTACTTCAATAGAAGTCAGTGTACATCTTCAATTTTAACATCAAATACAAGAGAGTGGCTTTTATTTTCGAAGAATACAAGAAACCCACAGACTACTAAGCTTACTAGCGGTAGTGATGAGCAGATAGCAACTAATTCTGAAATTTATTTTTCTAATGGTAAGATTGTATGTTAATTTTATCCTTTCATGTAAAACTAGATTTTTTTGTAATTAAGAGTTTTTGTGTTATTACCGAATTTATGTTAATCACAAGATGGTCAGGTATTTATTATTAAGTAAGACTAGGTTAATATGTTTTATAATTTAAACAATTTAAAGTTTATTTGCTATTTATTTGTCATTCCAGGTGGAGTTGGAACAAGAACTAACCGGAACCAATACTTTATTTTGACAAGTAATACAATATATGGTATTAAACATAGATACACAATAAAGCTGTGTGCAACAGCAACCACTGCTCCAGTATATGATCGAGTGTTTGAGGCTCAACGAGTTACGATGCCATCTGATCAGTACACCATCTTCTATACTACAGGTAGACTTGAGAATTTTGTTATGTTTTTTTCATTTATTTTTTTGTTTGCTATGTTTTTTTTGTTTGCTATGTTTTTTTTGTTTGCTATGTTAATATTTTGTTTGTAGATCTCTAGAATGTGCTAAACCATCGGATTTAAGGTGGAATCGAAACTTGACAGCAGAAAATCTGTCGAGTTGTAGCCAGATACATAGCAGGCATTGCGTGGGACCAGTCTTTTATTAGTTTAAACAAAAACAATGTTTAAATATTCCATACCATTTAACAGACATCGGTAATCTGATAAGGGGCAAAAGGTATCTTATGATTTCATAAGCCATTTAATGATTCATGACATACATTTTCTCATCCTATAGTATAAAGGTCATTTGGCCATATGCAATGTTTTTTTTGTGTGTGTTTTTCTGAAAAATTCCGATTTTATCACAAAAGCTTATTATTCTATTCACTACAGAGCCAGATTTATCAAGTACCAACCCGATATCAGCATTTGGAGCCACAGGGGGAGTTGAGGTGTTTATTCCCCAATCTCTTGTCAGGTCCACTGGGTATTCTGTGACTTTTGGTGGAAATACGTACACACTTGCGGAAGTTGATTTAGACAGTTCAGCTTCATATCAGGTATCTATCACTTTTTCTTTACTTGTAACCAACCTTGTCCCTTGGATTGTTTTGTTGTATTTTAATAAAAATACAAACAATAACTAAACGGTGCATATTTTGTTAAATAATCATCTTCTAACTGTATTGTTACAACTATATTGTATATATGTATGTAAATGTTTTATACAAAAGAAACCTATGGCATCCAACACATATTTTAAAGCATTTCATTCAAGTTCTCTGTATGTATAAAAAAATTAGTAACAACCTGATGTAACATGAACATGATGGATTATTTTGAGGCCCAATTACTAGTTTTTAAGTTAAAACTTAACACAAATAAAATTGTGCTTGCAACTGTTGTTATGATACAAGCTTACAAATATTTATGTTTTAATATTTATTTAAAGGTGTTAATACCAACCAATAATGTAATAAATGTGGGAGCACCAGTTTTGTTGCAAGTTGCTTCAAATGCAAGGCTGTCAAATGGTTCGATATCTCAAGCAATCAGAACTGCAAATGTGACTGCAGGTTTAAGTAATATGGTTTTACAGAATTGATTTTTTATTTGCATTTTAATTGCATTTAATTTTTGTTGGTTTTGAATAAATTTATTTATCATGATGCTGTTTGCAATTGATTGCAGGCAGTGATTCATGTTCTCTCATTGGACAAAACTGTGCAATAAATGCTACAACATTTGTCGGATCTTTTGTTTTCCTGTGTTCCTCTGAACAGGACTGCCATGCAAATGCTACTTGTACCAACACAACTGGAAGTTTTACCTGTTCTTGCAATATTGGATTTACTGGTGATGGCGTAAAGTGCACAGATATTAATGAATGTACATTAGGTACTCACAACTGCCATGCAAATGCTACTTGTACCAACACAACTGGAAGTTTTACCTGTTCTTGCAATACTGGATTTACTGGTGATGGTGTAAACTGCGCAGATATTAATGAATGTACATCACATACTCACAACTGCCATGGAAATGCTACTTGTACCAACACAACTGGAAGTTTTACCTGTTCTTGCAATACTGGATTTACTGGTGATGGTGTAAACTGCACAGATATTAATGAATGTACATTAGGTACACATAACTGCCATGCAAATGCTACTTGTACCAACACAACTGGAAGTTTTACCTGTTCTTGCAATACTGGATTTACTGGTGATGGTGTAAACTGCACAGATATTAATGAATGTACATTAGGTACCCACAACTGCCATGCAAATGCTACTTGTATCAACACTACTGGAAGTTTTACCTGTTCTTGCAATACTGGATTTACTGGTGATGGCGTAAACTGCACAGATATTAATGAATGTACATTAGGTACCCACAACTGCCATGCAAATGCTACTTGTATCAACACTACTGGAAGTTTTACCTGTTCTTGCAATACTGGATTTACTGGTGATGGCGTAAACTGCACAGATATTAATGAATGTACATTAGGTACCCACAACTGCCATGCAAATGCTACTTGTATCAACACTACTGGAAGTTTTACCTGTTCTTGCAATACTGGATTTACTGGTGATGGCGTAAACTGCGCAGATATTCATAATTGTACATTAGGTACTCACAACTGCCATGCAAATGCTACTTGTACCAACACAGCTGTAAGTTTTACCTGTTCTTGCAGTACTGGATTTACTGGTGATGGTGTAAACTGCGCAGATATTAATGAATGTACATTAGGTACTCACAACTGCCATGCAAATGCTACTTGTACCAACACAACTGGAAGTTTTACCTGTTCTTGCAATACTGGATTTACTGGTGATGGCGTACACTGCGCAGATATTAATGAATGTACATTAGGTACTCACAACTGCCATGCAAATGCTACTTGTACCAACACAACTGGAAGTTTTACCTGTTCTTGCAATACTGGATTTACTGGTGATGGTGTAAACTGCACAGATATTAATGAATGTACATTAGGTACCCACAACTGCCATGCAAATGCTACTTGTATCAACAGCTACTGGAAGTTTTACCTGTTCTTGCAATACTGGATTTACTGGTGATGGCGTAAACTGTGCAGATATTAATGAATGTACATTAGGTACCCACAACTGCCATGCAAATGCTACTTGTATCAACACTACTGGAAGTTTTACCTGTTCTTGCAATACTGGATTTACTGGTGATGGCGTAAACTGCGCAGATATTAATGAATGTACATTAGGTACTCACAACTGCCATGCAAATGCTACTTGTATCAACACTACTGGAAGTTTTACCTGTTCTTGCAATACTGGATTTACTGGTGATGGCGTAAACTGCGCAGATATTCATAATTGTACATTAGGTACTCACAACTGCCATGCAAATGCTACTTGTACCAACACAGCTGTAAGTTTTACCTGTTCTTGCAGTACTGGATTTACTGGTGATGGTGTAAACTGCGCAGATATTAATGAATGTACATTAGGTACTCACAACTGCCATGCAAATGCTACTTGTACCAACACAACTGGAAGTTTTACCTGTTCTTGCAATTCTGGATTTACTGGTAATGGTGTAAACTGCACAGATATTAATGAATGTACATTAGGTACCCACAACTGCCATGCAAATGCTACTTGTATCAACACTACTGGAAGTTTTACCTGTTCTTGCAATACTGGATTTACTGGTGATGGCGTAAACTGCGCAGATATTCATAATTGTACATTAGGTACTCACAACTGCCATGCAAATGCTACTTGTACCAACACAGCTGTAAGTTTTACCTGTTCTTGCAGTACTGGATTTACTGGTGATGGTGTAAACTGCGCAGATATTAATGAATGTACATTAGGTACTCACAACTGCCATGCAAATGCTACTTGTACCAACACTATTGGAAGTTTCACATGTTCTTGCAATACTGGATTTACTGGTGATGGCGTAAACTGCGCAGATATTAATGAATGTGCATTAGGTACCCACAACTGCCATGCAAATGCTACTTGTACCAACACAACTGGAAGTTTTACCTGTTCTTGCAATACTGGATTTACTGGTGATGGCGTAAACTGCGCAGATATTAATGAATGTGCATTAGGTACCCACAACTGCCATGCAAATGCTACTTGTACCAACACAACTGGAAGTTTTACCTGTTCTTGCAATACGGGATTTACTGGTGATGGCGTAAACTGCGCAGATATTAATGAATGTACATTAGGTACTCACAACTGCCATGCAAATGCTACTTGTACCAACAATATTGGAAGTTTTACATGTTCTTGCAATACTGGATTTACTGGTGATGGCGTAAACTGCGCAGATATTAATGAATGTGCATTAGGTACCCACAACTGCCATGCAAATGCTACTTGTACCAACACAACTGGAAGTTTTACCTGTTCTTGCAATTCTGGATTTACTGGTGATGGCGTAAAGTGCGCAGATATTAATGAATGTACATTAGGTACTCACAACTGCCATGCAAATGCTACTTGTACCAACACAACTGGAAGTTTTACCTGTTCTTGCAATTCTGGATTTACTGGTAATGGTGTAAACTGCACAGATATTAATGAATGTACATTAGGTACCCACAACTGCCATGCAAATGCTACTTGTATCAACACTACTGGAAGTTTTACCTGTTCTTGCAATACTGGATTTACTGGTGATGGCGTAAACTGCGCAGATATTAATGAATGTACATTAGGTACCCACAACTGCCATGCAAATGCTACTTGTATCAACACTACTGGAAGTTTTACCTGTTCTTGCAATACTGGATTTACTGGTGATGGCGTAAACTGCGCAGATATTCATAATTGTACATTAGGTACTCACAACTGCCATGCAAATGCTACTTGTACCAACACAGCTGTAAGTTTTACCTGTTCTTGCAGTACTGGATTTACTGGTGATGGTGTAAACTGCACAGATATTAATGAATGTACATTAGGTACCCACAACTGCCATGCAAATGCTACTTGTATCAACACTACTGGAAGTTTTACCTGTTCTTGCAATACTGGATTTACTGGTGATGGCGTAAACTGCGCAGATATTAATGAATGTACATTAGGTACTCACAACTGCCATGCAAATGCTACTTGTACCAACACAACTGGAAGTTTTACCTGTTCTTGCAATTCTGGATTTACTGGTAATGGTGTAAACTGCACAGATATTAATGAATGTACATTAGGTACCCACAACTGCCATGCAAATGCTACTTGTATCAACACTACTGGAAGTTTTACCTGTTCTTGCAATACTGGATTTACTGGTGATGGCGTAAACTGCGCAGATATTCATAATTGTACATTAGGTACTCACAACTGCCATGCAAATGCTACTTGTACCAACACAGCTGTAAGTTTTACCTGTTCTTGCAGTACTGGATTTACTGGTGATGGTGTAAACTGCGCAGATATTAATGAATGTACATTAGGTACTCACAACTGCCATGCAAATGCTACTTGTACCAACACAACTGGAAGTTTTACCTGTTCTTGCAATACTGGATTTACTGGTGATGGCGTAAAGTGCGCAGATATTAATGAATGTACATTAGGTACTCACAACTGCCATGCAAATGCTACTTGTACCAACACAAATGGAAGTTTCACATGTTCTTGCAATACTGGATTTACTGGTGATGGCATAAACTGCGCAGATATTAATGAATGTACATTAGGTACTCACAACTGCCATGCAAATGCTACTTGTACCAACACAACTGGAAGTTTTACCTGTTCTTGCAATTCTGGATTTACTGGTAATGGTGTAAACTGCACAGATATTAATGAATGTACATTAGGTACCCACAACTGCCATGCAAATGCTACTTGTATCAACACTACTGGAAGTTTTACCTGTTCTTGCAATACTGGATTTACTGGTGATGGCGTAAACTGCGCAGATATTAATGAATGTACATTAGGTACCCACAACTGCCATGCAAATGCTACTTGTACCAACACAACTGGAAGTTTTACCTGTTCTTGCAATTCTGGATTTACTGGTAATGGTGTAAACTGCACAGATATTAATGAATGTACATTAGGTACCCACAACTGCCATGGAAATGCTACTTGTATCAACACTACTGGAAGTTTTATGTGTTCTTGCAATACTGGATTTACTGGTGATGGTAAAAACTGCGCAGATATTAATGAATGTAGATTAGGTATTGACAACTGCCATGCAAATGCTAATTGTACCAACACTATTGGAAGTTTCATATGTTCTTGCAATACTGGATTTACTGGTGATGGTGTAAACTGCGCAGATATTAATGAATGCACATTAGGTATTGACAACTGCCATGGAAATGCTAATTGTACCAACACTATTGGAAGTTACAAATGTTCGTGCAATACTGGATTTACTGGAAATGGTGTAATCTGCACACAGCTGTTAAAAGGTATAAAACTTTATTCTTGCTACCAAGTCCTGTTGCCCAAAAGATACCCAAATTAACTTAGGCGTAAGGGCCTTGTCATTTCATTTAAGTGTTTCATGTTTTGTGATTTTATTTGAATTAATTGTGTAATTTAATATTTTTAAATTCTTTTTTTTTAAGTTATGTAAGTGTTTGTGGATAGATTCACTACCTCACAATAAAAAAGCTATACAAATTATAACTGGTATTTTTTTACACTAATTACTACTTATATGGTTGTGATACATTACTCTTCTAATGTGCCTGTTATTAACAAGTCACAATTGATTAGTTCCAGGTTCAGTGTCTGGGCTCAAAGTTATTGAAGTTGGTAGCTCCTTTGTGTCTTTAGCTTGGAATGAGGTTGCGGAAGCTCTTTTTTATCTTCTGAACATTACATTAACTTCAAACTCTTTACAAAGAAACAATATTGACTTAACTAAGGACTCTTTATCTGTAAGTTACTAATATTTTTACTGGTGTGATCTTACATTGTTAAACTAATGGTCTCAAATTGCTCAAATATAGTAATTTCTGGTCCTGAAAGTTTTTTTGATAACTTAAAAAATATTCTATATAATATTATTAACTATGAGTTCCAAATTAAATCCCTTTCTATCACCAGTAAAAGTGTGCAGTTTTTCTCTTTGTAATGCACTGGAGATGGTTATATTAAATAAAATATTACAAACACCTATCTAAATGTTGGGGTAAGCAGTGGTGCAATGTAATATTCTGCGATACGAGGCTAGCAGTGTATTATGAAATACAGATGAGGGAGAAAGTAAGCATTCTACATTCAATAATGCAATCCTTACCAACTCCCATCTAGAAGCTGACTCTTAAATTAAACAAATTAAACACTCATAAACAGAAAAAATATATTATTTAAAAAATAAACAAAAGTAAAATTTGCTGAAACTGAAAAGAATATTATATTTTATACAGAAAAAAAGGGAAAAGGGGGCAAATTTACAAAAAAAATGGTCTTTACTAAACATCAACAAAAAAATTTTACTAAACACTACAAAATATAGTCTTTACTAAACATCAACATCACCATACTGCTAACCACATATGCAGCATTCTGTCCTGACTTTCAACATTCTGTCCTGGGCTTTCTGATTGTGTCTTAGAAAACAGTATTTAAAGGATGTAGGCTACACCCATAGGATTCATGACTAAACTGTGCAATATTTAAGTTATACACAACATATTGCAAAAGCTATGGTAACCAAGCAGTTGCTTGTGTTATAATAACCCCATGGTTTTTTAATTCACAGTGATACACAAAATTTTGTTATAATATACCACCGCATGTAATTTAATCTTTAATATTGATGTATTGTAGATATTGTACCTACCTATTTTTACATTGTTACCACCTTCTTTACATATTACCAAACTTTTTGCATTTTAGACCACTATAATTGGAACAAATGTAACAGTCATGAGCCTACAAAGTGGTAGTTCATATACTGTGTCAGTAAATGCTCAAAACAGTGCTGGTTTTGGTTCAGCGACCACTCTTCTTTTTTCAACACGTAAATATCTCACTTTTACTTTTGTATTCAATTGTTGATTTCTTATTTAAAACCATTTTTTTATGTGTATTTCTTTTTTACTTGTTATACATTTTATTATTAAGACAACACATAAAAGGTGATCGGATTTATTTATATAACAAAACAGAAAATATAATATAATCATTTAAACAGAAACAGTTTGAGCATTGATTGTTAGCGGAAAGGTTGTTGGATCCCGACTGTTTGCTATTCAGGTGTCTCCTTGGTTCGGCCAATAAGCAGACATCATCTGAACCCAGTGGATTAATGGGTAAAACAGAAACTGTAGAGCTTTTTCTGGTATAAAACACAATGCTCCAGTAAACTTATAGTAGGTGCAGGGTAAACTATCAAATGCACACGAAAATTTTAACATTCGAGGGGATAAACATGAATAATATCTATATTATGTATTACATTAAATTTCAATGATTAAAACATTAACCCTTATTTATGTTGTGCACTGTCATGTCAGATTTCCCTTGTCCTTGAGCCTATTGTGCAGGGCTTGAAAGCTCAATTGGTAAGAGCATCAATGTTTTGCAACCAGTCGAGAGGATCAAAACTAGTCTCAAATAGATTGTTGTGTCTTTGGGGAAGGACTTAGCAATATCGTTAGAACCCAGTGGATTAAATCTCAGGGAACATCTCTATTATATATGATAAAATAAGATATACATGTTTATTCCCGTGCATGCGAAAACTAAGAGGGTTAACACACGGGCAATCGTTAGATCATCGGAGCTATTGCAGTGTGTTGGGTATGATAGACATGTTCCTTCAACCTGGTAGAACCCATTAATCCGCTGGGTTTGGGCAATGTCCGTATAGTGTCTTGCCCAGGGACACAACCGACTAGCTAGCGACCAGTTTTGCACCTGCAAGCTTTCGATTGAAAAGCAACGCACTTAACCGCCAGACTAACCGGCCGGACATATAAAACACACTATGATAGTTCTGTTAACTCAACAATTAAAAAAGAGTAAATCTAACGATTTTCCATATGATAACGACACTTTTTCTTTATTCTCAAGGGTAATACACTTTCTTTTACCCTTTTTTTCTATTTAAGGTCCATTACCTCCACAAAATCTGGTCATTGCAAATTACAATGGCACACATGCTGTTGCAACCTGGTCTGCGTCAGCTGGAGCTGTGACTTATCAATTAGCGTTAATTTTAGAAGACATGGATCCAACTTCTGGAAAAGTTGTTCAATATGTGACACCAGGTGACTTGAATTTATTTTTACGCTATAAGTATGCAAGAAGATCACGTTACATCGGTTAATGTATTGATTAGTTTTAAAATAATCATAGCGATATTTGGCCCTGCACTGGGCATGCGCCAACGTCGTATCTAAATTTGTTCAATATGTAACACATTAATTTTTATTTATTTTTATTGTGAAATGCCTGGTTAATTACTTTTTCGCTTCCCCATGTTTAACTATATAAAAACACTAGTTAATTTGGTCACTATAAACTGAATGGGTTTTCTTATATTAATATTTTATTCCCCATTTTTGTTTTGTTTCTTTGAAACAATAGACTTATCTTTCCAGGAGATTAAGATAGGATAGGATATAGGATAGGATATTCATGTTTATCCCTGTGAATGGGAAAACCAAGGGGGTTAAAACACGGGCAATCGTCAGATCACCTCGCGCCCACCGTCGGGTTACCGGAGCTATTACAGTGTGTTGTTTTTGATAGACACATTACTTCAATTTGGTAGAACCCATTAATCCGCTGGGTTCAGGCAATGTCCGCCAAGTGCCTTGCCCAAGGACACAACCGACTAGCTAGCAACCAGTTTTGCACCTGCAACCTTTCGATTGAAAGGCGACACATAACCGTTATACCAACCGGCGGGCAGGATTGTCATGTTTACCAATGAATGGGCAAACTAAAGCAATCTGATTATCGCGCACTAGCCGCAAGGTTGAGAGAGCTATTGCAATGCGATGATCATAATTTAAACTTTTATTACAGTACATCTAGCTAACTTTTTGAGTACAGCCCATTGCTCCAAGCGAATGTACATTACTGAACATAACACCAACACAGGCATAATTGACAACTAGACGGTTGCAAAGTTGCAAGAAATTTTAATATTGTGGATAGAAATGTTAATTTTAAATACATTTTTTCAGGTGTTAATTTCCCACTGGTTAACTTGGCAACTGGCATCCAATATCAGCTAAATGTATCTGCTTGCATCAATAACACTCTATGTGGAAATCCTGCAATGGTTACTTTTGGTAAATATATGATTTTATTAGCTTATTCACGTTTGGTATTGTTTTGTAATACTATTTAAATTTCAGATGTAAATGAGTGTGCGTTTATAAGCAATGACTGTCATATGTTTGCAAATTGTACCAACACCATTGGAAGTTACACATGTTCTTGTATTCATGGATTTACTGGTGATGGTAAAAACTGCACAGATATTAATGAATGTACATTAGGCACTAATAACTGCCATACAAATGCTACTTGTACCAACACTATTGGAAGTTTTACATGTTCTTGCAATACTGGATTTACTGGTGATGGTAAAAACTGCACAGATATTAATGAATGTACATTAGGCACTGATAACTGCCATACAAATGCTACTTGTACCAACACTATTGGAAGTTTTACATGTTCTTGCAATACTGGATTTACTGGTGATGGTAAAAACTGCACAGATATTAATGAATGTACATTAGGCACTGATAACTGCCATACAAATGCTACTTGTACCAACACTATTGGAAGTTTTACATGTTCTTGCAATACTGGATTTACTGGTGTTGGTGTAAACTGCTCAGATATTAATGAATGTACATCAGGTACTCACAACTGCCATACAAATGCTACTTGTACCAACACTATTGGAAGTTTCACATGTTCGTGCAATACTGGATTTACTGGTGATGGTGTAAACTGCACAGATATTAATGAATGTACATTAGGTACTCACAACTGCCATGCAAATGCTACTTGTACCAACACTATTGGAAGTTTTACATGTTCTTGCAATACTGGATTTACTGGTGATGGTGTAAACTGCGCAGATATTAATGAATGTACATTAGGTACTCACAACTGCCATGCAAATGCTACTTGTACCAACAATATTGGAAGTTTTACATGTTCTTGCAATACTGGATTTACTGGTGATGGTGTAAACTGCTCAGATATTAATGAATGTACATCAGGTACTCACAACTGCCATGCAAATGCTAGTTGTACCAACACTATTGGAAGTTTTACATGTTCTTGCAATACTGGATTTACTGGTGATGGTGTAAACTGCGCAGATATTAATGAATGTACATTAGGTACTCACAACTGCCATGCAAATGCTACTTGTACCAACAATATTGGAAGTTTTACATGTTCTTGCAATACTGGATTTACTGGTGATGGTGTAAACTGCTCAGACTATTAATGAATGTACATCAGGTACTCACAACTGCCATGCAAATGCTAGTTGTACCAACACAACTGGAAGTTTTACATGTACTTGCAATACTGGATTTACTGGTGATGGTGTAAACTGCACAGATATTAATGAATGTACATCACATACCCACAACTGCCATGCAAATGCTACTTGTACCAACAATATTGGAAGTTACACATGTTTTTGCAATACTGGATTTACTGGTAATGGTGTAAACTGCTCAGATATTATTGAATGTACATCAGGTACTCATAACTGCCATGCAAATGCTACTTGTACCAACAATATTGGAAGTTACACATGTTCTTGTAATACTGGATTTACTGGTGATGGTGTAAACTGCACAGATATTAATGAATGCATATCAAGTACGCACAACTGCAGTGGAAATGAGCAATGCACAAACACAATTGGGAGCTTTACATGTGTTATCGCACAAGGTAAATGCATACTTATCTTATCTCTTTTAATATATATATATTACCAAAAACAATATACGAAGGTTTATAAATTCGATTTGTATATAACAAATCATATGGTAAAATTAGATTGGTAAAAATATGTTCAATTACCAGTATAACTGTAGATAGAAACAGTGTTAAACAATTAAAAAACCTTGAATATTTCAAAATATTACTTTTACTAGAGTGCTTTACCAAATAATTTTTACAGTTTTTTGGAACTGAAGGTAGCGAAGGACCTTCATTTTAAAAAATTATGAACTACTGCCTAATTTTTTTTGTTTTAGCTGCAGGAATTTCCTGGTGGATTATCTTACTTGTGTGTATAGGGTCCTTTATTGCTCTCGTAATTCTTGCATATTTTCTTTGGACAAAGAGACGGTCAGAGGTAAACATTGGATTTTTATTATGTATATAGTTTTAAAACTAAATTGCAAAATGAATCCGTAGTATTGCCTTTGTTATCACAGTCTGTGCTTTTTTCCAAGTTTACCTAAGATTATAATCTTCTGACTTTGAAAACATGTAAAGTTTAAATACCACATTCCACCAGCCTGGATACCAAAGTATTTTAAGTGTGAAAAATCGTTAAGATAGGATATTTATGTTTATCCCCCTTGCGCACAGCTGGGTTACTGGAGCTATTGCAGTGTGTTATATATGATTCACATGTTCCTTCTATTTAGTAGAACCCATTAATCCGCTGGGTTCAGGCAATGTCCGTAAAGTGTCTTGGCCAAGGACACAACTGACTAGCAATTATTAGGTTACCTTGTGTCAACAAGCCCCAAATTTGTTAGGCAGCAATTGCATTGTGTTGTATATTTGGTATAACTTCAGTTTTTGTTTCATTCACTAGAAAGGGACAATGATTTAGATTAATATAGTCAATGGTTGTAAGCTTACTAAAATAAATATTATGTTAAATACCATTTTTTTCTTCTATAGAATTACCATATGCCATCAACAAAGCCTATTGATGAGAAATACCGTAGCATCAATATTGCTGATGATGATGTAACATCACCAACTCCAGTCAATGGTGTAAAAACAGATCCAGTAAAAGATTCTTCAACTACGACTGCTTCAGATATTATTGATATTTACAGTAAAATAAACCGCTCAACTGCAGATGACTCATTATAATGTGAAATGCAATCAAGATCTTTTTATTTGTATGTCCTTAGTATCTATATTGTTTTTTTTTTGGGAAAATTCATTGCTTGCATAAGTTTCACAAGAAATGTGTTAACATCATCAACCAAACTGTGCTTTGTATAGAACAAAATGAATGTTTGACATTACGCTTCTAGCAACTCACCATACATGCTTAAAACATTTATTTTGGTGCAGTAAACAAGAAAATAAAACTAATATTTACACATAAGAAAATTGTATATTTATAATTTTAATCTATTGTGGCAAGTTACTGATGATATTATATCCACGACTGACAACGGAATATAGTTTTCAAAAACGTGAGATTTCTACTCAGTGTAATAAGGATATATTTAAATTTCGTGAACGGGTAAACGTAGGAGTGTTATTAGGCTACACTGGCAATCATCAAACTACCTCGTGCCACTCCTAGGATTTATCACACGGGCAATCGTCAGATCACCTCGCGCCCATCGTCGGGTTACCGGAGCTATTGCAGTGTGTTGTATTTGATAGACACGTTCCTTCAATTTGGTAGAATCCATTAATCCGCTGGGTTCAGGCAATGTCCGTAAAGTGCCTTGCCCAAGGACACAACTGACTAGCTAGCGACCAGTTTCGTACCATCAACCTTTCGATTGAAAGGCGACGCACTTAACCGTTAGACCAACGGGCCGGACATGTACTAGTATATAAGTTCGTCTGAAGTGACATAAAAAAGCAAATGAAATAAAACACATTCAGTTGATTATAGCCCATCCAATTGTTTATACTAAATAATAAGATTGTTTATTCTAAATGATTGTTATCCGCTCCCTCACTCGCCCATCTTTTTACACAGTTGTACTGGAAATCGGAAGTAAATTCCATCCGTTAGACATATATAAACGCCATCCGTTAGGTGGCAATAAAGAGTTAATGTTGGGATTAAAATTACATGACTTTATTGTCGGATTTTGTTACCTTTATTTTTAACCAGAACTTAAATACAATTGCTTTAGAGTTACTAAGGAAAATTGGGTATTGAAAATATATTAGGCGACATAATAAGGAAACTCCTACATGGGCGAATTGTAGTGTATGTCTATATTTTATAAATCACATGTCGTATGATATGGGCCAGCCACATCATGTAAAAAGTGCTATAGTTGTCCAAAAATTCCTCATATCGCCATGAATTTCACCATTGAACTTTCTGCTAGTGATGTGGAGGTTTACCGAGAGCAAACATTCAAGTTTGATGCATTGCTGCTATACACACAATGCTAGCAATCGCTTTGAAATTACCTCTGTTTTCCGATCGATTTATCAGGTTAGCATGAATTCCGCGATGTGGCTTTCATATTGAAATGTTTATTGGTTTATAAAGCACCAATAAACGTGAATGGACTGAACTGTATGGAAAGTGCGTTTACCGATGGCTTTATCTATATTCGGTACCACAATGCACAAACGGCCATTGTACAGTAAAGTGAACCGTTTTTATTTTCCAGCCCTAAAGTTGTAGTTTGTCACACGAGCTGAAAAGTCGTACAAACATTGGTGCCCTTGTGGGCCACCGATCCAGCGGTTGTTCATACATCCATGCGAGAGATGGCGCCAAAATCATGACTCACATTTTACATGTTGTTCTTGAAAGACTTGGTGTTTGCAGTTAATATCAAATACTTGAGTTTCTACTTGCTAGAGCGTATGTGTTTAATGACAAACGTTTCAGTTATTGTTTGTGGAATTGATATGGTTACTGTTCAGGCCGATTTGAAGATTACATCCGAGAGAGAAATTGATTCTACACGTTTACGTTATAGTGTACACAAAAACTTCAAACATTTTTTTCGCATTCCATTCATATTTACTGGAAAGGGGTATTTACACCGGAAAACACTATCGTAGGTATGTGTTTGCTATATATATATTCAGCAAACACAAGATGCGAACAGTTAACGACCGAGATCTTGTGCCAAGCCAGTGATGTTTTACATAATTCCACATGCAATATGCATAATATGTAAACTCGTTTTTTTAGCGACCACGTTTAGGGAATTTAATTATTTTTGACTCTATATATATTTTATGTTCACATATTTAAATAATGCGGTACACTACTTATATTTCACTTTCATATAAATTTGTTTATGTCACCATTTTACTTATGAATATAAAGTAATGTGATCTCTTTTCACTGCTAACTGTCCATGATTTATTAGTAGATGTTCACTGCTTGTCACAGGTGGCAAACACACCTCGTCCCTTGTGTGGTCAATTTGCGTCACGCTAAATTTAACCAAGTTAAAGCTGAATGCTATCTTACGTTTGATGGGATTTATGCATGTTTGAACTACATGGTTGATGCAGAGGAGAAAGGAGAATCGATCACCGGAACTGCCATGCTTGCTTCGTCATTTAATTTGTCGGTTTTCGGATGAGACTATTTACTCTTTGATAATCCATCAGAAACCCATTATCTATTTTCAGTTTACTACCCGTGGAGCATCACGCAATTACTGATGAATCAATCCAGGTAGAACGAGTTTGATAAATTAAAAGGGAACATTCCAGAAAAACTTAAAGGCAATTTTTTTGATTACTGCTCATCGTGTTTATCACCGAGTACACGTCTTATCGCGGCGGCAAACAGCATAATGGAACCATAAACTGTGTCGTGTCGCCTGCAGTGCCAAAAGTCGCATCGAAATCAGCAAAGCTGCTGTTTACAAATGATAATGCATGACAACATACTTATCTATCGTAGTCAATATTAGCTCATACGAGTGAAGCTAAACATTTAGTTTCTATTTATTTCGGATATAGAAACAGTTCAACTAATTATAGTTTGGCATTTACGTTCCACACAATATAAACTACCAAATTAAAGTAATAATTCCGACCCTACAATAATCCCCCCCCCTACCAAATGTTCCTGAATAAATATTCTTACCATTAATGGTGATTAATACCGGATAATAAAAGTCATAGATCAAAGTTACATTATTTACTGCACTCGTTAATAGGATAGCTTGTTTAAACGATTATTTCTACTCGTTTGAGTCGCTAAACAGTTTTCACTGTTTACAAGGAGTAATTTATTGATCTAAAAGTGCATTTATGGACGAACACTTATATAAGGGTGTTGCCTCATAAACGTATATACTATATATATATGCTGACATGTATCACTTCATTGTGTACCCATGTTTTCTTACGGGATCCGGAATCTTTAAAGTGCAAGATTGCAAACTGGGTTGGTGTAAACAGTAATTACTTTTTATACGCTATAAAAACGCTTCTTAAAAAGTATCGCAATGTATAGTTGTCAAAACTCATATTACATAATAATGGATGTCGGACGAAATGAACAATATAAGCATTTTCATGTGTCTTTAATCAGAAACTGAAATTCTCACGTATGGATGGACATGGTTTAAAAGTATCTTTTGCAACTTCGGATTGCATGTTTTGTACCTATCTTTAAAGCTGATTGATCAAATAAATCGACATGATCTATCAAAATGCATTTGCGAAATGATGGCTTTTGTCATCAGAATTTGAACTTGAGAGACACACATTAAAGGAATTTCATAAATGCCACGTCGAATTTCCCGCTATAATGCCGACACTTTTACCGGCGACCAACGCAAAGAATTCCACAGTAT
This sequence comes from Ciona savignyi, assembly GCA_000149265.1. NCBI lineage: Eukaryota > Metazoa > Chordata > Ascidiacea > Phlebobranchia > Cionidae > Ciona > Ciona savignyi. The sequence goes on along the minus strand of CH002811.1, from coordinate 92,165 downwards.
ATCATTCAGATTCCCGTGTTTGCTCTCTCGTTTAGGTCTTCCGTACCGACTGTTGATTTATACCTTCCGTCAACGTGCCTAACAATTGGCGAGAATGGTTCGTCGGTCAAAGATGTTTGTGATGTAGTGGGAACCCCGAACACACAAAGCGCTCCTTTTACAACTTCTGGTAACTGGCATCAGATGTTACGGCTGCACGTCGCCAACTTAAAGAAAGCACCAAATTCCACTAAGCATTTATTCCTTTACTACAAAATAGAATTTTACCCACAAATGTCACATTTAATGATTAATTTCTCCCGTCTGTATATTGCTTAGGTTCATTTGCTGGTGATTGGAAGGTAGCGCGGCTCATAAAAGGCACATAAATTTGTTAAGGGGTAAAAAATAAAGCCTAATCTTTTTGACAGTAGAGCACACTTCCGCCCTTCTTTTTGGCTGCGACGACACTTGATTAATTTCACCAAAGTATACAGTAGCGAAGCGACTGAATTGATCTCGAGCCAACTTTAGTTCGAGTGTTAGCCTTCCTAATCTCAAGTAGCATTTAAACTTGCCACCAATTTTATCCGAAATTCCACAGACGAATAAGTTCACCTCTGCTCGACTAATATTTGTTTCTATATGTTGCCCTTGTTGAACTTAAACTAAGTCACCTTTGGTGTGGACAAGGCTTATCAAAATTTTATAATTGATTTTTGAAAACTGTTGACAGGAAAATGTAACAAGTATGTAAAAATATGCTATTTTCAATGCTAGTTTTTTTACGAGAAAGGCATACAGTCCACTCAAATTAAGACAATCAAAGCAGCGGCTTCGCGCTTTGATCTAACGTCGTTTTGTTTCCGCCTAATGGACTTATCAAGTGTCTTTAAGTCATTTCAACAAAATGTATCCATTTAAAAAAGTAGAGTCCACAAAACTTACCCATTGTCGACGCTTAACAAGTTCAAAAACAAAGACAACGTGGTTTTGAGATTTCTCGCTGCAAAGCAAAGTGCACAGGGTAATTCTATTATTGTCGCTAGGTTGCAGCATGTCGTTACTAAATGTAAAATTGGGTTGCAAAATGGTTAGTGCGTCTGATTCATATAGTCAATTCGGTATAAATTAAAATTGATTGACAGTTGAGCTTGAGCCTACCGCCGAATTGAAAGTTCTCCCAGAAAAAAAAAACGTTTGTACGGTTGTGTGGGAAGGCTTGGCAAAGCATATTCATATAAAGCTTACCATTTAAAAACTCATGTGACGTGGCTGGATTTACACTTGGCCCAGTAAAAAAAAACGATAAACAGTGCCTTTTCTAAAAGGCAACTAAACGTGATTGGTCTGGCCCCGAATAAAGTACAAAGTGTGTATATGGAATGGCATTTTAATTTGGTTTAACATAGCCGACAATGCCATTGTCATTGAACTAAAACAATTAATATGAATAAAATATTTGCTTGCGACCCTATTTACCTTTATTTGAATTCGCAGTAGCATGGCACTTTTTATTTTGCTTTTCAAACAGTGCTGTACATCAATATTTCAACAGCCTACTGTTCGTTTTAAGCGTTACGCCTGCACTAATACACGTGCGGCTGGATCAATGCAAGAGAATAACAATCACCCTATATAAATTGCGGAGCTCAACCATTACGTCATGGGAACAATAATTTAAATGCTTGAAAGCGTAATAGGGAGGTTATTGTGTGGCTGTCGACAAGGAACACACATTGAGTATTATTTTTAACACCATGTCCCTTTCATAACCTTGGCTGTGGAACGCCTGGAATTTCAAGATAAAGATATGTTTTGTGTCGGCGTACATTGATCATTCGGGCGAAACACCCAGTTTCTCCTTAATTTTCGATATTAAAGTAAACCCGTGGACTATTTTACTGTGGGAAATTCGAAAATATTTTTTGGTAATATTGTGGTGCTGATTTATTTCTATTAAAATGAGGAATTGGCCTTACTTTTGTATATTGAAACGTTACGTTTGACAGAACTGCGCTTAAAATACGAAGATGTATGCTGAAGTTGTACTAAAATATGCCAGTCTGTAGTGCGTTCTGGGTCGCTAGCCATGCCGACAACCATCGAACTCAGCTATGAACGAATTTGGAAGATGCCTTTGTGGCTCTGTATAGCATTGCGTGGGCGAAATTGAGCTACTTTTTTACGTCGTCCTGCACAGTTTGACTAACTTAACGCCGAATTCCGTTATAAGATCTTGCGTGAATTCATAGTTTACGTATTTGCTGTCAAGCCTTTATTTTATGTTCATTCGCACACTATACATGCCATCATCACTGCGTATTATAGATTGGGGATGCATTTTTACGCAGTCCTAATTAAGATAAGAATGTGAGAGCTTAAGATAAGGAATGAGAGCACCATCTGTTTGAATACAAATCAATGTTTGCCTATAACTTTGGTTTCATTACAAAACTTTCCGAATCGCATTGTGCTGGCGGAAACGAATTTATATGGTCGATTCTACCTGCGTAGCACTTTCGTCAAACTCCGGCGCCTGCCCAGCCTTAATTACCGGGAAAGAATGGGTCCTTGAACTCCGAAGGAAAGCACGGAAGTTGAAATAACAAGCGGAACGATCAGCTGTAAATCGGGTTCCTACGGATACGAAAGGTGAAGTAGGTGTTTTGCTTTCGCTGTTTAATGTGTAAGGCATTAGCAAAACAAACAATAAAGAATATTTAAATTAAATCAGTACATTACTTACTAAACTGTATATGAACATCAAAGTTCAAACCCAAGAGAGCCGCCGTATACTTTTGGATTGTAACACGTTTGCTCAAACGTGAATCGTAAAATGAGCGTGTGCTGTTTAACCGGAAAACCCATTAATGTAACAGTTTCCGCATTTTCTCTCAGTTTCCGAGCTACTGCAAAACGGGAACTTTAAAACGGCTGCCACTCTGGGTGGTATTTTGTTTGACCTTTAGTTTTTCGTCGAGTTCATTGCTCATGGGGTAAATCAACTGATGCGATTATACAGCCTGCAAAGCGGTTAACTATCATTTGGCGGCATGCGTATATTGATGCCTTTCATAAAGTTTTAAGCAGAAAAGAAAATATTAATTATAAATTATTTAAAAAATAAGAACTTGGTTCAGATCTAAATTTACCTTAGGTTTTGGCGTAATATTTCTTGAATCAATTTGCTTTGTGCATATTTATGCGAATTGTTTATAGTCGTTGACTTTGATGCTCATTGCAAACATTTCCTTTTAAACAGTTTAATTTGCAATAATATTAGTAATTTCTCTCTTCGTGATACCAAAGTTTACTGGAACAGCTTGGCAACGAAATTAAATGTTATTTATTTCTCGTTATTAACGCAATTTTGCATTACAAAGGGCGGATTCACGCAGTTTGACTCTAATAGAAGGTCTACGTGGATTAAAGAGAATAGCAAAACTAGAGTTACGAACTTGACGCCTGTGAGTCGCCCCTGCATAGATGTTAGGCTGAACAGGTGGGCAAGAGAATTTCCGGCGACCCGCAAGACCTACGACGGTGGTTACGGTTTGTGGTTCCTCCAACTGTAAGCTCAGGTTGAAACACAAGCTCTTTGCCGCATTGTTCGCACAGGAACCGTCTCCTAGGAAAGTTGAGTTAGTACGGGATACTCTACGGGTTAGGGTTTCCGCAATGAAGATTACCGGTCTAAAGTGTGCTGTATTTTCTGATTTCTCATTAACTTTTTAGCACAACGTTTTTAATTACAAAAGGCCGAGAGATTCGCATTTTATCCGGGACAAAAAGAATCCAAATAAAAAAAGAGTGTTAAGATGTCTCTGTCACACTAGTCTTGTTGTGTATAATAAAAAAAAAAACTGGTGACATAAAGCTTTGGTCCGGGTGGTAAAGGCCAGAAGGCCCGTGTCCCTCACTCACCCCAGACCGCTATTAACGTCAGCGGACCCTACTGAAATCCACTTGAGGTTAACACTCGTTACAAAGTGGGTAACACGCCACAAAGGACCAATTTGTCGCTATTGTTCGTTTCGGCGGCGATTCGTGTATACGGGTGGCGTAATTCATGTCGAAACCCCCCATGCCAACTGGGGGTTAAAGTATGTAGACAAAGATAGTGTCGGATGGCCACCGTTGGCGGATCGAAGTCTGGGGCAGTGTATCTAACCTCCATCCAGGTTGTGTTTGCAAATGAGTGGCGCCGGTGTCAATGCAGCAAATCTTTAATTTCGGGATCAACATACAGATACATGATTCCTCGAATAGACCAGTATTATATTTAGGCTACTTGTTTTTTAATAGCCCCGTTTACACCGAATGATGCCCAAAGCCGAATGATGCCCCCTAATTTTATTTAATTTCAGAACTCGAGTGGTGTGGCGAAACACGTGAACCGTTCTTTTGACCCAATTATAAACCACGGCATGTAGTTAAGCATTAGGCTATAACGCTGCCGCAAATGGTGTTAAGGTATTAGCCTGGTTTAAAATGTATCATCCCGTCATTCGGGTATGATAAATTCATTTTTGTTTTCGCAAATAATGTTTGTACTTTCATGCAGTTTTTTGTAGTTGCGGAAAGATTTCTATTTTTTATAAAACCCCTATTGGGCGGGGGTGTTTTGGGTTCAAGCTGGCTAAAACTTTTCAAAATACGTTTCAAGTCAAGTCTCAGTCATATACACCCCATGCTTTTCACCAGCTGCCATGCCATCACAGTTAAAGGCTTTATGCCCACGTTGTTTTGTTTTTGCTGCGCGTTGTACCGTAGAAAGTTCGTTTCTTTGCTAGTTCCGATGGGGTTACAGCGATCTGTAGGGTCAAGTGCAGAAACGCCGCACATATAAACTGGCCTAGTTTAAAATATGAGTTCAATGGCGTATAGAATATTTGCATATGAGACAAATGTGTAGTTTATAATCGATAATAATGCACACAACTTTAGCTTACGGGGATATTTTATTTTACAATATTTCTATTGTAACAAAAAATGTATAGGACTTTTACATCATAATGACAATAGTCATTTATTTTTTATTCGAATGTTTTAAGCATCTAAGGTCCAAGCAAACAAAAGAAAAATATTGTGGCTGAGTTTTGACAGGTTAAGTTTAGGAAGTATGATTGTGTTACGTTGCATAAGTTTTAGCCGGCTGCCGGCATAGTTGTGGTAAAAAGTGTTAAAATGTCATAAATCACAATTTTAATTGTCGAATCTTTATGTAGCCTGTATGTGTAGGCAGTTCTGGGTTAATTATAGACTTTATAGTATTGTGTATTGGTTATCCCTATATTTAACCACATTATGCATGTTAAATACTAATGATTAGTAGCATTGATATAAGTAAACTTTATCAGTTAAGAGTCTGTGATTCGAAAAAAATTTAAAATAAGTTTCTTACCTGGTCTGCCTCCAACTATGCTCAATAATTTAACTTGATATTTACCGTGCGACAGTCGTCTTGTTGTATTTTACCCGTTTAATAAATATGATTAAGAAAATTTAATTTACATCAAAGAAAAGAAAATTTAGCTACCAGGGTATGGTTATTTTGTACACCCAAAGACCGTTAGTAAGTCTTGGTGTGTACCGGTGATAATTATTTTTAATAAAAATGATAAACAATTGAATTAACGTGTATTTTACGAAGGTTTGCTGTCTGTACGCCTCACGTATCTGTTGAAATCTCTAATTGTTTTTGCTTTAAATTAATTATGTAATTGGCTTTCTTGTTTTTAATAAATTTATTATGTTCTTGTTGGCCTTCAACTGAATCAGCAAGACAATTGGTTTAACTAAACTGAATCAATGAGAATATAAAAGTAGGCGTGATGTGTGGTTACCTCCGTAAAACGCACATGCCCTCTGCTTTTATACTTATTTTGACAAAACAAAGTCCTATCTTTGGTTCTATAAAAGTGTCCGATTGAGGGCAGGCAAGGGTAACCGCAGTGCATCTTTCTCTTTTCGCTTATGCCTCTGGGGATTTCCGGATTATATTCCTCTATTTTATTTTAGGCGAAGTCTATGGCTCCGCCCACAGCTGCTGTCTGGTTGCGTAACATCGGCTTGAATTTCGAAATCCAGGCCCAAGCGACTTGCTCAACTTAGTCAGACGTCTCTGCGCATGTGAACAATCATGAATGCTACATTTACTGGATTGAATAACTCATTTATCCCACGTTAAGCCGGCATTCCACATTACACTTGCTATAGTAATTATTACTTTTGTTTTGGTGAAAACGCCCGAATTTGTTTTGGCGGGAAAATTCATCATTCTCTTCTCTTCGTGAACATTAAAGAGAGTGCGCGGAGAAGAGGTGAGCTAATACCACAACCGCATCTCGCGGGAAAGAACAGCTGATTGCTAACGGTTTCTAGAAATGTTATTTTTTTGTAGTTCGCCCTGAATGTTGGGCAATGCAGCTTGGTCAATGTCCGCCGTAAGAAAAAATTACAAGGTTTTTATATCAGTTTTATGGCAATACTGGTCCGTTGCTGTAAATAATCGTTCGTATTAAGCATGTTTATTTCCTTTACTAGTTTACACTTTTTTAGTTTTAGTCCGTTATAGTCTGCCAGCAGTTTATATTCAACCACATTTACATGCATGTTAATTTCGAAATTTAGTTCAGAAAAGGAAACTATTGCTTCCTTATTGGTGCCTTGCAATAAGTCCTGCTTGGCGAAGAGGGCAGTATGTAAGTGTGAGTGTGCGATGCGTGTGAGACTTGCCACAGGGTAACTTCGTTGTTACAGGGATTATACTATTCCAGTTGAACTGGAAACAGATTCCAGACCATTTAAACCGTTGTTTACTTTCTGTGTTTCTGCTGTTTAGTGGATTAAATCCACATTTAAACTGTGATAGCTTTAATACTAACTTTTAAAACTGCAATTAGTTTATTTATATTTTTAGAATTACCTAGTACACAAAGTTGAGCTCGTTTTTTGTAGCGCATTGGAAAGGTAGTTGAATGTTGGTATTGAGTTATTTCTTGCCCTTTTTAACATTATTTGCTATAAATAAACTGTTTAGTGCTCGAGGTAAGTAGTAGTCAATTAAATGTCCGTGCGCACATAGGATTTACTGATAATAGTTCAGAGCAGGTCGTCAAAGTACAGCTACCTGACCTATTTAGTTGTATAATCTAGGCCGGTGGGATCTGGAAAGAGAGGCCGAGAGAATCACGTGAAAACACGGCGAAACAAGTTAAGAAACCCCGATCTTAATGACGTTTGCCGCCAGCAGGCTTATCGTATGAGAGAGACGAGAAAACTCTTTCTCTCTAACGACGTCAGCTGATTTTCAAAAACCCTTTTTCACAGTCTCACATAAGTTAGTTTATGCGTAAAACTGCGAAGTCTGATAGTTTTTTGTCTCACAGCCCTTCTACTCGTCCCCTTTAATTTACCCGATTAACGGTTGATATAAAAGTGTAGAGCAGAGTTCATCTAGCCAGTGCATACCCTCATCGTGTTAGAAGGACATTAGTAGGTCGATCTGACCACTTGGTTGCAGCTATGTTCTTAAACTTTTACTAAACTTAACTATTTACAAATATTATGTGTACAAGTTTTTTCATTATTCTATGTTTCAGGTCATTTTAAGATTTTGATCGCTGTGGTGAAATTCTGAACTTACAATGAAGCTCAGTACACCAACAAACAACGATCCTATTATGTCGGAGTTCGATGAGCTCCGGCCTTCCTTCTTTTATCACCAAGAAGACGACCTTCCACCCTCCAGTCCGACATACGGGGCGTGTTTGAGTGAGGAAATTTGGAAGAAATTTGAGTTGCTGCCGACACCTCCCCGATCTCCCGAGCATTTTAACCCGATGGACTCCGACCCCGATCCTGCATTCGAGAGCGCAATGAACGACATAGACTTTTCCATCATCAAGGATAGTGTCGACGACTTGAGCCCCGTTCAATCTCAAACGAATTTAAACCAAAGCAGTAATTTGGCAAACAAACAGGACCAGCAAGCAAATGACTCTGATATGAGTTACAACAAACTTATTAAAGATTGCATGTGGAATGGCTTCGGTCATAAACCACATTCTGAAGTTTCGAGGAACGGGCGTCTACGCAACTCTTCACCGGGATCGCAGCGCTATAGTGCGGCCACAGGATGCGTCGACCCCCGCACCGTTTTCACAATCAATTCAACCTGCGAGGTACGACGTCTCAGTCCCGTCGCCAACATGAGCACCAAAAAGAGAATAGACTCGATTGAAACCACAAGTGACTCAGGTGCGTTAAATGTTTTACTGCTTTATTTTTATTTTACAGTTTACGAAAAGCACACGATACTCGTCTTTCGTTATTAAGGTTACGGACAATCTTACTTCGTTTCCTTTAGTAATGCGTACACAGATGTTTAGCTTAACGAACACTTGCCTTTGTTTTCGATTTAAAACAATCTAGTTACCTCTATTTATTTAATTGCAAAAATCAAGCACGAAATTTTTAAATGCCCTAACCAAGCTTGTCGAGTTCTATTATGATACGATGAACCGTCTTGAACCCCCGTTAACTTCAATTGTTTACGTTTTGTGTAAAATTGGCTGCGATCTTCGGTCGCCTGCGTAACCGTGGATGAGTAAGCTGCCCAGGTTGGCGCACCTTTACCAGCAGTTCGTTTGAAGGTTGCGTTCAAGGTCGCTAAAAATGACCTTGCCACTGGCCTGGTATTCCGTCACCAGATCTGGCCAACACATTCGATGCGCTCTATTAAACCGAGTCAAAATTATCCTTGATAAGTCGGAAGTCGCATCTCCGTCTCCTCTCAATTTTCGTCACGCTGTTGGCAATTGTGCATGCGAATATATCAGTACTGGCTGCGATAGTTAAATTAACACCATTTAATGTAGATCGACGCCATAGTTAGTTTTAATCCAAAACAGAAACTCTTGTCTCGATTTTCTTGTATCGCTAAATGCCAGACCAACGTTTATCGCAGTTTCGTTGTTTCGCCATCGCAGTTCACTATCATCGCTTCTAGTAAACCGGTAACTGGCGTGCATAAAGTTCGGTAAACCTTCTATAAAATCGACAGTTGTAGGCAAAAGAGAAGTCAATGATTGATGTATTCTATTGTCACTTAGTGCACGAATTAAGACGGGAGTCTAGTTTTATCCCGCAAATACTTATGGTTAAGGAGAGATACATAATACATGTGTATTGTGGTAATTATCTGTTTGTGATAGGCGCAAATCGTTATGTCAATTGACTGTTTTAGCTTGAGTACATCAATCTGACAGTCTTGTACGCCCGTCTCAGAACTCGACTGATCGCAGTTCAAAGCCAGCGTCAGATAGTTAAAAATAACACATACGGGCGAAACAAATTTGGTGACGAGTTCCAATTGAAAACATACGAAATGTGCTTATCCCGAAAAGAATGCAGTAGGCGATAATGGGACACATCCCAGGAGTATACGACTGCTGACGAAACCTTTTCACTGTTGAAACGGTTCGCAGTATGGCAAAACATGAATAAGCGGTGAAACTTGCTCGCTATCGCACTTGGGAATTCACGGTGACGAAGTATTGAAAATGCAAATTTATTTAACACACAATTTCCATGTCTTTACAAAATTAGAAGATGGTTTTCACCAACACCATCGTTTATCACTCGATACTGACTTGATGTTCAAGTGTTGGGTGTACAGATTTATCTCGCAGATGCCGGACACAGAATACAGCGAGATAAAATCGACGGTGTTGGCGGAACAATTCGTTCGCATACTTCTTGCCATGCGTCATTGGCCTGTGCGATGGCTCGACCGAAATGGCTGTTCGTGCGGGTTTAAAACTCTTAAAAAAGTTCTCTTCTGTTGGGGTGGTCAGCCTGGTTTAAACACGTCGGCTTGTTTTCAGCGTTCGCCGGCTCTGTTGCTTCAAGCGCATTCTTCCGGTATTGAGTGATCATGACGCAATCCTAATCTCTCCTGTTTGAAATGCCAGCTTTGCTATGAATGCGCCGGTATCTTCAGGAAAGCCCCTCGGCACAGTCTACCACGGCGTTTATTTAATGCCGAGTTGAGGTTTCTGAATTCTTAAATGTTATATTTTGCGGTTAATTAATGAGATTACGTGATAATGAAGCGCGATTATCGCCCATAAAATAAACAAGAGAATATTTTTACGTACCCATCCTAATTGATTTGTAAAATGGTGAAAATAAGGATGCTACCATTAAGGCGACTCCATAGTAACGAGACAGTTGTATATAGACTCCAAGGCCATTATCGACAGCTTAAGCATCAACCCCCACTGTCAACGGCTATTTGTAACCGGTGCTTCGGCATAGCGAATTGTTAGTTTTCGATTGATGTTATTGTAAAGCGTCGGACCCAATGGAGCGTAAAGTCTGTTTGAACTTTTGCCACCCAACCTCTCTCGGACGCCGCTTTCTCCTTTACCAATGGCGCACAAATTACACCGTAAAACCGAAAATCTGGTTCAACGTGTATTCTGAAATTCTGAAAATAAAGTTTACGACTTTTAGCTGTGTAGCTTTGTTCAAATGAAGTTCCTAAAAGTTATTTCATTTCCCAAAAAAATGATATGTACAATATTAATTTGAAATATTAATTGAGAAGTCATTTTCATTTTAAGCACCCGTTGCCACACTTGGCAAAACAAACACGAGGACTTATCTAATGTACTTCCAAGGGAGATTTGCGTTCATTTTGGCTCGCTGGGTCGCTTTGATTTGTGCGCCACAGAGTAATACGAAATAATTCACTCATCACGAACTCGCTAATTGGAAATCGTCTGGAAACGGTGCCACCTCTCGCGTGCCGGGGATTACTCAATTTTAGGGCAATAAAAATAGTGACGGAGAGTAATTTGTTCCGTCACCCACCTATAAATCGCTGCCGCGTTGATTACTAATCTCGATAATGTTGCCGGGAAACATACGTCGTCTACGTAAAGGCGTAATTGTTTGGTATTTTAGGCAGTGTAGTCCAGTTCAGCAACCATTTCGCCCTATGATAAGGTAATGCTCTGTTCCAGTGTCGGCCGACTATGAATAATTGATAAACACAAACTCAAAAACGTTTGATCTCGTAGTGCCATAGGTTTCAACGTTTAAGTCTTTGCTCCTTCTGCCGAATCAGAGCGAAAGGCGCCTCATTGGCCATGCTGTAGAAGCCAAAAACCCTGAAATTATACGACTTTCTTTTGTATCGATAACAATTGAAATTACGTAACCGTTCCAGAGAGTTTACCCCAGTGAATACGAAGTATGTATACCACATTAATGCGTACCGAAATTTAAAGCAATTGCTGGAACTTTAATAATAAGTTTACGCCCTGGATCCGTATGTGCTTTTTTTATTTAGGGCACTCGGTAAATACTTTGCTTTTCATTGGTAATGGTTGCATGCCTATCGTGGTTAGTCTTCAGCTGAATTTTTCATGACCCAATCGATGTATTGATGCGTCGGTGACGCCTTCACCGTCACAATACATCACAATTCACGTTACACCATTTTCCAAGTTAATGTGGAATTCCATGTATTTACCCACTGAGTCGATAAATCTAAGTTTCATGTATTTCATGCATACAATTCTTGCTTAAATTCTCACACGGAGTCCTTGATCTTCTCATGGATCGGAACATCGTATTATCTTATGATGAACACTTCGATGTCACTTATCTTTGCACGATCCACGATAATTATTAACGGTAAACCGATAATATATGAGTGGTTATAGCACGAAACCCATTATTTCCTTCCAACACCAACTCTGCCAAGCATCGAGGAGCAGCGACCACACTCATACCACCGACTGCGGCAGCTGATTGCAGGATTTCGTTTGACGTTCTGGCAGTTTGTGTATCCGCTTATCATTCGTATAAGTTATCCGTCATTACTTTGTGAGACATGGAACATTAATTGCTACGTTGCTGTGGCGCTAACAGATTTACCTGCTTACTCAAGTTCATGTGAATCCCATTCTACGAACGCACTAATCTCTTTTGGTTCGACTTTGCATTCTTTGGGTCGCACGGCTGTAATTGAACTGGAGACTTATGTAACTGACTAGACAATATAGAGAGTGCGTATATTATATAATTCACTGTCCTTATCATTAAAAAATACATAATACCCACACGCATGTGAATCATATAGCTAAAGGTGGTAGTTGTATGTAACTTGAATTGCCGTTCTCCGAGCAACGGAAGCCGATTTTGTTTAATATAAACATTTAATCATCGCCGATAAAAACCTACGTCAAAAATCTGTTAGGTAGGAAATACCGTGATTAATCTTGGTGGTGTTTGTGGTCGCTTCTTCCTGGCAACTACTTTCATGTTGGCGACTTGCAATTGAAACCTCTCACTCTTTAAGCTTAAGCCGCGTACGATGAAACACCGTTTAAAGTAAAATACGAATCATAAGTTTAATGCTGGTCAAGGACCGCTTATCGTAAGCTTAGGTGAATATATAGATATTAAATTCACCATGACATATGCGTATTAGTCATCAAAGCCAAACTAAGCTATCCACTCGGAAGGGATTCTGGGCTTAACTTAGATGGAAAATACAACACTCGATTTGTATGACTTTAGCTGTTATATGGCCATGTGAGATAAAGTATGCCATTTACCAGCTCAATGAATAATGACTTGGTTAGCCTTCACAAAAAAAGCTCTCGTGGCGCTGATTATTTATCTATCGCAATGCGTGATCATTCAATGAGAAGGATTGGTGCAAGTCCATTATCCATTTTATTCCGTTCCGCATACTTGAGCCAAATTCATCCCAATCAATTCTGGCCGACGAACGGCGAAATTTCGCTTTCCTTCGCTCACCGATCAGTTTATGTCCGGGGTCGAATGGACGACAAAACACCGGAATCGAAGCTGCGGCGGTTTTGGGGTGAGAATCCGCTATCTCCTTCCGATGTATTTGTTTTTCGGTTCAAGCTGGGGCCAGTGGATACGGCAGGGAGGTTGTGCTTCACCACCATTCAATGAGGTCCCGGGCCAATTGTTTGTTTGTGGGGCGGATGGTTCTTGACACGGCAGGGAAAGTTTTTGTATTGCTTTTCCCCCGTCAGTCATTGCGCTGACTTCCGAGATTATTATCCCTTAACTGACGTCCGTCGTCACCTTTTCTCTCAGATCAGAACCCTCGCTTTAAACGCCCATTTAACTGCACAGCTAACAAGTATGCCACGTACCGTCGTAGATGAAATTACGAATACGGGTGAATAGCGGTCAAGCTTCGTCAGCACTTGGTTTTGTTTTTATTAGAAGTTCCACACCCTTCATGTCGCCCCAAATCCTATAGCGGTCATCCATCGGCACGCTTAAGAATTTGATATAACTGTGTGGCATTCGGACTCCACACAAAGTTGCTGGTCCGGAGCAGTCCTGGTACCGAAGTGTCTGCTGCTAACATAAACACAAGCGACTAGGTCATTGTAACCGGTTCCGTTTGTCCAATTTTAATCGACGCCGCGTGCAAGTTTAATATTTTTTTAATTGCCACCTTATTGTATAAACAGTAAAATAGCTTGACATTGACCTTTAACCCAAACCCAACCTGTTATCTTTCCAATTTTATTTTACTCACTAAATAGGTTTAACAAAACAATTAACGCATTTGACTAAGCAGTTTAATAAGGAAATAACAGTTATTGCTGCAAAAAGACAAGCGATCCAATCAGTAATTATTTTAATAGGCAACTTGTTTCTCGACTCATCGTCGCGTAATCAATGAAAATAGAGTTTAATGTCTACTTCCATGCTGTATAATCAAAAACCACCATGAATAGTTGACATTTGGATATCGATTGACTTGGCTCTTACTGCTATGCAATTAGTAATCACGCTGTGCGGTTTTAATCTTTTAATAAAATTTGCAATTCATCGCTTGCGCTGCTTTGTAGCAATTTTCACGGTAGTCAAGCAATCGAGCACGTCAGATCCATATATTTCGGCCAGGCGTCCACAGAAATAATTGCAAGTATTAAATTCTTAGTTTGGGCATGTGATTTGAGGTCCATAAATAAACAAATTGAAAGGCGGCCCAGAGCATTTACGACTACCGGCAATCATATTTGCGGCGCTGAAAAGCCGGATGCGGGTTTCCACTTCTTAAACGTGAAGGTATTTATATTAAGGTGATCTCCCATTTTCATTCATAAACCACTGGTATAATTCGGCATAATATACCTTAAATAAATGTGAGGTTGCAACATTCAAAAGCCATAATGCAATAATATGAGTTTATATGGGAACTTTGAATGTTGAAAATCGGATTTCATTCACAAGAGACGACAGGCTGTGTTTTTTTCAAGTGCGTTGTTGTGTGCGTATGTATACGGTGTGTGTGCGCCTTAAACAAACTACAAGCGATATCCCATCCTGTTTAATGTTTGACGAGGCCATGTTCTACAAATGCATGCTGATAGCGTGACGTCACTAACTAGGGAAACCACACTATTTTCGGCCTGTATTTTTGGATCGACTACGGTGGTTCAAGGCGACCAAATGTCTACTGCCGATAATATAACCCAATGACGTGTAATGCGCATCAGCCTCACAGAATGCACTGACTTACCAGAGCTACCCTGGCTGGAAACAACATATGGTTTTCGAAGTGACTCAAATGTCGCTTTATGTTAAAAAATCCTCCCAGGCGATCGAATTCCTATTTTCCAGTGTGATGGTGTGGTTCTGGGAAAGGCCTGTCATCCCATGTCCTGTATGCAATGGCCACATTTTTTATCCCAGCCGCTGTGCTTTTCTATGTAAACAGGCTTATAAAGTTTTAGGTTTATTCCCGTTATACCTGCAGCATTACGCTATATCCTTCTCGGCAAGCCAGCGAGTGGTTGCGCAATAAGAGTCCGCGGTTACGAAACGCACACACTGACATTCTGCCGCGTATGCAGTTATGTCGAACACAATAGTACAAGCATAGTTTTTGCGACAATGACCCGCTTGGTTTTGAAGTGGCTCGAGTGCGCGGCATACCCTGTTTCTACGTGTGTATTTAAGCGGATGAGTGTGGCTGACGGTTGCATGCTTGTTGAAATTCCTGGCAGTTTTAATCATGTTTCAAAGATCAGCTATCTCTACTACACGGCAAATGCAAATTATATTAAAAAATGTAAATACCCAGTATTAAATCTGCGTAATTTACATTAAAACAATGGGCGTTTCTATCTATTTTGCTATTGTATCCCACAGAATTACACTTCCACTTTTACGGTGAAGTTACGCAATACCCAAATTATCCGCCAATCGTGTATTACAATCCTGGTTTTGATGCCGCTTTTCGTATAAGCCCCATGCATAATGAATCATATTCGGCTGGATGGGTTTCCTGTTCCGAGTCGCATCTGATTCATTGTGGCAATGTATAGCGGCGCCGAACCTGGTCCAAGCAAGCCAGCTGCCCTGTGAAGACGCGAATTTCACCCGGACAGTGCCCGGATGTTTGGCAAATAGTAATCGCTGAAAAGTTTTGTTTTCCTGTGCTTGACGTCAGCTGGGACTCTTGACTGGTTGAGTCAGAAGCGTCCCGTGTAGTCGATTTGTTATTACTCTCGTGCCTTTTATCTCGTGTTAGCCCACAACCCTCTTACAAAATCATTTCAAACCTAGAATTCAAATTAGTCACACTTTTACGTCACATCTCTTGATCGAGTGTATGCACGCCGGCATCTATTTATTGCATATTCTTTAACTTCATTAAAGCGGATTGATGTGGAACAAATTTCCCGGTCTTTTAGCACATTACAGAGTTGTAAATTGTTTACACTACGGGTGTGGTGTTCTCTTTTATACCTTGGAAGCACGTTTCTGAAGGAAAGTCGCGGCAGGTGTTTGTCGTGCGCCAACAGTGATTTCGCACGAAAACCGCCAAGAACTTCACAATAGACGCTCGCTGTTGATTGTACGGAGGGTTGATATTGAAGTTGCAAAGATCAAAATTAAATTGCATTGGGCGTCGGTGTTAAATCACAATGTCCCTTCACACCCGATGTTAGATCACAATGCGCCTAATCAAATACATCTATGTGCATGCAGTAAAAAGCCTTTACTACTTGGTGATCTATGAATTAGTAAAAAGATCTAACTGGGCATCAGGCAAAAGTTTATAGATCTCGTTAATTATTACGAGTTTTCTATTTTATTGTGTGTTGGGAGAATCGTAAAATAGCTTTTAGTTTAAACAAGATGTTTGGATTTTAATGCTTTTTTGGGAAACTGAATTGGTTACACGTGTCCGGCCACCAATTGCCTGCACTTCAGTACGTTTAACGACGTGCTTATATAAACCAATTCATTGTAATATCTGTCTCACAAAAATGACAAGATCCCAGTTGTAACTGTCCCAACATTTCATGTGATTATAGCACTACGGGAGAAAAAAACAAGAAGTAATTTGGTTGTTCAAAACACGCCACTCATGGTACGAATTGGTGCATTATTTGAACTGTCATGTAATATTGCCATCTGCTTGTCCCGTTCCGCCCTGTAGTTATCCAACAAATACTTGACATGGATTTTTCCGTGGTTACAACAGCGGAGATCTCCACGACTCGAAGAGCTTATTTAGCGGCATCATCTGTCCGCGGTGGGCGCTCTTCACTTGGTTGAGTGCTCTCCTTTTCCGAATTCTTCATCGTCCTGTCGGTTGACGCTGCGCTGGTCGAACCTTCCGCACCGCCCACTTTATATTTAAAACTTGCGACGGCCGTTTTAAATTCACGCGCGGCGTTGACGTGCTAAGGATGACGGTGTTGTATTTACTTCCTGCTGCCGTCATTTCTTATAACCAGTGTGATTTGGTGTGGTGTGATCATGTTCGCGTTTCTTCCCAGTCGCAACCTGATTCAGCACAGACGGAAACGAGGTTCGACTTTTGCAAGCTAGCGTTGATCGTTCGCACCAGGAGTGTGAAAAAGCTTTCCAATCTTTCTTTCCCAGCAAAACTTCTTTTACCAGCAAAGTGTCTTCCTTGTGACAAAAAAATTAGTCGTGTTAAAGTTTCACACGAACCATTTTGACCTCACTGCTCCAGTCGCCCACGCCATCCGTATAGCCGTAATTCACCTCGTTGTCCCGTTCTGTGAAATGGACCATCGCGTAACATGCGTTCATTTTCGCTTTCCAACTCATAATCCGCCAACCAGAAATTTAAAATAAGTCTTCCCTTACCAGTTCCTCTTACTAAATATAAGGAACAGTTTTCTTTTTTAAATATAAGGAGCATTTGCTTATTTAAGTGTTGGGTGAAGTTCCTGTCACTGCCGCCTTGTTTGTGACATGCAAGGGTCGATCATGTATACAATGGTACGTTGCAGTTATGTGTACGTTGTCTCTTTGTGGAAACCTTGCGACCTACTTACTTTGTTAGGCGATAAGGCATGTTGTGTTTTGTTCCAGTTACCTGTATGCTGTAGCTTTCTCCCATAACACGGGATGATTAATTCTGGACCAACAGCGGACCAAGCAATTTCCTCGGTAATACGACCGTTTTAATTTTCATCGCGCATAACATGCGGTGGTACATTTAGACGAAGGGATGTAAAACAGCTTAACAAACCAATAGCGAGCGGCAATACCAGAGCATTCTCCAAATTAACAACACGGTTGCATGCCGGAATTTTCCGTTCCCGCTCATTGATCATAGCCAGTCAAGCTGTTTTCTAAAACCTATTACAGCCACTTTTAAATCTGACCCTTTACCAAAAGGCCTCTTCCCACGCCCCCACACTACTGTCGGGTCAAACCTACTATTTAAATTTATTTTTTCCGCAGCAACCCAAACTTATATGCTGCTTAGAAATGGCCAACTGAATAAACATTATGCTCAGACGACGGTCCGTCGATTTTATGTAACTCTTTTAAGTTTGCGCGAAGTTTCTGTCCACAAACAAATTAGATCAACCTTTTTTTTACCAAAGAACAACGTATATTTTTACAAACCGTACGAGCAGTTGTTTCCTAAACTGTATTTACTTCACTACATAAACATGCTTTGCTATTGTGTACGTTGGGTTTAAATGAGAGATTGTTACTTGTTAGATCAACAACCGAGCATTTTATGATGTTTTTCAATAAATCATGGGCCTTAAGTTCTTACCACACATGCGTGCCAGCATGAACCTTTGGCCCGCCTATACACCATCTGCCGCCAGTTATTTAAATGACGATGACAAATTTCGGGCTTTTACGAACGTTGTCGGTTCTAGAAGACGCTTGTGTTGATGGTGAATGCTACTTAACCACTCCACGCGTTCCCACAGCAATTGCATGAATGGAGTGTAGCAAGAGGACAACGCTGTTCATTCAGCTTCTTCACTTGGGATACTGCCGGCAGTATGTGCTTGTTTTGTAAAACAGGAAATTAGTTTTAAAGGGACCAATCATGGTCCTGAACTTTGGCCTTCCTGTAGTATCTTGCTGTTTAAGGCCAACCGAAGGTTATAAATTCTGTTGCGGTTCGAGCGAAATCCGGCGATTTTTATCTTTGTCTCGATGTCCGGCTTGAATCGCCCAATGCTCGACTAACAATTTTCCATAAACTGCTTAACCAATGATTAAATTAACGCTAGTCTTACATACCAATGTTGTTAGATTTGTCATGTAAAGATTTTCTTTCATTCTAAATCCCTGGTCAAATAGGTCAATGTCAAATAAAAAAAATCTAAAAATCATTCGAACTTATTTGGTCTCTTGGGCATTACGTTAAGCCTTCAAACGCCCCGCCTATCTTCAGCGTTAAGCTGGGTCTCTGGTGCAAATTAAACGAGGTGAAATTGACAGAATACCTCGGTAATTGCTACTTCCCGCTCGCTCCATGCAGCTGATTCGACGTGGAACTGAGCTCCCAGCAAAACCCGAAATGCGGCCGCAAATCTCGCCTGGATTTTAAAACCGCCTTCTTGGCTATATCAACTTATTCGGCAGTGGATTCGTTTCCGCTTTGTCGGTCTCTTACCGAATGTGCTGCTTCACTTGACCGTTCTTGCACTTTCACCGTCTCGCTGCTGGATCAACTCCGAACATATGTTGCCATTAGGTATGTGTCTATTACACCCTGTCCCTGGAGTGCCTGACTATGGGATCAAGTATCGTCGGCGGCCTTAGGTCGGCCTTCATCTCAAAGGGATGCAGTTGAATAAGGGTTGTGTTGATGATGGAATTCACCACGAACAGGTGACTCTAAATTCGGTCCCTGGTGGTAGTGACGGCTCAGCAGCAGGAAGCACTCCTTCATTCTCTGTCACTCTACCCAGTACAATACCTACCACGGGAAGTTTATAATTTCATTCGTAGTCTTCATCAATTTTGGCCCACATTTCTCATTAGTCACGAAGTGTTAAATGTACGTTTAATGGAACAAATGGTAAAACAGCAGATAGAAAATAGAAGATTCACCCGCAGCATTGTAACAAAGCCGTTAATTCCGGCTCGATTCAACAAACTCGTTTGATAATGCGACACCGGTTTCCTACCTTGCATCTCACTCCATTACAACGATATTCTTATGATTGATTGGTTACAAGCAGACGTTTGAATCCGTCTGTTCTCTAGCGCTTATATAAACGTCATGTGTTAGTAACAGTCTTTATCGCTACGATCTAGCACGTTTCGTGTTAGTTATCCATTGTGCTTTTTTTCATTTGTGTCATCGAGTATATTAAATGTAGCGCAAGTGCCATATCTAAGACGCGAAATATTTGTATTATTTAGTCGCGACTGGTCGGGTTCATTATTGCGGTCGAATGCATTTTCGCATGTCACATTTCCTGCTTCAGGTCAGCGCAGGGAAACGTTATCTACTTTATAAAAGGTGGTAAGCGCCTGTCCGGCTGGTTCTATTGTACCGCTTGCCATTCGGCACTCCGCACGCCCCAGGCACCTTCACAGCGAATTGCGAACCGAACTAGGTTTAATATAACGCCCTTTCGCCGCTTTACTTTTAACCTAATGTAAAATATTCAAGTTATGTTTATTCATATTAAAACTAATACATTTTGTCACCTGGTTTTAGCTAATAAACTCCCTTTATTGCAGACGAGGAAATAGATGTGGTCACTGTGGACAAAGCCAACCCCAAGAACACAACCCGCACCACAACACTGGGTGTTGTCTCACAAGGTCGCAAGTACGTCGGGACGCTCGTTGCGAGACAGAATGGCAAACACCGTCAATTGGAACTAGTTACAACTGGTTTAAACCGCCTTCAAGATAACAAGACACCCAACGAAGAGCAAAATCGAGGGAGATCGAAGGCAAAGGTTCAGATCGAGCAAGTTACTACAAACGGTCAAAAGAAGACGCTTATGATAGTAAAGAATCGAAATGTCGTTTCTGTCAAGTCCAACAATCAAAAGTCGGTGAATGTTCAGGTAAAACGCCTGCCCGTCGTTACCACATCTCGTGTAACCGACACCGTGGCTTCGAAACGACGATACAGCAATCCTGAAGATTGTGGGAAGAATGTTACACAGGTCATGCGCATGACCACCCCTTCATCATTAATGGGAATCAACGAACACAGCAAGGAGAATGATGCAGATGTCGCGGCACCAGTCGGCAAGCGGCGCATTCTGTCCCTAGACGGCGTCTCCATGGTTTCAAACACGGGCGTCATGCAACATCGCACCGAGCTTGCGAACAAATTGAACGCGTTTGCCAACACCACCAACCCAAGTCTCGCTTCTGATCTTCCGAGTCTCAAATCACTTAAGCCAGTCCAAACCATCAAAACCGAGCGAATCTACACCACCACCGTCAGCGACAAAAGAAAATACATAAAGAAAAACAAAACAAAGATTGTACTGGATTCGTTCGATACACCCGCTTGCAGTCCAGCTAGTTCAAACGGCGACGTACCGAACTCGCCGGAAAAACCAAAGATTGGTGTGGAAAACGGCACTACATCATCCAGCGGATCCGATGAGGAGCTCATTCGATTCGCACACAACGTACTAGAGAGGCAGAGAAGAGAAGGGCTTCGTTCTTCGTTTCATACTCTCAGAAAGTTCGTTCCTGAGCTGTCTACCCAAGAGCGCGCACCAAAGGTCACCATCTTGAAGAAAGCTCGCGATTATTGCTTTCAGCTCCATGAAGACCACGTTCAGCTGCAGAATGAGAAGAGCAGACTCCAGCAGAGGCAACTATCTCTCCAGCAGCGACTGCGAGCTCTTGCATCCGAGATATCCTCAGTGAAATCGATCACGATCCCCAGCAGGATCAAGTGTGAGCAGTTGGTGAACGTGGAGCCAGCAGTAACATACCTTGTGCAAGAAGGTACCTCACCCAACAGCGTGCAAGAGAATGTCGACGAAGAAGAATCCTTAGAAGACAGAACTTTTTATCAGAACAGCGACAGTTATTCCGACTATGACGCAGAAATAAGCGGCGAAGAACAATTTAATGCTGACACACATTTGAAAGGAGCCTTTACGAACGTTTACCAATTTTGTTAAAAACCAAGTATAAAAACGACTAGATAATCCCGCTGTTCTGGCTTTCCAATGTTAATTCCTTCTATATATACTTATTCTTTATATTTTTTGAGTTGTTATTTTACCATCGGGCACTTCGTTCTATATATTGTTCGTTTTTTTCGTTAGTTTTTGAGAGGGTTTGACACGGCCGTAAAAGTTTTAATTATGTTTTCGTACAATTTTTGTTTTTTTCCACCACGAATCGCGTCATTTAATAATGTTACCAAGGACCGAATTCGTTATTTTCTTATTTTTTGTTAAACATTCCTTCCACATATACTTGGACTGGTCAAACTCTACAGGAGACAATCGACATAACTGATAAAATTCACTTTTAGCTATCATATCCCACTGCCGACGCCAGAATCATCATCCCAATTTTTTCATAGTCCGCAAACCTATTGCCTTAACGTTGCCATTTGTATCATACATTTGTATAGTGCATAGCCGCGTGTAGATCGTAGTTTTCACGGCGAGGGCCTACTACCGCACTACGCTTCCCACTGCCAGTTTCATATTTAGGATTCCTATTGCTGCTCACTCTTCTCGAGTCCCGCGTGTGAACAAACCAATCGTATATAGCCATGTATGTTATCAGTAGTTACACTAGCTATACAGATATATCGTAAAAGAAAACAATAACAAAAACGCTTTTTAACGTCCTAGTGCCATCCATGCCTTGTAATTTCTCGCAAATTATTATCAGTATTCTGTTCCTAGCTCACTGTTAACTTAACGCAACTTACCCCCGTTCACTTGTTACGACCCCAGCTTGTGCCTTACCCTCTCGGTTGCCACTCGCCTTGTCGTGGAAACACCGTTACACCAACCAACATTCACACTAACCAACAAAAAGATCTGCATTATACGGTCGCTGTAGCGCCATAACTACTAACCCCCAATATAGTTATTGCTCGTGGTCGAGCACAACGCGCAGGCCGTGTTCATTGCGATATTCGCTCTGATTTACTTTACCCATATTGCGCTGCCTCACTATTCTACCCGAACCACTTCTGGTTGTGTATCGCGTACTTACCTCGACCCGCGCTACTGTGGTCTGTATACTGAGCAACGTTGCGCTTTGTGGAATTTAATTGCGATCTTTTTGTTGTTTTGTCCGGTACATGCAACTTCACTTTACGCCCAAAACCCCCAAAAATCGGACGGTCCCGAATTCAAACTGAAGTCGAATTTAGTATTCACACACAAAAACATTTTCCCTCTTGTTAATTTTTATTGTTCGTTGATTCGTTAACAGAATTGTGTTCCTTCTTTTCCAATACTCTTTGCTGCTAAACCCAAGTTTGTATAATAAAGAGTGGAGTTGCCGAAGTCGCAAACTAGCGGCTTTTTAGGTACTCCCACTATGCTTTTTGTGAATATTTTTTAGTTGATTTTCAATGTATTTTAACGCGTGTGAATGTGTGTGTTCGTGTTTGCGTGTGTACAGATATTACTATTTAATAGTTAAATTGTGTCCTTGCATGATGTCGCGGCGGGACGCGTTTAATTTTCTTTAATTCTTCGTTGGCCACATTTCGATTAGTTTTGCTTGGTTTAGTTGCGTTTCGTGCAAAATTTCTTGGCCGCGTTTTTAATTTCAAATGAACTTCCTTCTGAAACCCAAAATGTAAAATTTTGTTCGTTTTTGCTCAAACCTTTTGAACTAATATTGTATTCAAACTGGTGCTTTAAAACCCCCATTGTTTTGTGTTATCTTTTATAAAATTTATTCGTTCTACCACACTACCAATTTAAATATCCACTTCCTACTTAGTTATTTTTTCGGTTCTCAATATGAATATCCAAAGCTATATTGTATATTCTTTGATCATTCGTCTCGGTTTGTTAAATAAACGCGGAAAGAAGGGATTTTTTGAGTGGTTACTTACATTTGTGTACAAGAAAGTAACATCAAGAACAGCAAGTAATGCGCGACAGCTGGCGAATAGAGCTGAGTGGTTAATAATTGAAATCTCTAAGATAAGAAACGAAAGCAGCGTTTTAGGTCATGCGCCTGTGGCGACTGGTTTAAAGTTACCTGCTCGTTCACCAGACACCTTCGTCCGGGTGATAACCTAGTTCAAAACAACAGTCCCAAATAATTAGGCAATTAGAGGCCATGTCTGTAATCGTGAAATGCATGGGTATTAAACAAGACTTGGTTGGAGAAAGCGCTTACTGGTATCGTACTCTTACTTGATAGTAGGAATTGCCCGACCGCTTTCATCATGAACCTCTAGTTGCGCAAGTTCGCGTCACTCGAGACTATGTGCTAAAAGCAGCTTCGAGCTGTGTGATGTGCTTTCCATATATTGATTTCCGTTCGTGTGGCGGTGAAACTTCAATCGTTCAAGTATACAATATCACCGAGTAAAGCTTCACATTCAGATAAATGTTTGTGCCCCCATGCAAACACAATTATGCAGTTTACACCGCTTAACTACAAGAACGTGTACATAAACTTTTATGGTTATACCCTAAGAACTATGCGAGACGAGAGTTTCAAGGACTATTGTTGTTCGAGGTTTGATGTTGTTGTGGTAGTTCCCGCCAAAACATTATCACGTGATATTTGGCGGGAAATCGCCAAAACAACAAGGTTCAGCTGCCGCATATTGCCTTATCCGAATTTTTTTATTAGTTTTTGTGAACCGCTTGTATTGCTCTTTCTTTTGAATTGTGTAACAAATAGATAGGGGTCGTCAAACTAATTTGCATCTTAGTTATGGGCCATATAAAACAGCGCCAGGATTCAAGAATGATTTACCTTGCGCTTAAGTTTTGCCTCCGACTCCTGTGATGCCTACCTACATTACCACAGAACCCACTACGTTGACTTAAACTGGTATTCAAACAACATTCCTGACTAGCCACATCCTACCCGCACCGAAGTCTACATTTATATTGGTAAATTTTAAACACGGCATAAAAGAATGGTACATAAAGGCTTTAGGCTACAAGCTATGTACGTATTCGGCAATATTAAGGGTTTGTCTATTTTTGGTAGCGCCCTAAAACAACCGAATTTTAAAGCCTTTTAGATGTGGTTTTGTGTAATTTATCATACGTTGTGCTACGTCTTATTGTACAATAGCACAGTGTTGTGTCTGTACGTTTGGCCATTCTACTTAGCGTATCTATCTCATAGAGCGGTCAATCGGTCAGATTCTGTCTCAAGTCTGTCTGGGCTTTAAACAGCAGTAAGTGCAAGAAGTATGGGCCACCCGCGAGTGTGGTATTGAGTCTCGTGAACGGGGCATGAGATGGTACTGAGATAAGGTCAGTATCCTACTGCGAGCAGCACTTTTATCCTTGCCCCCAAGGTCATATTCGCAAAAGTGGTCATGAGAGTTCGCAACTATGCTTGAAAATGCGACGTCATCAAATCGAAAAAGTTACTTTGTGTTCCTTAGTTTCTAATGACTAATGCATAATGCAAATCCTTAGTCTAGATAATACAAGTGGGTCATTGGCGGTTTGTTGTTCGGTGTTTTTTTTATTTAGCTGTAGCAGGTAAATAGCCAATGAAAGGCGTTAATGTCAGGTATTTTTCATCATCGCCTTATTAGAGCAAGCTGGTATGTGAACTGCGAGAGGTTCGTGGGCTTGTGTGAGAAAAGCATGACGTCACCAGGTTCGCAGGGCTCTGAACCAACAATGAGCGATGGTTTCTCTGCGGGCGCGAGTGGAGTACGAGCAATTATACTCCACAAGAGAGAGCGCGGAGTGAACATGAGCCGAATTTCAAGATCGCTTCTGCGCGATCAGCCAGAGACCAAATGCCAGACATAGCACCGCGTACAAGCTACGCTGATAGCCCAGCGTCGCTAGCGTCGCTCCGTGTTGGGTAATTGGACTACAACAAAAATGTACTTCCTTTTGATGATTGCCCAGCGGGAGCCTCAAGGTTAAATTAGGGTCATACAACAGCATTGCCGAGTGAACACAATACGATCATTTTATAAGGAAAAACATTGTTTTGTAACCGTAAAATGTAAAATATATTGCATTTATGTGAAAAGATGAAAAGACTAACACATAAAACAGGGTAGACCCTGTGTTGTAAATATTGAAGTATTACAATTAAAACTTTTCAAAATATTCATGATTTGTATAAGTTTAAATAAGTACACTGGCTTCGATGCCGGCGCAGTGGTAGTTAAGTATAGGATACTAAAAACTTGAGTCCACAAGTGGATAGCGGGTCTGGTCACAAGGGAACAAATCCGAAATAAGAAAACAAAAGGGAGTGTCTTTCCAAAACCGCACCGTCATTAGTTTGTTGCAACAGGATTTCGTAATCGCTTCTTTCGTCCTCTCTCATGCTGCGGTTCCGGTGTGCGCCCTCCAAGCGCCGCAAGTGCGGCTGATGTTGACACAAAGTTGCCTTTTCTGTTTGTATAGCCCCGTTATCTCTTTGGCTCCGTGTATGAACGAATATCTGAAAAGATTAGCACAATTTTGTGCTTAATAAGCAATCGATCGATTTTGCTGTTAATTGTAGCTTACTGGTTTTGTTTGTAGCCGAACTGTTAGAGAACAGACTACGTTTTCAGACGTTTGTAGCAATTTTAACGTCACAATGTTCTAAAAGCTGTTGTAAATTTGATTTTTAGTTGCTAAAATTGTTTTGATTTGTTTTTATTATTACCATGGAAGAGGAACTTCTTATTTACTTCTCGCTAGCCGAAACAAAATATCATTCGATGACCGAGTTAATTAGTTTAACACATCATAGCAATCAAATTTAATGGTTGTTTTTTGGTGCATGCCATTTTTCATTTGATACGGATGTTTAAGATGGTTAAATTATTTACGTTTCATCAACTCGCTTGAAAACAACCACACCCTCCAATAAAAGCCCGATTGTTGATCTTATATCTACTATGAGTGTCAATTAAACTGCTGGTGGTTTAATACTTGAGATTTTATAGCGCTGTTATTATTCGATGTACACGCTTTATTTTGAAGTACAGGATTTACTTGTTCGGGCTCGCCCGCGAAAGAAAAGTCAATTGAGATTTGAATTTTCGACCAAAACCTCCAATTTTTAAAGGGGAATCGCATCAATGCCGCTTCAAGTGGTAACGTTTAAATATCTGGAAATCGGGTCTTGTCTGGGCTTGAATGGTCCTTCGAAGGCCAAGTTTTGATAAGTCCTATAACATTGCCTCCCAAGCTTGTTATTCCAGGTCACATTATAACGAGGATATTTTCCATGAGAAACATTTGGCAAATTCTTTAAAGCCACAACGTACAAGAGGAACGAACATCCTGATCGGATAATGCTGTGGTTATGACAACGAGACAACCTCTCAAGTTGTAAAATTAATCGCTTACTGTAAACCGCTACATTGAAAAGCGGTATGCTAACATTGAATTCCTATGATTAGCTGAAAATTGTACCCAGCTGCTTTTAAACGTTTTTGCAGCATTACCCCAGTTCAACATTTTCATCGACCCCATTCTGCTTCTATATCACAACAGGACGTATTCCACACGGGCTGCGACCAAGTATGTTTATTTCACGTCTCGTTGCAGTCGTTTGGAACTATATTTATTTTACAATTCGTGCACTTTCGTCTCACGTGCGACTGTACATCTCAGATCGCGCGAAATGGCGTCGAAGTAAACATCCGCCCTCGTTCTCTTCTTGGGAGAAATTTTGTTACTTCTAAAGTCCCACAAAAAAGGCCGGTAAATTCAAATTCGTAGGAACAGAATCCCCATGAACTGAGTGGAGCGCAACGCCTTTTTACTTTTGGTTCATACACATTCCTTCACCATCACGCACCCAAGTTCATCTTCTAAGCCCCGGCAAACAACTCCCGAAGCATGTTATGTGTTAAGTCTGGTTAATGATCCATTGTTGGTCGCAAATTTGTTCTCTTTTTAACTCGTGTGCATAATCACTCTACAAACCCTTGGCGAGATTCGGCTTTTGTTGCTTTGATGTAGAGACCAATCCATAAAAATTAAGTGCCAGAGCATATCATTCAAGTATACATGATCATCGCGATAAGTGGTTAAGGTAACAAATGTCATTATTCATTTTATTAATGACTGAATTACTTGCAGTGTTTCTATGATGTGAATGTGGGCACGTACAAGGTAAATGCATTAACCTGTTTTGGAATTTGGGAATGTACTTTCTGAAATGATGACAGGTGTTCGTTCGGGAGAACTGCACTTGGTAATACTAAAATAACCCTTTCCCGCATTGCGCATGCTGCGCTTCGGTTAGTTTAACCCCCGCATGCTCATGCTCAATAGAAAAGGTCATGAAAAATATTGCGGTGTTTTTGTCACGTTTTCTCAATTTCACAAGTCAAAATAACGTGTTTGTTTCATCGAACCACAATCGTGTATACTCAAATGCTGGTGGATATATTTTATATTCATTTAGGTTTTGAATCTATGATGTTCTCGTTACCAAGACAGATTTTTATAGAGAAATCTGTGATCAAATCGGCCGTTAACCATTAGGAAGCAGAACCTACACGTCATATAAAAGATACAGAGTTTAAACTTTATGCCATTCGTGTGAAGGCTTACACAGCTCTTCCGTTTGTGTGTTTCGGTTCGTGTTAAGTTATAAATACAGCATGAAGAATCGACTCTAGCAACACCCCACCTTCCGAACTATGCTTTGTGCTATTTTCGGCAATCCAGTAGGTACTGCAAACTTATTTGCTCTCTGTGTGGACCTCAGAATTTCGATTTGCCTACCATAAGGCCTTCCACTACATAAACCATATACACCGTCTGCGTGGTAACCTGAGATGCCCCGTGCTCGACTTCCGTAGTCGATCTATCCGGATGAGGAGTGACTATTTTCCCGCCACTTACGCAAGCGTAGTAGTGGTCTTGCCAATCAGTGAGCTAGTTGCCTTACTAACTCAGCTAGTTTCCAGGCAAAAGCCATCAATGGTTTAGCGGGAAACTTGTCTAGTGACTCACAAACCTTTCAAAACACGTTCGTTCTTGCGTTTTATGGTGGAAACAGTGTATATTTAATAACCCTGTTATAAGGAATTCTGTTTTAAAGCTTTATTTGTTACAAAATATTATAGTACGTGCCCATCCGTAATCACTATAACATAATTGGTGGTGCTATGTAAACATGTGTATTTAAATAGTTTGTGCTGCCAACAGATCAATTATAGCCAATCAAAGTTTTATTGTTTACTACTCAGTATTCTTCACCAACACAAACGTTTTTAATTTCTGTTTGTGTTTGTTACGACTGGACCAGGTTCTCTCGGAGGAAAGGCCGCTGTTTCAACCGTGGGTCAACCGACACTCGGATCTGCCATTTAAATTTCTTATTTTGACGCGGTAGACAACAAACTCTTCGTCCTTGTTTCTGACACGAAACCCTTTATCCGCTTTTCAATACCCGTACCGGAGCTATATGAGAGATAAGCGTCCAATTGTACATTTCCATTCAGGCTCGAGGGCGGAGAAAACCGTTAGCTTCCACAAAAACAACACAGAGGAGTGAGCGCGGGAACGGTTTCACGGCCGTTGTTGTCCTATACCAGGGCCGCCTGTGTTTACCAAGTGCTACACTGTGTTTTAAATCGTATGTTGACTTTAATTCTTAAAGTTTTTGACTATTTTCCATAAGAAGCAAGGATTTTAGCATAATACTATGTGCATTGCAAAGACGCATTACTTCGAATTTGAATAAACTAAGAAAAACATTGCTCGCCAGGATGTTATTTTAACTGCCTTGCATTGCACCCTTAAACTAGTAGAAATGAGAATAAATAAAATGAAAACATAAATCCTGAATTTTTGAAATTCCATACGAAACTGCAAAGCTTAGACCGAACTAACTGATTAAAAGTCGATTGTAATGAGACAGTAGCGACACCTATTGACAAAATTATTTGAATGCAACAACACAAATGCAGCAGTTCTTTGTCACTGCAATACTTAAAAATGTTATTTTTAACGATTATTCAATTTGATTACTATATATTTTCTCAGTTTTATTTTTTTATATAAAACCTGCAGGTAAAATTACGACATTTAATTTGTGGCAGGTAAAATTCATATCGCAACAAAAGTGCAAACGTGGCCTGACTTTACAACATCAGTCGCATACCGGTAACCGTTAACCTATTTTTAAACCATTTAATCAACTACGATTAGTCTACTAATATTTGTTAAGTGTGAAACAACTTAGTGTTGCGTAATTCTTTGTTAAATAACAAACTTGCAATCATTAACTCAAGTTTACAACTGTAAGTTGTGCGCGCAGACGATCGGTTGATCTTGATCAGAAAGTTATCAATTGAAAATAAGTAATATATGTTAAATCAACATATTGTGCAAATGTGCAAAGCTGCAATCGGCAATTCTTTATTTCGCGTTATTTTGTACCCATAGTAACCTGATAGTTACGTGTTTTAGTTTATATTCCTAGCAGGACGTTATATATTGGTCTTCCCGTACACATGATGTAATCACGCATTTTTATGCTACATTAAGTGCAAGTTGGTTGTTTTCACCGGGATTTCTGCAGACTCTTTGACTAAAGGAACAAATATTTATCTTGTAAGGCTAGACCCTACCCAATTCAATTCTTCTTTGGCGGGCTGTTTATACACTTAACTTTCGCAAAATTACTCGATATAAAAAGTTATATAACCAGTGTATTTGAATTTATAAATGTTGTGTATTCACACAACCTGTATTTAATTTTACAAAATATATTTGTAAAAAGTATCAAATGATTAGAAACGAGAGACAATTACACCATTATAAAATTCTATTTATAAGTTGGGAGGTTATGGGATGCATAGATAAAGTTACTTTTTATTTCTATATACCGCCAGTCTATTACGCTATATACAATTCTCCCTTGTACAATTTAAATCATAGCACGAAATTGCGGCAGTGAATCAGTTTTATGTTTCCGAACTTTCACAAAAGGACACTTTGGAAGATAAAAGGGTATAAAATAACGCTGAAATAATGAATGGTTCCGACCACTCAATACATCTTTTTAGTCAGCACCTCGTTATTTAAATGTAACTTTTCACCGGAACTGTTTTGTGCGAAATTTACCGTAGAGAGAACAAAAAACAAAACGAATAAAAAAAGAACAAGAACGTCCCGGTTACAAATTCGACATCTTTTTGTCCGCAGCCAGCATCCAATCTTTAAACAGTATTAGATTACCTGTCGCAATGGGGCATTTATAAATGGGGTAAAATACCGGTGGATCGGCGTTACACCGACTTTCTTTCCACTTATACCGGTATTTACGATCGATTGTTTAGTAAACCCCAAATAACATGAGAGTGATGTAGCCTCCTATATCGCGTCACCAGGCGGACGTTGTCATGGAAACACCATTTAAACAAGGTTTATTATTTTCTGTAAATAACCTTTACTAAGGTAAGGGCTCTGGGGCTTCAATTGCAAACGTTATGAAGAATAAATGTATCAAATTTATAGTTCCTTCGGCAATTTTCGTCAACGTTATTCAATATGCTTGTTATCGTACGTTTGTCGCAAGCACGTCAGAACCCTTTAAGGCAATTAAGGTGTTATCTGTTTTAACTTCCCGTCCCCTTCATCTAGAGTGAGTGATTAGTTTTGGGTTGATGAAATAGGATTTTGCGCGTTGGTTTCGTTTTTAAATTTGGGAATGCACGTGAAGCAACGAATTATTTTTATGCATTCGTAAACCGGTGATGGATCGATTTTGACGTCGAAACATGAGCGTTGCAACATGACCAGATATATACCGGTCACGTGTCAAAACGCAGCGAAATGTTGTAAAGCAGCAAATAAATATGAACAAGAAAAGAGACGTTCTAACACTCTTACGCCAATTCTTTTTTGTAACGAAATATTCTTTCAGTCGCATCTAAGTGATACCGATACTTGCAAGATAGTGAACATACCCGCTCTGTCAGTATCTATTTCTGTCTCTTTTGTTAATTGTTTACCGGTCAGTGCTGGATGTTGCATAATAATGGAGTGGTCAGTGTTTAATGAATCAAATAAGACGGTGCGTAACTTTATTCCGCTAATGGGATCACATACAAAAGTGACGGCCCTCCTACTTTTAAGGCTGATAGACACAATAACAACCGTGACTATGTGACACTATTGATTTGTAATGATACCGTATGGTGTCGTTGATTTAATGGCTCTTTTGTTCTTTGCCGTTCTTCAGTTACCGCTTTGTGTGCCAGGATAGCACTTAGGATCATGCAAGAAAGCGATGTGTGTGTGTGTCTTATATAACTGCACACATATCGTTTGGTTTATTGGTCAACTGAGGGCATTACGCGGATATTAATATGTGTAGAGTGGTAGCTGGACAACCGACCTCAAATGACCGGTGGTTCATTCGGCGTGGGAACTGCGAATTGTGCATTTACACATATTACCGGAATAAGTGCATTAAAGAAAACAAGTTATAAAACGTGTTTGAAACTGCTGCATTGAAAGGCAAATCGCAGCGTCAAATTGACCAAAGGCTTTGTTTAAGCTGTTACTTTGAAAATTGGCGGTCTATTCAAACTGCTGAACTGCGTCTGGTAGATTAACTGTGTAATCAAATATCGCTCGGCTTGTTCGTCAAGGAAATTGCTGTCAAAATGCCCCTCCTTTCTGCGAACGAAATTTGTGACCATGCAATAGGCTCTTTTAGCCATATGGACGAAATGTTTTAACTAGTTGCAGTGCTGTTATGTCACAATCATAACAGAGAAACTAAAAGAGACGCGATGGCCATTTCGCAGATCATGCACTTGTATGGGTTGGATGTGGGATGATCACATGCTGAACGGAGAATAGATCGCATTATCGCTTTAAACTTTTTATTATAATAGTGCATTATCTGTTCCAGTGGTGCGTTACCTTTGTCTACGGTGCCCAGCAAACTAAAGACATCACGTACGCAAAACTTTATTTTTACTTTTAAAAATTAAACACCTTTATTACCACCAAATTGTGTGGCCAATGCTTTCACTAATCAACTGTATCGTGATATTTCTTGCGTTTTTCGATTCAGTGAAAATGTTTTTTTTTGCTTTTATTCATCCTTCACAACGATGTAAGTAAAATTACCAACCAACATACAGGGTTAAACAAAAATTGGTATCGATGGCAGCGTGGCTGCGGAAGTAGGATTGTTCAATCGCATCTACTCTTACACACAACGTATGTGCATTAGTCATTGCAACTGGCAGGAGATCCGCAACACAAATTTAAAGGCGGCTTGGTTAATAAATAATCCTTTTGGGATCAGTTTGCTGCCGGTATACATAAACAAATGACCCAAAAAAAGTTTAAACTACGCAACTCTACTAAAATAGCATGTTGAAATTTTGGGTACATTGCAAAGCTACCGGCTTTTTGTCACCTTATTTTAAAGTGGTGTCACTCCTCGGCGGTATTCAATGACTTTGAGTAAAAGTTTGTAGTTAAATAGGACATTATACAAACAAGATAGTTTTAATAAAAACTGTGCAATATTAAATAACCCCGGGAAATGAGATGTTGGTCTCCATGAGTTGCCCGTACATTTTGCCTCGTCCGGGGTTGTTAGCAGAGACTGGGCTACCTAGCATTACCGCATGATCTCCTTAGAACAATGCGATCAATCCTGGGAACCGTGTTAAGTGACCGTCTTACACGGCGATTGCATAAAAGTTAACTGGACTATGCGGTAACGGAAACGGATATGCGATTGCTGCTCGTCGGGCAGCCGAAACCAGCTGGGGAATGAAATGCAATTACTAAAGCGGCTTTGCAGAACCACATTCGCTCCCACGGTGAGACGAGTTGAACAGAAACAAGGCAGGTTGACGAGGCCGACGCGGCCGCCCCTGCTGACAGATGCCTTGTCTGCAGCCGGTTTCCTTTTCGGCTTGCTACAATGAATTAAAACTTCCCGCCTCTGCAAGTTCTCGCTTTTGCCCACGATAAATGCAGTTTCGAATGCTCGTGTAGGTTACCATGCGCGTGTTTGTTCCATTTGTTACACAGCCCACCGAGGTACAGACGACCGAAGAGTAATTACTCGTTCGCGAGATCTTTTAAATGTAAGATCAGCTTGCTTGTAGTTAACCAACCAAGATTGTTTTGTTTTACATTCTTGACTCACAAGTGATTTAGTATAAATTCCCACGCAACCATTAGCCCGCAGCGCCATCTACCGTTCATTGATTTCGACAACACATCCTAATTAAATAAAAGTCTAATTCATTTTGGAATATTGCGTCTTACTGTTAAAAATTGCAACTTATACCTAGTTTTCTTGGTTAAAATAATCCGGTGCTTTCAAGCGTTAAGTAACAACAGAGCAAGGCGTGGTGTTTATTATGACGACTCAACACGTTTGCTTACCAAGTGGTGTGTGGATAATCTTTTCCTTACACAAGCGACTTCCCACTGGTGCGAACATCACACTGTGGCAAAGCGGAACACTCGTGGAAAACAAAAGAGCCAGCTGATTCGGATCCAACGCGACAAGGATATTGGTGTAAAACAAGTTGTAATCAAATTCGGTAACTTTTAACAAGGAAAGGGTCAAGTACCGCAGCTGCCCCTAACACGTTTTATTGGCCTGACCCAAAGGGTAACGCAAAAGGGGTTTGTTGCACGATCCCCGGGTTCCGACAGACGCCACCGCAATTGTGCTTTAAATGTTACAATCTCCTGTGTAGCGCAACCAAACACGCACAGACAGATAGTAGAAGTAGCAATCAATTAAACATAGGTCATGTATCTTTTTTTGCCGTAAACCTGCCGCTACCATCTTTCATCGCGTACATTCCATAATTAACTTTGGCTCAAATGACCCGTTGCGGAAAGCCGTAATTAAGTAATCGCCCACCGATTATTAGAAATTGACACCCAGGAAAAAAGAATTTTGAAAATGCGCTCTTTGATGGCGTTGGTCCGACAGGTAGCAGGTAGCTCTTGTACTGTCAATTACAAATTGGAGGTCAGATAACTGGCGCAGCGACCTGTCAATATTGATAAAAATAGGACCCTGAAATTCGATATAATGTTAACTACAAATTTCTTTCCGAATCCATTTGTAAAACAACCTTTAAATTCTTTTCATCATAGAGCAAGGCAAAACTAAATCGATCATTCTCGTAAAAGGGCCGTTGCAACAAAAATAAGAGAGCTATAGCTAGTATTTCTAGTATTTCTAAACGACACGCCCCGTTGCTAACATGGGGCTTTAATTTCGGTAGCTATGGAACCGGCGCAACAATGAGTATTTTATTAACTCGCCCACACGCATTTCCACATTGATTATTCACCAACCACTTTGAAATATTTTGATAATTGTATTTATACACCCCATGTCTCGACCAGTTTATTTAAACAGGTGCAAACGACCAGTGCATGGATACGTTATACTTGACCCCGCTACGAGAATGGGATATAATGAAGAACGTCTGTATGAGAATGACGTACTCGGCTTATTTAATTTAATTAAACACCGTCGACAGCATTTTAAAGGTATTCTCTAAAAAACTTTTTTTGACTCCAAAGTAACGTATGTGTTGCCGAAGGGTAAACGCGATCGATTAAACAAAAAAGTTCCTGACAAGCTCATCGTGGATTGGAAACTTAGTTTTGTATAAATAAATATATGTATATGCAAATTTGACTTCAGAACGGTTGTGTGGCTGAACGGTTGGCTCGACTGATGCATATGCACAATTCTGTATCAAAACCGTTTAGTGACGTGCCAATCGCGGGTTTGAAACTTAGCCGGGTTACTCACATCTGTGAGAACATAGAGAGAAACTCATTAACAGGTCATCGCTCATTGTACCCGACACCCGTCCACCTGTTTTAAGATCTTTATCTTAAACTAACCAGCAACCTGACTATCCACTCCATTAGTCAGATGCTGATGTAACAGCCCATTTAAAAAATTTATTCCAACGAATAGTTTCTGTGAGTCTACTTTGGTCACGCTATTTACACTTACCGATAGCACCAAGCTAACCGATTGGTGTTGTGTAATAATGGGGGGAGGGTGGGGGTTGAAAATTAATTTGTGCACATATTATGCTTATTATAACATTTAACGTATAATTTTGTTGAGCGATAAGTTATGCGACGAACACCACTTCACTGTTCGTTACTCCAGCAGGGAATCAGCTGGAGAACCGAATGGTTTGTTTTGAATTGCCTGTCTTGGGTGTGATTGATGGCTTATAACTCCTTGGCAACTTGCAGGAAATGAACACTAATTATTATTTTCCGCCGCTTTCAACCTACCACACTGTTACCCCTGTAACAATATTAAGTTTTTTTTATGTTCTTCCGAATCGAAAATTTAACATTAGTTTAGAGCAGAGGCTTTCACGCGGAGGATTTAAACCCGGATAATCATACAGCTAATGGGGCAAAATCTAGATCAAAAGACAGACAAGTTCGACATTTGGTCGCCAAGCGTAATGCCCAGCTGACGGAGCAGGAAATACCACGAAGCCAGTACGAGTTGAACCGCTATGTGGATATTTCATTTTAACCCTTGCACACCAGTTCGCGGTTCGATTGTGCCGTGTGAAGGCGGAACTGCGTGTTAGAAAAAGTCGACAAAGAGAAGTTACCGCACTAATCGCTTGACCACCGGAAAGTCTACCAGCTGATCCGATTTGCAACACTTTAATTTCATTTATCGCATCTTTAAATGCCCGACTTTCACCCAAGCGTGTAAAGTTTAACGAAAAGCTTCTAATCTTACAAGCTCAAAGGAAGGTATACCTTATAGCTCAGCCGGCTTAGTATAAACAAAAGTGTCGCTGCGTGTCCCATCTGCGTTTTTTTAGCTGGACCATATCCCCATTATTAAGTACCACGATAATATTGTCTTCTGAATGTGTTCGCGTAAATTGGAAAAATCATGTCATTATTGCGCCAGATAACGAAACAACATATGAATTCAACAAATCACACAACAAAATAGTTTATTATACATCACATGACATTAAATCAGGTTCAATGTGCAGTGGATGGACTAATCCATCGAAAAGCGGCCACAAATGAGTCATTGCACTATATAAATCCGAAGTTAAGCGTTGTTTAGATACGCAAAATCAGCACGAAATTCACAGTTTTTAAGGATACGCTTTTTCGGTTTTACGCTCCAGTTGCATGCAGAGATCAAATGAATTTTAACTTGAACTTGGGTCTTGATAGCTTGATATCCAATGACCCATATCGAGGATTAAACTTAAATTTGAAAAAAATCCAATAAAATATATACAGGTCTCTTCGTGACCCAATTCTTTGCTGCATTTAGAATATTTTTGGCTGTTGTTTTAGCAATCTTCCTAGGCATAACACAGAAAATGGAGTTTTTGGACAGCGTTATAAGAACATCTCTTATCAGTGAAGAAATCAAAAACCAAAAGTCTATCCCAAGTCGTTTATGTACATTTTGCAGCATTTTGCCTCTTACAGCGAATGAGATTTGCGAACAGTAGGCGTTGTGACGTAGACTTTCATTCACCCACGACAAACCCACGCGACCCGAGTTTCCTGAGCCATCAACTTCTAGACAAAGTCCAAATAGTAACAAACTGGTTAAAAACTAGGGCAAGTATGAAACCCCGATCCCGATCTATAAGCCGTTTTAAGATTTGACTCTTAGATTACCCACGTTGCAGTTAAATTATTTTAAAAGAAAGAAGCTGTAACACCATTTAAGGCGTGACGAGCTAAATATATCCTAATCGCTTAAAATAACGCCCTACTTTTATCGTGGATGGAGAATATATGTGACATTGGCACCTACTATAACTACAAAACTACCAAACAGTTATACGGTACGCTATACTACAAGTCAATATTCATCATAGTCATCGGCATCATCAGTATCCGTCCAATCACTATCACTCTCAAAGATGTCAGCAAATTTGGTCGGAGCCTCTATTTCAGAAAATGCTCTAGGTGGCGATATCATCTCGCCATGAATGCTCGTTGTATCGCTGAATGAGGAATGGTTTGGAAGATCAGTGGATGACCAAATTGAATCGGGTGTTGTTGGTCTGGCCGTGATTCTTCTCGGGATTTGTGCCTGAGAAGCATATTTAAAGAGGTTCTATATGAGTGTATTGTACAAATACACATGTATCACGTTAAAACTGTTCTATTAACATCCATTCCGAATCGTGTTTTAGCAACCGAATTGAAGATTCGTTGTTTTCTTGTTGGGCTATATGGTAAAAATAATGCGCTTTAAAACGTTTCCATACCTCGGGGAAGCTAGTATTTTCACGGTCATCATGTTTTGAACTAGCAGTCGAGAAATTCAGCGGTGCATCAGGGTATGAATTGGAGCCAAACATCGGTGGAGCTAATGGCAGTGGGTGAGGATGAACATCGGCTTGCGTTGTGTACTCTGCTGGTTCGTCCGACGTGTACTCTACCCCAGATAAATTTGGGAATATACCGATCTGGGAATTACTTTTAGCTCCAGTATCTGCCAATCAAGATACGCTTTATAAGAAACTTAACTAATACGTTAACAGAAAAACAAAACCTTCAATATCTGTTATAACCCCACTTGCAACACTAGAGCGCCCACTATCGGCCACGTTCAGTTCAGCTTTTTTGTTCTCCTGCTTTCCTTCTTTATGCGCTGAAAGAGCGCTCCTGAAGAAACAAGAATTGTTAAGCATAAGACATTTTTTCGTAATTTTGTTACCTTATATAACTGGTAAACGTAGGCAAGATTTATACTTTGGCGGATGCAAAATGTGCTAAGTTTTGATACTGCCATTAGTGAATTATGTATGTTTATGCTTTATGGTAATGAATTTTGTAATACATTTTAGCACTGTTCGACGCTAACACGAGCTTAGTTCATTTAACTATAGCTAAACCAAAACTCCGAATTTAATTACACGAAAGCTGCTTGTGCTGCAACCATCTTCTCTTTCTTTCTCTTCCCACACAATCCACATTTATCCAATCTCGCTTCAGTCGTTTTCTCGATTTCCACCTTCATCTTTAACTGCTTCTTGTGTTCCTCTACAAAAAAGAACATCCGTGAGTCCAAGTCTTCCACCCCATGCTGCGCACCAACCGTGGTTTGTATTCTTTTGAAGGTCATCGTGGGTCCACTCCTTAAACTTCCAGACATTCCACCCGCCTTCCCAGCCTTCGAATTCCTTCTCCAGTAAATCCAGGTTCTTACGGTGCTCTCTCCGATTCTCCTGAGACATAATAGTAAAGTAAAGAGGCGAGTTATACCTTACTCAAAGTAGATATTTTCAAAACAGTTTACCAATGGAATCAGATTCTAATAAACCTATTAATGTCTGATGTGTAATCATTTTTATGGCAAAAATGTCCGTTTAGCAGTATATAAGCGCCATGGTTTAGACTCAGAGATTATATAGTAACCGTCTTATGATTTTATTGTATCCATACAGCAGAGCACTATTATATATAGACCACTTTAGCTGCTTGTTTGTGACATTGTCTAAGACGGTGTTTAAACTTTCTAGAACAATGAGTTGAACAAAAACTACGATATTGACGACTTGATGTACACGGAAAATCCATACTATAAGCATGTGCAAACTCAAAAAGTGTCTACGCTAACGACAGATTTCGGATTCGTTATTGGTTGGCACGCGAAATTGCTTTTATTATGATAGTATTCATTAGCTGGTACACTACATTTAAAAGGTTGCCGACCTCTGGTCTATACAACATCCTGCAAGAGCTTCCATAAACTAGAGTGTGGGCAAACGGTGTTCTCAAGTTAGACAACATAATAGCGTGTTTTAACATTCGTTACTATTTATGGGATAAACGTGAATAGCCTATTCTAATATTAAAAAAACGAACCGTTAGTTCGTACTGTCGAGCATTGCCATATAGACCTCTGATTCCACCACATTGGACCCAACAGGTTTCTGCCAAATGAATTTTAATATAAGTGTTATGTAAATATTTGTATATACACCCTGTTTTGTGCACAGCACAATAAATACCGCTTTAAATTACTCTCCTTTTAAGGGAATATAGACAAGAAAAGTCTGTCGTAATCAAACAGGGTAATAAAACTGACGTTAATGCATCGCACCATGTGTGCTTAACACAAATCATTTATTTGACTATATTTAAATTTGGAGCAGAAACTGCATCAAAGATCCCATTATTGCACTGTGGCTTGGAAGACCTTTTCTATTAAGTATAAAATAAAGCGTGATCAAAGATTTTAAATGTCAGTTTGATAAAATTGGATTAAACATAATTATACGAAAACAATACAAACCGATTAGACAAAATATTCCACCAATTCCACATCCGATTATCAGGAAAACATACATGCCAGTGAATGCTTTGATATCGAGTTGATTTTCAAGCGTTGAAGAGGTACTAGACTCTTCGCATCGGGCTTCAACGGAAAACCTGTAAACCATTGGTTAACACAGAATGTATCAGCTTAATCCTGTTCAAAATATTGATATACTAAATTGACTAGGATGTTCGGAAAAAAATTACCAAAACATTCTTTCGTTAAAAGAAGATAATATTTATTCGATATAATATCATCTGTATAATCTGAATACGACTATACCGTAAGGTTAATAAAACCCACGATAGACCTTACTTACCACTGTTCTTCCAACATAGTAAGAATACCGGTGTCTCTTAGTCGAGCTATGCAATCATTAAACAAAGGAAGAATAAGAGAACCTTTCGGGAACGGAAGGGCAAACTGATACTGGTAGAAACCGGTTCCGACCTGTTCAAATATAGACAATAAGCAAATTCGAAACATGTAAGAATTGGCTGTACCTTGTCATAACTGCAAGAAATACTTAACGCATCAACCACGGTTTCAAATGATGATAGTAAGTAAAAGTTTCCGCTTTGTATCCTCGCAAATGCGTCCTTCTGATTGGCGAACACCGTTGTGTTCCAATTGCGTTTCAAGAAGTTGTAGATGACTCTGTAATTAACAATTATTTGAGTTTTGTTGTATGTCAATTGAAGCAATTAGCTATAAAAATATACGTGTACGGTCTTTCTTTTGCATGAGGGAGAAACAAGGTTAGAATTGGGTCGTCTTCCAATATCCCATAGACGAATTCCTTCTGTGTCGATAACGCGTCTAATGTCTTGATCATCCCTTTATTACCCTGTATGAGTAATACTTTTCAATTAAATTACCATTTGTATCTATACGCACACCAGAAAAAGAGGATGGGAAGTTTAAGATAGGATACTCATATTTATCCCACCCGGATAAGGAAAAATAAGCTTTTGCGTCGTATAAGATAAAAACTTGGATTTATTTTTTGTTTAAGCAATTTATCCAACGGGCTTAATCAAAGTTAAATAATTAACTTGACAAGGACACAACCGACCAGCCAGCGACACGGTTCGGATTCGCCACCTTTCGGCCCGATACGTTACGACCGAGCCAACCGGCTGTGGCAGCAAATATACCTTGACAATTAAAACATGTCAGTTCTTTTAGGATAGCGTTAACTATTAAATACAGACATACTTGCGTCATAAACAGCGTCATATTAGCTGTATAGGCAGTGATTATCGTCAAGCCGAAAAACCACCAAGTTCCGGTGAGAGCTTTGGCCGCTCTAGATCTAAAATGTTAAGAATTTCCAGATTAGTATTTTTAATATATTTGAATATTAAAATTAAACATCAACCTTGGAACAATAGCAATGCCTTGTTGAACAATTGATGAAAAGGTGAACCAAAGGCTGTTTAGCACTCCCAAATGGTCAGAAGGTGATGAATTTGGTCCAAACGAGGGCGCTATTTTCTCATATTCGTAAGGGTTGTTTTTGTTAATCCACGCCAAAAATAATGAAATCTGAAAAGTTATGTTTAAATATTTTTTTTAGTTTAATTTATTACGACATATTTAAAAAAATGCAGTCTTAAAAAGGTTTAAAATAGAAAGTTAAGGAAAGACGAAAAATAAAATAAATTGACCGTTTTATTGAAAATTATTAATTTTATTGATTGTTAAAAAGCAACTTGATAAGCCGTTATGGCTTTATTACCGGCTCCATGACAAAATTATAAACGAAGTTCAACCGTATTGACTTTAAAGACATATAGCGAAAATAAAGGGTTATTCACCAAAATAAAAGACGACCAGAGGCACATCCACGA
This sequence comes from Ciona savignyi, assembly GCA_000149265.1. Taxonomy (NCBI): domain Eukaryota; kingdom Metazoa; phylum Chordata; class Ascidiacea; order Phlebobranchia; family Cionidae; genus Ciona; species Ciona savignyi. The sequence goes on along the minus strand of CH002811.1, from coordinate 50,499 downwards.
TTCCTCTCTAAAAGGCGTCATAAACTGCCAGATACTAATGGATTCTGTTTTTTTGTTTCGTTCGGTAAGCAGGAACATAGAAGGTTGTTGGTAAGCTAGTGAAGCTTCAATGGTTTTCGATTGGCCCAACCTCCCACCTCGAATGCTTTTCGTATGCAGAAAGAAGTCACACTGCATTTATACTTCAAGTTTACAATGATCTATATCTATAAAGTTAGTATATGTAGAAACCGGCACATTGTTAGATTACATATATATAGGCAATGTGACAGATGATTTAAAATATGTCAGCATACGTTTTCTTTAAGGAGTTATAGGTTTAAATAACATAAAAAGGTTTAAACCATACCGTTCCATTTTCAAAGACTTCATACATCATGTTTTCAATTTCATCTTCCGAAGCATGTGGCTTTGAAGCAAAGTACGGTGGTATTGTAATCACGAATGTAAAGTTTAATTGCTTGCTCAAATGTCCCAGCACATCGTACAAAAAACCTGTTTCATATTGAATCAACATATATGTAACAACACTGGAGATGGGTTCGTACCTTGATACCTTGTTTCCCCGTCAATGTGCTCCCAACTAAACCAAGGTTTATGCTGAAAAAAAAGGTTTTTAGATGCACACATGGGGTGGTGCTAAAGTATAAGTCTTATTACTTCAAATTAGTCAAGAGGATATATTTATATATATATTAGTCAAGTTTAGTAATAAACTTACCCAAACTGCACATACTCGCATTGGACGATTGGGAAGAGTAATATCCTGTAATGTAAATGGATGGTACATTGGCTTGAATTCTCCGGGCTTATCCCAGTTGTAAACTCCCACAGTAAGGGGCACCTGATGGTTAATATTTTATTATTATTTTAGAACTGTTCAACGGTAATTGATATATTAATTACCTTGTCGTGTTTTGAATATTCTTGCACTAATATAGAATTAGCTTTTGTAAGTTCCATTCCCTTCATTAGATTGTGTGAAAACGAGTCAGGTTTATACGCCTGAAAATCGTGTTGGCTAATTTCATTATAAATTCTCCTTACAAATTCTTTAAAATCACATACCCAGTTATAACTCGAGTAGTACCGACATAGGTCCACGGACGAGTTGTAATTTATTGCAAATTTTGATTTTCCGTTATCATTATTTTCTATACCTGATCGAAAAACAGGTCAAAATACAAAACGAACGTGCTGCAAAGGTCCTGGTAAGGACCAGTTGTATATTTATTCATACCCAAGTCAGTGAGAAGCCCTGTCCAGTTAAAAGTGGGACATGTTTGTTGGGTCAACTGCAAATCCGATGGTGTTGACATAGATCTTTTGCTTCTGTATATGTCGTCTGCAATGTATGATTTGTTCATATTACTACAGTTAAAAAGTGGTCAAAACTAAAGCGCTATCATTTACTATGTTAATAAGTATACAATACTGACTTAAATACTTTTTTTAAATAACTTTAATACCAAACCAAACGACAGTGGCAATAATGTCGCCACACAACCAATATCACTCAAAGAACAGTTTTTTTGTAGATCAGGGACAGGTAGTACCAGATACCAACATACAAAGTATTTCCTTCCTACCTTGAGTAGTTACACTTTTGATTACTGACACCATTTTTGCTTCTCGGTGCCCACGATTTTCGCCTTGTGAATAGCAAGCTGATATCTGAATATTCGTAATTATTAACCGAATAATTATTAAAATATTTTGGAAATATAGTTTAACTACCTTCTTGCATAAGGCCACCCTAGTTCCAGGAAAAGCGCATGAAGAGATATGATGGGGCTTTGAATCAACTTCTCGTTTTCTGAAAAAATAAGTAATACGTTTCCAGACTCAAGTTTTAAAAAATCAAGCCAAATTACGTCGTATGTCTATACTCGCAATTTAGCATATACTACCCATATATATATCTTAATAGTTTGGCATGGTGCCACCGGAAGTTCGTTTACCCGAAGCCATATTGATAGTTGCATTGGTTCTTATAAATGTACTATCCTAAAAGATCAACCTGATTAAAATATACCGACAAAACAAATTAAGTAACTTATTGATTTTATGCATAACTTATTATAGTAAGTGCGAAAGTGTGATTATTGGAACGCGGTATATCGAATGGTCAAGTTATTGTCTTCGTTTTCAGGATAAATATAAGTATTGTACACTAATACACGTGCGACTGAGATGTTCTCTTTAATCAACTACACCACCTGCCCCTCGCCCAAGTGTTCGGTGGTAGAAAGATACAACAGCTTTACCTTCTTGGTGCAACGTATTGATTGGTTCCGCGAAGATTTCCTATATTGGCTACAGCCATGTGATCAACTTCATCCAGCAGTGGTTTGCAATAGATCTCCTGTATTTAGCCCATTTTAAATGGGTATATTGCACAAGAAATTGCAACAAGGACATGATAGTAATAGTTTAATTCGTTTTATTGTAAAAAATACATAAATCATAGAAAACTCGATGGGTTTTCTTCAATTTTAGTAGAACCCAATATTCCACTTGGTTTAGGCAATGTCCTCTAAAAGTGCCGAGGACACAACCTAACAGCTAGTGACTGTCACAAACTAGAGCAGCGTTTCTCAAACTATGGGTCGCGACCCACCGGTGGGTCGCGAAAGGAATCTTGGTGGGCCGTGAAAAGTTATAGAAAGCACTGATTAACTATATTGGGTATTTTCTATACAAAAATCAAGGGGAAATTATTATAATTGTGACATCACACAATCTTGAATCGTGGCGTGATCCCAGAGGTGTGTTCCTTTGCAACGATAGTGTAACCTAGAAACCAACAACAACTATATATAAAGTTAAGTGGGTCGCTATAAATTGTGGTAATTAATAGTTGGTCCCAACTCTAAAAAGTTTGAGAACCACT
>CH002811.1:34876-47277 GCA_000149265.1 Ciona savignyi | reverse complement strand
GTAGTAGAGAAAGAACAGTTTAACATAGAAAAGTTAATCGAAGCTGGTAAGCAACTGGGGTTGGCAGATGAAGCGCTGCTGAGATTTATTAGCGAACAACAAGCAATAGAGCGCGAGGAAAGAAGTAGGGAGAGACGTGAAGTGCGTGAGACAGATGAACGTAAAGTTCAAGCCGAACGCGAGGCAGAGGAACGTAAGGTTCAAGCTGAACGGGAGGCAGAGGAACGTAAAATGCAAGCCGAACAAGAATATCAGTTAAACCTAAGGAAAATCGAGTTGCAGATAGCTGAGGTAAACGCTACGAGGAGCCCACCTGCTGTAGGTGTTGCCGGAAAGGCTAAAGCGCCGAGGTTGCCAGCGTTTGTGGATGGCAAAGACGAGCTTGACAGCTACTTGCTACGATTTGAAAGGTTCGCTACGAGCAGTAGATGGGAGAAATCTGAATGGGCTACGTCTTTAAGCGCCCTTTTAACTGGTAGAGCGCTAGACGTTTATTCTAGATTGTCAGATACTGCTGCTGTCGAGTACGACCTGCTGAAGCAGGCATTGTTAAACCGATATGACCTCACGGAAGAGGGGTACCGTTGTAAATTCAGAGAAGCAAAGCCCGAAAAAGATGAGAGCTCCGAGCAGTTTATCATTCGTCTGACCAATTACTTGACAAAATGGGTGGAGATGTCAGGCTCTACTACGTCATGGGAAGAGGTTAGTGCACTTTTGGTGAAGGAGCAATTTATTCAAACCTGCCTGAAAGAACTTTCGATTTACTTGAGGGAACAAGCGCCGAAATCTTTGGACAGTTTGTCGACGATACCGGATCAGTTTTTGAATGCACACAGCAGAAATCTGTCGTCAACTGGTAATAGAGGTGCCTCAAGGACGATGTCGGACCAGTGGAATACTCCAGTAGATGTGCAATGTTTTAGTTGTAAACAGCGTGGACACACAGCGAGAGAGTGCCCACAGCTAAAAGGTGACGCTAGTCGAGTGATTAGGAGATGCTTTATATGTGACCGGACGGGACATTTGGCGAAGGACTGCAAATGCCGTTCCTCGATTAGAAGCCCTGCTAAACAGGTTGGCAGTGCGGGGGAGACCTTAAATTCTAGACGCGAAAGTGACGCGAAGGAGGACAAGGGACGGAAGAAAGTCGTGTGCACGCCTGATGAAGTGCCCGATGACGTAATGAGAAAACTTCCGGTTCGTAAGGGTCTAGTGGGAGACCGCTTGGTTGATACACTAAGAGACACTGGTTGTACAGACGTTATTGTCAAACGCGAATTTGTAGATGACTCCCAATTAACCGGTAGCAAAGGATTTGTGACTTTGCTTGATTCAACGACAGTCAAGGCCGAGGTGGCGAATATTACGGTCGATACGCCGTTTTACAAGGGAACTGTCGAAGCGTTTTGTTTGCCGAACACGTTGCATGACTTGATCATAGGTAACGTCCCTGGAGCTTGAAGTCCAGATGACCCCTATCCAACTTGGGAAACGTCAAGCGCCGTGCAAACAAGATTAGAAAAATTAAAGAAGGAAGCCAAACCGCTAAGGATTCGTAAGGGTATCCCGTGGAAAGTGACCGATAAGGATGGATTCGAGGAAGCGCAGAATGCTGACTCAACATTGGAATCGCTGTGGACAGCTGAGGATACTCGCGTTAAAGGTGAGCAAGTAACGTCATTTAAGGTGGAAGGAGGTCTGCTGTATCGCATGTTTCAGCACCCAAAGGTTAATAATGGGAAATGGCTTCGCCAGCTTGTGGTACCCCAGAACCTTCGACCGAAGGTGTTAGAGATTGCTCACGAGTCTATAATGGGGGGTCACGCATGGGTATTAAGAAAACGTTTGATAAGGTAACGTCAAATTTTTATTGGTCTGGAAAGCGAAGGCGGTCACCGATTTGTTTTAACCCTAGTGGATTACGCCACTCGTTACCCAGAAGCTGTTCCGCTAAAGACTATCACGACTGAGGCTGTGGCTGAAGCCCTCGTGGACATGTATAGCCGACTTGGAATACCCGATGAGGTGTTAAGTGATATGGGAGCCCAGCTTATATCCGATTGCATGAGGGAGGTGGAGCGCTTACTAAAGATAAATCACTTGTCAACGACCCCGTATCATCCGATGTGCAACGGCCTTGTGGAGAAATTTAATGGAACACTTAAACGCATGCTAAAACGTCTATGCTGTGATGAACCGAAGCAGTGGCATCGTTATATAAATGCTTTGTTATTTGCCTACAGAGAAGTGCCACAGGAAGGAACAGGATTTTCGCCCTTTGAATTGCTCTACGGAAGGACAGTCCGTGGGCCAATGTCAATTTTGAGGGAAATGTGGGCCAATGGCGCGACCGAGTCAAGCGTGCAGTGTAGTTATCGTTATGTGTTCGACTTAAGGCAGAGATTGGAAGAAACAATGAAATTAGCACAGGAGGAGCTACTCAAGTCGCAGATCAAGAACAAGCGTCATTTCGACAAGAAATCTAAACCGCGGTGTGTGGAAGAAAACGACCGTGTACTAGTTCTGCTTCCAACGGATAACAACAAACTTTTGATGCACTGGAAAGGGCAATTTACGGTAGAGCGAAAAGTTGGTTTAAACGACTATGCATTAAACATAGCTGGAAAAAGGAAGACTTTCCATATTAATATGCTGAAAAAGTACTATGCCAGGGAAGAAGATGGCCATAAGGAGCAAAGAAGCAGCTCAGCCAAGGCTTGCTGCGCGATATACGACGACAGCGACGGGATGCAAGAATCGGAAGGAGAGGACCTCTTGGAACTGTGTCCACTTCCGTCTAACGAATCGGTACAGGACATTAGATTTGGAGAGCAGTTGTCGCAGGAACAAGTAAATGGAGCGACAAAACTTGCAAAGATGTATGCAAGGGTGTTTGATGATTTGCCGGGCAAAATAGACTGCGTGGAGCATAGGATAAAACTGACGGAAGATAAGCCGATAAGGAGCAAGCCTTATCCGGTGCCGTTTAAAATCCGAGAAGAACTGGCAAAAGACATTAAAGAAATGCTACGTCTAGGGATAATTCGACGTTCCAATTCACCGTATGCATCGGCGGTCGTCGTAGTAAAGAAAAAGGATGGGACGAATAGGATCTGTATTGATTACCGTAAGCTGAACAAGATTACCGTGTTTGATCCCGAGCCTATGGTTACGGCTGCGGATGTGTTTGAGAAGTTATCTGGGGATAAGTATTTTACCACCATTGATCTCACAAAGGGATATTGGCAAGTTCCCGTTGCGAAGGAGGATATTCAAAAGACTGCTGCATTCGTTACAACGGAAGGAAGTTACGAATTTTTAAAGATGCCGTTTGGCATGGTTAATTCTGGTGCAACGTTCGTGCGTGCTATGCGCGAATTGCTAAAGGGGATTGATCACGTGGAGAACTATATTGATGACGTAATAGTACATACAAGCACATGGGAGCAACATTTGGAGACACTAAATTTGCTGCTAAAGCGCCTATTTGAGGCTGGTGTGACGATTAAACCATCCAAATGTTTGATCGGGGCCGAACGTGTCGACTTTCTGGGGCATAATATTGCGGAAGGGGTGATAGGTCTGCAAAAGGACAATGTACAGAAAATACGAGATGCGGCAAGACCTACGACGAAGCAAGAAGTCCGCTCATTCCTCGGCCTCACGGGTTACTACAGGGATTACATCCCTAACTATGCAACGATTGCGGTCCCGTTGACCGACCTAACAAAGAAAGGTGGGCCTAACACAGTAAGATGGGATGAAGAAGAAGAAACTGCATTTCAGACATTAAAGAAGCACTTGACCAGCAAACCAATATTAAGGCTGCCGGACACGAATAAACAATTCGTACTGAGGACCGACGCGTCAGACAAAGGCGTGGGAGGTGTTTTGCTGCAGGATCACGATGGAAAGTTGTTCCCTGTGAGTTACGCCAGCAGAAAGCTGAGTCGTGCGGAGACCAATTACTCAACAATCGAAAAAGAGTGTCTCGGAATTGTGTGGTCGGTCAAGAAATTCTACCTATATTTGTATGGCAACGAGTTTGTACTACAAACTGATCATCAACCGCTTGTATACCTGGAGAGCGCGAAATATACAAACAGTAGAGTTATGAGATGGGCTATGTTTCTCCAGAACTATCGCATAAGATACGAATGTATAAAGCAGGGGTGGGCAACCTTTCTCGGCCTGGGTGCCAAAATCGGCTAAAATTATTGGAAAAATCCTTCCGCGTGCCAACTAACAATTCGTGAGAACATATTTCTGTTTTTGATAGTTTATCCCTACTATAATAGGAGTTCTGTACTTTTGAATTGCACTAATGTGACATCAAATAGCTTCTTGTGATGTCATAAATGCCTATAGCCTGTAAGCTTTCATGACAAATTGTTTGTTAAGTTGATTGGAAGAGAAGTTGCGTAAAAACTTAATTTTACACAGTTTTTTTTCAAAGGCGTCGTTTAAATTTTTTGGAAGGTGCTTAGCGGTCCCAGAAAATTGTCTTGCGGTCCCCAAAAGACCGCGGTCCCCAAAAGACCGCGGACCCCAGTTTGAGAACCGCTGTTTTACAGTAATGACTTTTAATTTTTATCTTTACTGCAAAATAAGCAAGCGCTGTACTATTACTGATAGAGCAAACCTTAGGCAGGTGAAAAAGTGTGTTTAACGATGAATTTTTACTCTCATTAACGCAATTTGATAAACGTAACGATAAGCTTATGTGAAATAAGTTACCGGTCTTTTTTTACTTGACGAAATATGCATTTATGACCTTTACCGATACCGAATGACCTTACCGGTACATCGTTTATCATGTTTATCCTTATTACACTTTGTATCTCAAATTGCTAACAAAAGTAAATTAGGATGCTAAGGGTAACTGATATTAACTACATCTGGTTGTCTGCACCAACGTACAAATTACTCTCGCGTCCGATTCGTCTGTGGCAGCAGGTTGCGAAATTTGCAAGCGGATTGTTGTACTCTTTGGTGTTTGTTGAGTAACAATAACACGGTAATAAATAATCAAATCTTCACAACTTACGAAAATAAACATTTTATGCACGTGGCCAAAGCTCAAATAATACAACAACTTTTAAGTTATCATCTTTAGAAAATAATCTAATTTCCTTGAACTAGCGTGCCAGAAATACGAGCTCGCGTGCCAAGTTGGGCACGCGTGCCAGGGGTTGCCCATGCCTGGTATAAAGGGATCACTTAATGTTGGTGCGGATTTTATGAGCCGAATTAACTGATTTAAAGCGTGTTGTGCTGTGTTTTTCGTTTAAGCTGTATAAGTTCGTTTATTTATTTATTGTGAAATAGTTTTGTGCGTTGATTTCGAAATCAGGTGATTTCGCTTAAATGGGGGGTGATGTCACAAACTAGAGTGTATTATTATGTTTTTGTATTGCGCAACCTACTTTAAAACGTTGTGTTTTTCAAATTATTACCGTGGCTATATGACGTCACAATGCATAAGTTATTGTCGTTCGTTTTGATGTTTTTCATGCGACGTGGCAGTTGGAAAATGTACAGTAAACAAAGCGGTAGTGTTGCAAATTGAAGTTGTGTGTTATTCTGTTCGTGCATAAGATTAACTGCAGACCTTTAGAGTTTAGTAAACCGACAATAGTCGCGGCTATAAGGAATCAAGACCTAAAACGCGACAGTGACCATTTGTGAATCTAAAATCTTTGGATTAACAGACGCAATGATCCAACTTTTTTGGCCAGATTAAATAAATATATGTAAAACGGTCGTAAGGCCAATGGTTAACTCGACCGATTCATATAGCAGTTAGTATATTAAAAAACGGACTTAGTGACGAGCACGTTAACGATCGAAACTTGGCCCGATTAAAAATAAATATACGAATTACGGCAAAATATACAAACCGTCGCGTGTTCCGCTATGTTGTTTCGACACGATCTGACAACAACATCAATAGCCAGCCGGGTCAAATATTTAATGACGTCATCATAAATGTTTAGCTGCTGCTGCTCTTGAGACAAACCGGTGGTATTGTATGATGAGAGAAGTCGGCGAACCAACGGTGTTATGACCGGACTGTAAGTATTTTGCACTTTAGTTTATACATTGGCCTATCAATCCTTTTAAACTTGCGAGTTTTAAACAAGAGGTGCCAGAAAAGTTACCACAGGGATAACTAATGGCTTGTGGAAGCCAAGCGTTTATAGCGACGTTTTTTTAGCGAACCTACGGTGTTATGACTGGACTGTAAGTATTTTACACTATAGTTTATAAATGTTTAATTTCTTATATACCACTGGATTAGAAAATGTTACATATTGTTACTGTCAAGGAATTTTCTTTGTCTTATGCGACGTGTACTGTCGTCCATTATAATATTAGAATCTAACCCAAATATTAAAACAATTTTTTTTAAGTTTTTAACAAATGTTAAACAAAGATGACAAAGTACCTTGACAATGAAGTGAGTCGAGCACCATTCCTCGCAATGCCCGGGAATGATTCAGGATCAACGAACTATAATTGGGGTTAATTTAACGCAACAGAAAAAAATATACACATGACAAATAATTATCCGTTATTATAGTGCAATATATTATATTATTTACCTGTATTTTGTCATTCTGAGTATAGGATAAACAAAATTTATTTAAGACGATCTATGTTTACACGATAAAAACATAAAGTCAGTAATATATCATTTTGAAACGATATTGACTCTATGTTTACATCTTATACTATCTTTCAAATCCATGTATTGTTACTGAATTGTATTTACATCATTCGACAGCATTTTTTCACCACCACTGTTTAAAATGACCTACCACATTTGGAATAAACCAGTGGAAGTTATCAGTGGTCAGTTGCATGATTTCAGCTTGCTTCATGATGTGCAAAGCACTCACTGTTGAACTCGTAAGTATGTACGTTCTACAGACGAGAATACATCAAATGGGTTTTAATTCGGAGTAATATCGGCAATCGTTACAGAATAATTCGCACGAACCTTAGACCTTCTTTCCTGGCCATTTTTAAAGTTGAAATGAGGGATGATTCATCTTCTGTGGCCTCGAATGCCGACGTTTCTATTCCTTGCTCCCTTGTAAATTGTAGATCCGAAAACCCGAATTGAATTTCTACAAAAAATGTCTGAGACTAAATTTGTATAATGCTAAATATATTGTATAACTCGGAATTGATGCTAATAAAACAGTTCAGGTTAAAAAAAGAAATAGTCTTGTTTGTTTTTAGATGTTGTGTCTTTTGACAACAAATCCAAATTCTTTGCTAAAATCATCACAGAAAAATTATAGCCGATTTAAACCAGAAACACTACAGCTTAATTCAAATTAAATGTACAAACTTAGCATTACCTTTATTTTGTTTTTCTAGAACCACAGCATTTTTCCACTTGTAGTGATTTGTTGTTTTGTTCAATGCTGATATTAAAGCAAAATTGGACGGAAACAAATATGTGATGCTGTCGTGATCATCATTCCGATCACAAGAATCCAGTGATCTATGTGAAAATGACACTTGGTCGTTTATATAGATAATAAAAATTCTTTTAATTTACCTTGCAACGGAAAAGAATGGGAAAAGCTTTTTGGTTGTCTGAATTGCACCGCAGTTTAATTCTGTAGCGACTGACAAAATTGCAGTGATATTTGAGTTAAAGAGAAATTCTGCAAAAAAAAGTTGTTTGTGAAATGCGCAATAACCGAAAATGGGTGATTGACATGTTAACCCTTAATGTGTGAATACGAAAATGTCTTCAAATGTCGAAACAATAATTTATATAATAGAATTTGTCATTGCATTAGTATAAAAATAGCCTATTCTTACACCTGTTTGATTCACATTGGCTTCTTCTGAATATAATAAGGTTTGGAACTTGAAACCGCTTGTTGTGATTTCACCCAGTGTTTGCTCGACAAGTCTTGCTTCGCGAGTTGAATCACTGTCGTGCAGGATTCCTGTACAATATTTTTAAAATACCAGTTACTTATAGTGGCTACCGGTAATAAGATAGGATATTCGTGTTTTATCCCCAAGGGCAAACGCAAGCGAGGTTATACACGGAAAATCTTTATTATAATTATAATATCAATGAGACGTTCCTACTGTTTTAGTTTAATCACTTATATCACGGGGTTTAGGATTTAGGCATTGTACGCTAAGTTTCTTGCTTAAAATTAAACCGACCAGTCAGGAGATGATTTTATTTCAACAAATTTTGGCTGAATTGCAAAATCGCCTGAGCTATGCGGTCTAATGATATATAACTTGCTGCGATGTCGTAAATTAAAACGAATTATTTACAAGTTCAAAAGTTAACCTACAAAATACGCACTGCATAGCAAAACTAGCAAGACAAGATTGAATCAGTCAATAAATGATAATATGAAATAATTAAACGTTTTTACCGATTTTGACATTGACTGGTGCTGCTTGTAACAAATATGTCATAAAAGTTAGCTGGATTATCAGAAAACAGTAGACACCGAAAGCCAGCATCTTAAGTTTTCAAAAACTACAATTCTTTAGCCTAAAGATAATATCATCTTATAAGCCATCACGTTTTCAGAATTAACAATTTTTTTTGCTGGCAAAATAAAGTCTGTACACTGCTGGCTGCCTGCTTCTATAAATCATATAATGGGAAAGCTGTTCAACCTACACGTAGCAACCAAATTTATTAATTATATAATTATATTGCCTTCCAGAGAAACGGTAACTATACGGCCATTTTCATATCATTTGACCATGTAATGTCAGCTTTAGATGCACACTGGAACTGATTACTGCTTATATGGTTAATGTGTTGATTAGGTAAAAATATAAAATGAAGTAATATAAAATGTTGTGTACCTAATAATTTTCTTATCTTACAAAAGAGGGGCTCGTTTTTACATGAAAACTTTATAGGACATCGTTTATATGTATGGGTTACCTTTGAGTTACCTTTGATTCCGAAGGAACACATCTTGATAAATGCGAAATCCAATCAGATTAAACTATAAAGAAATCCTAACTGACATGTCCATAGTTTGCCTCGAATGTTATTTTTTTTAAAAAACAAAAACAAACAAGGTGAATTCCTGTTATGGGGTTAAATGTAAAAAAGAGACCTATTTTTGGCATTTTCGACTTTATCTTCGATATCTCAGGATTAGAAAGAAATATTTACTTAAAATTTTAACTAAATTTACAGAATTACAACACGAATTAGAAAAACATAACTAGAATTTAAAATATACTGATTGTACTACGGAATATCTCCCGAAATAGAGTTTCAGCACGACTGCCGTGAAATAGTGGTAGATATCAATCACATGGTTTACACTCTCTAGTTTTAAAATATATTACTTTATTAGTGCACCTATACATGTCTCACTACGTCATTTTCTCTTTCTAATTGTTTTTTTGCAAATTACCAAATTTAACAATAAATGAATGTTTACTTACCTTTAGCACAGCCGGAATTCGCATTGTTGCGTTTGGCTTAAAGTGCTAGCACAGGGCCTAGCTCTAGCAGCTTAACAAAATCGTTAGTTATAAACGACAAACTATTTGTCCGACAGGTTAGTCTATTGCGACGACTTTCAACCGAAAGGTTGTACATTCGAAACTGGTCGCAAGCTAGTCGGCTGTGTCGTTGGGCAAGGCCAATAATGGATATTGCCTGAACCCAGCGAATTAATGTGTTCTACCAAATTGAAGGAATGTTTGTATCATACACAATACACTGCACGAGCTCCGACGGTGGGTGCGAGGTGATTTAAAGATCACCCCTGTGTTAACCCCCTTGGTTATCCCATTCACGGGGATAAACATGAATATACTATCCTAATCCAACTTAAATAATATCATCAGCTTTTATGGTAAAGCGTTGGGCCAAAAACCGGAAGGTAACCAAATAGAAACCAGTCCTCGAGATTAATATACAGTGGAACCCCGCTTACCTGACCACCTATGGGACCGTCATCAAGCGGTCGCGTTAGCGGGGTGGTCGTGTTAGCGAATTTTGCTTTAAAGCAAATTGTCGTCATATGCAGCCAAAACGTTTGCCTTTTTACTAAATTTTTACTAAATGTGATTATTTTTTTGCAAAAAGATTTTAAACAACTGTTAGTTCTGAAATTTTTCTTATAAGATTCAGTTCTGTTTGCCACAATTGTCTTTGTGTGTGCGTACGCGCTCATGTAATCTTATTGGTTTGATCACAAACGAAATTTAAATTTGAAGTTTTGGACCAAAAAATGGCGTTCCTGGTCTGGAAACCGGGGTGGTCGCGTTATTGAAACAAAATGCAATGCATTACTATAGTAAATTATTTGGACCGCACTGAACTGGTCCTGATAATGAGGTGGTCGTGTTATCGAGGTGGTCGCCAAGCGGGGTACCACTGTATTCGCATGTGTCTCTCTCTGGTCAATGCATTTAGCGGATGTTGCTTGAGCCATTTGGATTGCTTGGTTGGGCAGTGTTTTGTTTTGTTTTCAGCTATTTAAATGACCGACACAGCACATTGTTTACGTCAGATAATCGGTCTATCCCGCCTGGTTTAAATGTCAGAATAAACCAGCATGATAATGATATGGCACAAGCAAACTTTTGTGCTTATAGCTCAGCGCCTAGCTGGAATCATGTAATTATTACAAGTTGTTTGTGTGGCCGTAGAGGCGAGGCACTGCACAACAGCGAGATAAAATGTTAAATCGGTTTGTTTCCACTTCAGACATCCAGCTTGTTAGGGACCAGTCAACCACAGTACAAATGCGCATAACTTACATATTAAATGCAAGTTTTACGTTAAACTTATTTTTTAACTCTAATTTATGCGATTTTATAATACTGTATATGTACTTTTGTGTTCTATCTCCTTTCAATCGTATTGGATAATGTTGAGCTTTGCATTACGGTGGGAAAAAGTAGGTTATATCTCGAACTGACCAACCGTTTGTTATTAGTACCCTTGTGAAGCGAAAAGTAGGTTATACTTCGAACTGACCAACAGTTTGTAATAAAGTGAAGTAAAGAATCCCGCGCGCGCCGCAAAACCAGCTGATGAGCGTCAACAATGCTTCATTGAGCACGCTTTTTTCTCTCTCTGATTGGCTCTCATATCTGGCGCCAATTTTTTTGTTTTGCTCGCGGGAAATTTTGTATTATCGCGCCCAGGGCTCTAAGCTGTTTGAAAGAAAAGAGGTCTATGTTATAAACTGCTGCCGGTCATTTATTGCCATTCGTGTTATATCCTACGACTTGTCGTGGTGTCTTTTACTTTTCGAAATTGCTGAGTAGAGTTGTTTTCTTTAATATACCAAGAGAATCATACCATCAAGTTCTATTTAGTAAATGATGTCGAACAGTTCTAGAAAGATTGTTGGAATGATGGATACTGTATCTCTGGACGAAAACTCGGTATGTAAAGAATGTATAGATTAATCTGTGTAAACCAATTTGACAAAGAACACATGTATGTGTGCTAATTTATAAAACGTTTTGGTTTAATTTAATTTAAGGTATAAAAGTTCTTTTGTTCATTTCGTTATTAACAGCAGCGTGATATATACAGTATAAGGTAATGGAGACGAAAATGATGGCACACAAGACTGGAAAACGGATTCTAGGGGAAGTTCAAAACACCAGACCCTCCAAGCCTACCACGCCAAAGATTGTGAGTAATATGCGTACATTTTGTCTCGGTAGCGTTAATTGTCCAGTAAAGAACCCCTTCCATCGTCATACTGTATTTTACAGAATAAAGAAGCTGCAACTAGGAAAGAAATCGCGTTGGAGGTGGGTCATGTGTAAAAACTAGTTTTAGCAGTACAGTTTGCCGCATTGTAGTTGTACATTCCATGTAAACAACCAGTCGCGCACACACCGAAAACTTCCGTGTGTGTGTGTACCCGCGCCCGATTGATCTCCAGGATAATAAAGAGAATAAATATCGCGCAGCTGTGTATGGCTGTTTTCTCGTTGCTGTGGATTTTATTCTCTTAACTTGATGATGTCTAGTACGGCTTTATATACACACATATTTATATATACAAACGCGACACTGACATAAAAAGTATATTATAAAATCTAATCACTACCTGTAGAAAGTGTAGTTAAAAATAGATTTACCGTAACGCACAGTACAATTGCCAATACGTAATGTTTATTAAGGTATAATGAATACTGTTTGGAAATGAGTCGGTCATTCAAGACCTCTGCTTGTAGTTCGGTAAGATTTAGTACCAAATAAAATTAGAAAAAGATTTTATTTTTCTCTTGTGCATGGTGTGTTTCTCTTGTGCATGGTTTTTATTGTCAACTGTTAATTTGTAAATTGTTGGTGGTAAACGCTGCAGCGAAAGAAACAAAAATAAAAATTGTATTGTTGGAAT
>CH002811.1:0-18693 GCA_000149265.1 Ciona savignyi | reverse complement strand
CATATAATGACTATACTAAAATATGGATATCACGAAGAGCCTATTTTTTGTTTTTCTAACAATTTCGAGGTTAAACAGAAGGTCTACAGGAATTAACACTTGTATCCTCTATGTTATATTATCGGGGGGGGGGGGGGAATACAAAATCATCAGTTTTATTATAGGGTGTTGTTCTTTATTATGCCAAAACACCATGAACTCTTCTTCAATAAAGTTCCACGTGGAGTGGATTGTTGATTTAACTTAGTTGAAAGTGCGGCTGCTTTGTTCTCCATAAAGACTTTTACTTTACTGGTCCCATTGTACTTTCAGCTTGGCTGTGTTCTTTATGTTATGATAATATTGATTCGCAGTCTCAGATATAAAGCTACTTCTCGATATTTATCTTGCTTCGAAATTAGTCCTGGTAGGCTGGCAGGTTACGCACACTTGTTCTTGATTGCGGAACGTGATTCGATATATAGTTTGTTTGGTTTATTACCCCGCATTTAGTACGTAGTTAATTTATATGTTTAATATGCTGGGTTTTTAATGTTTAACAGAAACGCTTGTTTCCATTAATCAAGTAGCATACATTAACAACTTTTTTAGAAATTGCTGGTTAATCAGTTTATTAAAAGTATAACCCAAATTAATTCGAAATTGATTCTAATAATCCGGACATGGAAACACACAGTGCGTGGGCAAACAAAGCCCACGAATCCTTAAGAATATTTGATTCAAGGAAACACAAAGTTAGAAAAAGCAAGATTCCCGTACCAACTTTGAAATTTAGCAATACCAAGAACAAAGCATCTAATTTACAACAGATTGTGGATCCGTCGGTAGGGCCAATAGAAATAGCTAGTGCCATCAGTCCAATTTGCCGTATTCCAGCTGCGACAAGCGATTTAAAGAGTCAGGAGTCATTCACCATGTACAAACCTAAATATTTAAAACACAGCGGACCGAAGACAACAAACCCAACCCAGGAGAACAATTGTGCCAGAGGGTGCTGTAATAAAGCAAAGAAAACAGTAAAACTAAGAGGTTTGGAATTAACTTCTTTACCCATGGATATTTTTCGTTCCGTCGACTTGGAATCCCTCTTTCTTAGTCCAGAAAGAGAGTCATGCTTGAACGTAAGTTATTTTATGAATAATTATGTATTTTTAATAGTCATGTATTTATTGCAGTATAAACTACCCTATGTTCCAAAAGAAATCGGCAATCTAATCAGCCTGCAGACCTTGGTGTTGGACACAAACGAACTTCAAAGTATTCCCTGTGAGATATCGAATTTAAAACACCTGGAAGCACTTACTTTGAGCAACAACTGTTTGACCGACCTCCCGGAAGGATTTTCTAACTTGGATAATCTGAGAAGTTTGCACCTTGCAAATAATAGGTACATTGAAGTCTTAATAACCTTAGTATTGTGTTGCATGACAAATGCTTGAATAACAGACTTGGTAGTGAGTATTAAATGTATAGGTTGTATACGTGTATTGTTGAATAAAAAATGATTCATTCAGGTTTTCCGGTATTCCACTTGTCGTTTGCCATTTGCCCAAACTTGGGTTTTTGGATATGTGCGATAATGATTTAAGTGAGGTACCTGAAGAAATCGGCATGCTTGCACAATCACTACATACTTTGCTGCTCTTTATGAATAAAATCGAAGAACTACCGAGTTCATTTACAACCTTGACATGCCTTACATGTCTTTGGCTCGGTGAGTATCCGCATTAACTGCATTGTTAGCATACTGACAGAGCAATATATTAATTTACAGGTGAAAACTGTTTGAAACAACTTCCTCGAGATTTCGGCGAATTGTTTCGGCTGGATTGGGGAAATCGACCATGTTCATCCAATATTAGTGGCAATCCATTAGTTCGACCACCTATGGATATCTGTCAGCTGGGAACATACGCGATTAGAAAATTCTTTCACGACGAAATTTAGTTCTGTACGAATTATTGTTTTTCAGAATAGATCTATTGATTTCCGGACCGTTCTATATATAAGCGGTAACGTCGCTTATATATGTTTTACAGCATGTTCGTGTTATTCCTATTTTTGTCTTGACATTTGCCTTGCTTTCTTTTTATTCGGATCACTGTTAACTGAATTAGCGCATCGATATAGCATTTTAAAATCGAAAACGGCACTGGATATGAAATCTTATAACTATACCATTTCCGCTTTGACATATTATAATACTTGCGTATATGGCTCACAGATTCCCATGTCCAGTTTGTCGAAATGCTGTGTTACTGCATGAATAAAAAATACGTTTTCACCTTGTATTCATTTATAGCCCTCAGAAGTAATTCATGTATAGAATAAATGTTAAATTTTTTATTCTTCCACACGTTTATTATATTTAAGTTGTATTTAAGCCTAACCGTTTTGTTAATTCTGGATACTTACAATATGCGCTTCCATAATGAATCAACCAACCACCACAAACGCCGATCCCATCGTGCCTGCTGTCCTTCCCGAATATGGGTATAATGACTTTTATGTCTTATTTTATTCACAAAGTTGTTATTCCATTTTTTCATTATTTTTATATTTCAATATATCTATGTGTGCGTCATGTCGGAATGGAGTCCTTCTTGGTGCTTTAATAAAAGCATATACATAAACACATAAATAATATTTCTTTTTTACCCGAAAAGGCCAGAAATGACGGCATCATGTATCTGCTAATGGCTAATCACTACAAGAGAAAAAATCAAATAATTCAATAGTAAAAATAAATAAATATGATAACAAATTGTAATAAAAATGGGTACTTCCATTACGTTTTTAATATCAGTATAATGAGATAAGTCATGTTGGTAAAAAAATAGCCAGCAAAGTAAAAATTGCAAACTACGACTAAATCACTATATTATTATATGTCTTAATGTATTGTTCCCTTTTTGTTTATTTTGTTAGCGAATTAAAAAGGACTGTAAGAGCAAAGTAAATTTTTTGGGAGAAAATTTTAATTTATTTTTGGAAAAAATATAACCCGATGCTTATTCTAGTGCCGGTGCAAGGTCGTATTTTCTATAAAATAAGAATATCTGTTTTGAATGAGCTGGATTCCTTAACACGTGACTGATGACAGCATTTTTCAAAAACGATTTTCCGGTCGATTCTCTGGTTAAACACCACCGTGGAAAATGTGTCGTTTCAATGGACATTATATCCGCTAAAATGCACAGATTAGAAGTACAACTGCCATGTAAACGAGAATGTCACTATATAGCCATGAAGTCTACCGGAATGACAGAATACGTGGTTTTGAACGTTGCAATGTCAATTAGGTTCAAATTGCCAGTGCAGGACTTTTCCAATTACGACATTACAACATCTTGGTGCTAATAATATGAGCTGTCGCAATAAAACTACAGACATCAATAAAATAGTTGAGTCACATGTGAGCCGACTATGAGGGTTCAGTCACATAAAAAAAACTGAACGATAAAATTATTTTAGTGGCGGGTTTCCCACAGTTTTGTAAACACAGTCGAATTTTTTGTGTAAATTATGCTGTTTAAATCATATTTATTAGCTGTCGTTGTCCTTATTGGAACTTTTTTTAATTAGTTTAAATTAAAAGTCGACGCCATGTAGTAACAAATTATCAAGACAAAAGTCATCACATAAACCACATAAAACCTTAAAGTTAAAAAGCGTGAAGTTGAAATACAAATGTAAAATGATTTGATTATACATTTCGCTTATTCATGTAGTCATACGTGGGCACATTAATAAAATGTTTGAAAACATAATAAAGATGTGAAAGACAGTCGGAGCAAAAATATTGGAATGCAAAAACATTTGTGAAACTTAAAAGTAACGTTTCCATTTAAAAATCACGTTAATAGCTATAATTTTGTCAAAAAACAAATAGCCAAAATCGGGTTTGAATATGACTAAATGCAAAAGATTTATTTATGTAATCTCTGTGAAGTGTGCCTTTCTTATTTACAATACCAACGATTGCCTTACTTACGAAAAATTCCGGATAGCGACCCTGATTAACCCGCGGCAAGAAAAAGGCGAGACCGTATTTATACCCCTGCGCGTCTTCAGTAGAGTGCAAGTCTAATATTGAAACGGTTGCTTAAAAGCAAATAGTGTTGTTAGTACTGGTTTTTACGCAGCACATCGAATCGACTTATAGAATATATAGAATGCAGAGATTTGTTGGTGTATTACTGGGTGTGTTACTTTGTTGCTGTGAAAGTTCGGCTCAACTCATTGATGGAGTGCCAGGTGAGAAAAGATTCTTATTTTAACATTTTTCTTACATACATAGGCCTATACATTGTTTGTCGACAAATAACTTTTGTCACATATTTCCGAAATTAATATTGTGTGCACTGATGTATAATGAAACGGTAAATTTCACGAATATTGTAACATCAAATGTTTAAAATTGTGAATTTTCATCACAGGATGTCGGACAACAAAGTTGGAACTTGTGTTTCTGGTGGACGGTTCAAGTAGTGTGTCTAGAGGAGATTTCCGTCTTGTCAAGCAATGGATCCACAACATGACACTCAACTTTGACATATCACCAGAAACTACACGAGTAGCTTTCGTACAGTACAGGTGGGCTCTAGTTATTTTATAAACACTCATATTTATTTCTTTAGATCATCAGCGTAAAGTAACTTAGACATTATATGAAATTGTTTATTCGTAGGGCTGAAAAACAATCGTCCAACCTTCCAGTGCGGCTTAAACATGATAAGTGAGAAGGTTACTGCATGACGTTAGCACTGATATATAGCATATGTAGTTATCGTTACAAATTAGCACTCATAGATTAGCATTGCAAATTCCACGCCAGACCCGACACAGCATGTACACACCCACGTGGCCGACTGCACGTTGACAATTGTCTGCTACAGCGATGATAAATTACACCAAAATTATGAAAAATGAAACAAATTTGTGTAGAAAAACAAACTTTATTGGCTTGTTGTCCAAGTTATCTTCTTAACGCGTGCAGGTAATCACATTGATTGTATCTCCGATTAAGTTTGTTTTCCGATTTACACTGCAAGAATGGACGTCTTGGGTTTACAAATTTTCTTCGTGTCTGTTTTTGCGAATTTCTTCACGTCAGCATGTATCTACTGCTTACGTCATAAACGTAAAGTTGATCCGCAAAACAGGTTCCCGGTAGTATAGCAAAGCTAAACACTGAAAGGATAAAAATGTGTTATTGACATTTTACGTGAGTGTATGCTTTTACCCACACAATAAGAGTTCCTGAGAGTTACTTCACCCAAAATATCACATTTGCTCGAAAAATGATACGAAATAAAACGATAAGGTAAATTGTTAAGCACGAGGCTCAGAATCGATTTTGATTAAGTAAACATAGCAAAGTTTATATTTTATTATGTGTAATAAAGTCAAAATTATTTTGCAGAATAAATCAAATGTCTTCTCTTCCTGGCTCGGTTGTTTTTTTCATAATTTTCACATACTTACAGTTAATCTACACGCAATAACAAAAAACGTTGTTGCGTAATCGCGACTTGGCGAAAGTTATTGAACGCGCAAGTTTATGAGTTCGGTCGTTTGTAGTTGTCATTTCACTGATCCGAGTCGGGCCTGTTAAAGTGTGGCGGTCTTTGCTCTTTGCTGTTTATACGGAATGTAAGGTTCTTGCTCACAATGGTGTACTGATGGATACGTGGTCGCAAGATAAATAACGTGCTTATTTTCACTCGCGCTAAATTGTAGGGTCTCAGCCCAGTGCTTGAAACTAAACCTACTGGGCGGTCACACACAGTAGCTTTTTTGTCTTTATGGAAGTGCGCAGTAATTTTTCCTTCACACACATTATATGTTATGAACCACACTGTCGTGGCCTTGCCAAATAAAGGAAGCTATCTTTATGCACCTTCATATGATTTCGCAAATCTGACCCGGAAAGCTTAAATTGCTATTCGGAAACAAAAGCGCTTCCACATTCAAAGCAGTTCATTCATGAAAGACAGCAAAGGTCAGTTGGTTTGGCGTTGCACCGGTGTCGCGTGTTGTAAATGACTGTTTTGGATGTAAGTTATTTCAAGTGACACCATGGCTGTTTGTAAAGAAACAATAGATGCACTATGAATGATGTAAAGCGAAGAAATGGCAGGTGATAGCTAACTCACATGCGTACCTGCAATGCAAATTGTGGCGTGATCCATTTTATACACTTTCCGTTTAGCGATTTTTAGTTCCGTGTCATTGCACAATTTTCGTGGAATTTGTAGTTTGTAACATTAGTAGTTACAAAATTTAAAGCAAGCCATGCTGAACATTGATAATCGAATGTACAACTTTTACAAATCGTAAAAGTGTCCAAACCCGTATAACAAGGCAATTGAAGAATTACGGTGAGCGTAAAGTTTTATTTCAGCAATGTCGCACTAATAGCTACTACGAACCAAACTTTCGTTCGGCTCGTAAGAAAACACAATGCTGTTTTTGTTCTTGGTCAATCACAGTGGTCGCACGCTCATAAAACGTAACGTGCACAGGTGCAATGTTAGACAAATTTTACGGTGCGTAACTCCAGCCATTTCAAAATGCACGAGACTTACTTAGCCTGATGTAGTTACTTAAGCTAATTGTAAATGGCCGTCGACTTGCATAGGAGCAACTGCGGTCATGTGTATTTATATATATCGTGTATGTGTAAGCAGCTTAACATTTAAAATTCACTTGAGCTGGTGTAATTTATTTCAAATTAATTAGGGCTAAAACAAATGGAAATATCATCAAATGATCACAAGTGAAAACTTTACAGAACAACTAGGCTTATCGAACATATATGAGCGGTGTAGTTAGTGGTAATACATTAGCGCCCGTTACGTCTCACCTTTTGTAACACTAACGAACTTGCCAAACATACTTTAAAAGTAAATACCATGCCGCATTACGTTTGAACCACAAGAATCCAGAACTTTCGTATAGTTTAAACATAACTGTTTGAACAACTTAGTCCGAAATATATATTTGTTTCGAATCCAGCCTTCATGGGGATATATTTCAGTTCATACCCCCGAACCGAGTTCGATTTGGATACCTACTCCAGCGCAACAGGTGTACTACGCGGCATCGACCTTATTTCATATATGTCAGGTTAGAACATAACTTGTATAGTTTTCTCTGTTGTACAGTTATCAAGTATAATATTTGCATGGTACCAGGCAATACGCAAACTGGCCTTGCGCTGCGTTACGCTATTGAGCGAGTTTTCAGCCTGGCAAGAGAAGGAGCCTCTAAAGTTGCGATCGTACTGAGCGATGGTCAAAGTCAGGACCAGGTATGATCATGCATCAAATTACTAGACACGATTTTCTGATATTTTACATATAGATAATCGTCATTTGGAACTTCCAACTTTTCAAACTCGTTATAGGTAAACGAAGCCGCCAGAGACCTCCTTTCTTCGGGCATCGCTACCTTTGCTGTTGGAGTTGGTGACGACATGTCACATGATCGCATGGCACAACTTCGTCAAATCGCAGCTGCTGCTGAGTCGGAGGAGCAAAAAGGAATCTTTATGGTTATTTTTGTGATGATACCGTGTTAAATTAGGAACTGAACTGCTCACTACCTTAACTTACGCGCAGGTAAAAGATTTTCTTTCAATTGGGAAAATTCAACAACGATTAGTGGCGGCTGTGTGTGAGCAGACTGTTCAAGGTTGGCAACATTTTAGTTTTAAGAAAGAGTTTGCAAACAAAATATTCTACAGAATGTCCTACTGCGAAACATGACTTAGCATTTGTGATAGACGGGTCATCTACCATCGGTTATAACGACTTTATGAAGGTATCTAATTTATAACATAATTTCCATTTATAACATTGCCATTGCGTCATTCCACATGTATTGCAGGTTAAGGAATGGATAAAAAAGATAGTAAACGCGTTTGACATAGGTCCAGACGAAACACGAGTGGCCATCTTGCAATACAGTACACTTGTGCAAGAGGAATTCAAGTAATCATTATTCTAAGTTTGTGTGTACTGTGTAGACCCAATCACCATTCGTATTCTTTGCATTTGCAGCTTCGGCGATCTACTTTCAAAAGAGGAAGTTCTTAGGGCTATTGATAATATGGACTACATCATGGGTGATACACATACTGGAGCTGCGTTGACTTACATGCTGGTATGCAGCACACTTTATTAACATACCGCATAACCAGCGTATTGCAATGATTAAAATTCTATATAGCACATACATGTATAAGCTATACAGGACATCAAATTGTGAACTTTTAACTTTACTGACAACTGTTTAGGATGTCATTTACTCCACGGAGAATGGAGACCGAACTGATGTGCCTGATCTCGCAATTGTTATGACTGATGGTAAAGCACAGGAACCGGGAAGAGTAATTGAAGCGGCAAGTCGTGTACACGAGGTATTAATAACCATTCAATTAATACTGTGGACCGAGTGACTGGCCATTTTAAACACTTAATTAAAGTGTTTAATATAAGTTTAAAAAAGTTGATTGCACTTTACTTCATACTTCTTTACTTTCCAATAATAGGCTGGAGTTACAGTGTACGCGGTTGGTGTAGCCGATTACAGCTTAGAAGAAATCAAGGTCATTGCCTCAGACCCAGACAAGGATTACGTCATAGAAGCTCTTAACTTTGATATTATTGAGCTTAAGAGAAGAGGATTGATTAAGGTGATCTAATGTTTTGTATGATTGAACTTATATTTAACATTGTAAGGCAAAAATCGCGCCGCTATTTAAAGTATCTTAAAACGATATATTAATTTTGTTCATTTTAGGAAGATTTTCCCAGTTGGCCTGCGTTTTATTTATATTCATATTCATACATGTCAAAATATACAATGCAGTATAATCAAAAGTAATATTCTATTTCTCATCAGAGCATATGCACGGACTCCGAACAAACATGTCCGTCCGTCACGGCCGAACTCGTGTTTCTGATCGATGGTTCGACATCAATTGGTCCTGATAACTTCGACAAGTTGAAGCATTGGCTCAAAAGTATCGTGGACGCTTTTCAAGTAAACACTCTATTTACGAAAACGAACTCGTTTGATATTTCCTACTACCCGTTACCTGTGGGACGTTAGGTGTTGTTCAAAACAAATGGCCGGCATCTTAAAATACTGCATACCTTTGGGAATTAAGTTCAATTGAATTGAACTGAAGTCAAACCGACAAATGCCAAATTAATCAGACAATAAACGATCATTATATACAGGTTGGGCCACATTACACAAGGGTAGCTTTGGTGCAGTTCACCGAACGACCAGTTCTCGAATTTGGTTTGAACGAACATTCAACCACCCAGTCTACACTGCAAGCAATACAACGAATCAGGTAGGAATAAAACTACCAATCTCTAACTTAAACAGTTAATCATTCTCGCGAAAATAATTCCTTGGAAAATTTCTGTGTTTTAAAACACTTTGCTTAAACTTTTTTATTGGTTTATAGCTACCGACGAGGGTCTACAAATACGGGTCGGGCGATTGAATTCACAATGAACAAGGTGTTTAGCCAGTCCCGTGAAAACGTACCGAAGATTTTGATCGCGTTGACCGATGGCCAGTCGCAAGATGACGTGACAGAGGCCATGGCTGTAGCTAAAGAGGTGAATATAACTTACAAGGGTACGGTCGTGTGGCCGAATGGTTAACGCGACCGATACATATACCGACTCCTACACAAAAAGGGTCCTATTCACGAGTCGATCGAGGGATTACAACTTGGTGAAAAAATATAACTGGTCTTGACTTTTAATTATATTCTGAACAATAAAGCTGTGCTAACAGACACCGCATAAATTCCAAGCATGGATAATTGCCTTAATAATAATAAGGCGAATATTAACAATATTTGTTTCATTTGGTATATTGTTACTCGTAATAGGCTGGAGTACAAACTCTCGTCTTTGGTATTGGCAACACACGACCAGAACAGTTGCGCAAGATGGCTTCAAATGAAGATCATGTTTTCCAATCGGCCGGGTTTGATGTCATACAGAAAATGCAGAGTAAACTTGTATCGCTCATTTGCGTGCAAGCCGAACCAGGTGAATATTATATAGTTTTGTTATTATTTTCGTTACTATTTTGGTTATTAAAACGCAGTTAAACGTTGCATTAAAAGTTTTGTATCTGGAAGGTGGCCTGTTTAGTGGGTTTGTTGGGGTTAGAAAAAGACGGTTTGTTTAATTTCACGTCGGCATTGTGCACCACGGCATAACAGTCTTCTACAGATACATAGAAAGCAACAACCTAAGATGGATAGGTTTTGAGTTACGCGAAATTCCTTTCTGAAACTCAAACTAAAAATAAAACTCGTTTTAATATTTATTGTGCTGGCAAAAAATAGAATGCAAATAATTTTTATACTGCAAAAAGAGCACGGAGGACTAAAAATTGCTAAATTGCTAAAAAATATAAAAAATGCTAAAATACAAAATTTAAATTTAAATATTAATATTGTTTTTTAAGTATAGTTAAATATTCGTAAGTGGTAGCTTTACTAAATTCTGGGTATTCCAAATAAAACAAAATGTGTTCACATTGATCTATACTTGTTTACCGCAATGTTACTTTCCCATTGAGAATTTCATTCTCACCAAACCCCGCATTCTTTTGTTACAATTTGTAATGTTCTCTGACCGAACCTTTGTAACTTGTTCGGCAGAATGCTCCAGTCAGGAAATCGATCTACACTTCATGGTAGATGGCTCGGGAAGTATTGGAGACGATAATTTCCGAAAAGTTAAAACCTGGATCAAAAACATTGTTCGCTCGTTTGATGTTGGAAAGTACACAACACGAGTTGGTATGCGGACATTCCGTAATGTCATGACCGTTATAGAAAAACAGCAAGGAAGTGCGAGACGCAATTTAATGGCGTTGCTTGGCAGCCTCCTCAACCATGCCGGATCAATCTAATCATAACAAAATTTACAAAACGCCACATGTACCCACCAGTCTTTATTTTCGAACAAAATATATTTACAAAACAAAATGTGCCGGCTTAGAGGCATTCGAGCAGTATTAATTTTTTAAGTGCGGTTTACATTTCAGCACTGACCCAGTACACGTCAACGATAGCTACCGAGTTTGATTTGAAGGAGTACTCAACCAAGAGGGAAATTGAATACGCAATCGACCAAATGGAGTTCGCAGGTGGTGCGACTTTAACGGCTCAAGCGCTCAACTATATAAGAGAACACGGTTTCACTGAAGAATCAGGCGCAAGGCCTGGTGCACCAAAAGTGAGTGGGATCTATCTTAATACCTTATCAATGACACTCGTGGATTTCGTCAGATCTCCCAAGGGAACATTTATCATGAAAGTGTAGACCAATCCGGGATATTGTCAGGTATATTGCTAATGTACATCGTGGTTTAGGTGAAGGGCGCTTAGAAATTACAAAGAGCTGTCAGACAATACGACGGTCGTTTTTATTATGATGTTATCACTTCTAACGAATATAACTTTGCGTACAAAGAAATTTATATAAGATATATGGAATGGTTGTCCACGGCTGGACTATCACTTTGCACTAAAGTTTGTTAAACGAGTTTTTCGCTCATGAAATATACACGTTTTGTTATAACAAAGCAAATGTATACACATTTTTTTACCTTTGACGGTGTATACAATTTAAAATATGTTTGGTCACCTATAAGAAAATGTAGTGGATTAGTTGCTAAGACAAAAATATATCTTTGCATTAAACTATATATGTAGATTTGACGGTGTTTCCCTTGATAATTACCAACTCAATTAAAGGAGACTTTCAACTTAATATTTTCCCTACCTCTCTAATGCAAACTGACCTTACAAAAAGTGCTGCCGCTCAAAATACCGCCACAGGAAGTCTTAGATTCTTTTTTTACAATATGAAATTAAAGCTTGGATTTGCAACCTAAACTCAAAACCCTCCACAATTTTACTTAAAAATGTAAACTGGCACCCTTCCGTACATCAGCAACTTTTCCCCAACAAAACAGCTAGCAGATGCACAATTAACACCTTTATTTCACGAATCACTGCTCCGCTATTACAAAACTTTACAGCCAAACGAGAACACTGACGCGCAGCCTTAACATACTGCTTCCAACCATACAAACTTTGGGGAATCACCACTATTGTTACTCAGCAAAACACTCATTTAAATACCATGACTAAGAGGGACATTTCCACCCGTTTATACAGGTATATTAATTGGTTATACGCCATCTAAAGAACATGGCTATTGGCAAGCAAGACGCATTACATAATTTTAATCTGTGGAGAAGTGATATTATAGAGACGGTGTATGGGGAATCTAATTATTAAAATGAGAAAGAAGATTCCTCGTACCTAAAATTTAATATACAGTAATTTAAAAAAAATAATGTTTGTAAGTATTTCGCACCTATCAAGACATTTTAGGAACCATAAAAAATATTTTTATACGGTATAACATGTATTTGTTTGTTTTATTTTTTACAATTACAAAATAAGTATAACAACTGCTTTCACTAGGTCTAAGTATGTAATTTACAGAACAATAAAGCTGTAGTAATGTTGTACACATACTTTCATCAGTGTGGGGTATTTGTTTAATTATGTCTTAACAGTTGTATTTTTGCAGGTGCTTATTGTGATTTCGGACGGCCATTCAGCAGATAATATAGAAATGCCTTCCACACTCCTACACGAGTCTGGCGTTTTTGTTTTTGCCATTGGTAAGTGTTAAAAAATCTTCTACACAGGCAATTTATTATTTTAAAACTATTCCTTGTAAAAACAATCTAGGAGTTGGGAACACGTGGCGATCTGCTCTTGAGATAATAGGTTCGGAACCTGTAGTTACGCACGTACAAGAAGCTGCAAGTTATGATGCAATTAACAACTTTAGGCGGGATCTGGTCGGGAACATATGCAGAGAAACTAAACCAGGTATACTATTATGCTAAAGTTATAAATAAAACAGGAAGTTCTAAACAGATAGCGACAACACAGTAGAAGTATTGCGCTGGTTAATAAATAAGTGACAGGATCTACACTCACCCTTGCGTGCAGTCAGACAGAAGCTTGTTGTATTATAGTGAGCGTATTACCGGTATCTTATGAGAAATAACACCTGCGTTCTCTGGCCTTAAGAAATAATCTCAACTGTCGTAGTTATAATAAATAAAATAAGGATGACTCACATTTTAGTCTAAAACGACTTTTGTAATATACCCATGTTGTAGCGTCATATAACGAAATATAAAACATAAAAACATCTACGTCATCAAATAACCGTTTTAAAATTAGAATGTGCTGAAACGGAGATGGACTTGATTTTCCTGATCGACGGTTCAAACTCGGTTGGTCCAGACGAATTTGAAACTACTAAAGAATGGATGTCATCTTTCGTTAGGGAGTTTGAAATTGGAGAATACAACACAAAGATAGGAGTGGTAAGTTCACTGTTTTCACAGTAGTCAATGCAGGTGTGTATTGCCTGATGCAGTAATTCTATCATAATATATAAAAACCTTTGCCAAAGTTTAACATTTTATGACGTAATGTGTAAATATAATACAGTTTGCTTACGTGGTGTTTCATTTAAGGTGCAATACTCGTCTAGAGTACGATCTGAAATCGACATTGGGGATTATGATAGCAAAGAAGACCTCATAGAAGCCATGTCCAGTATACAGTTTGCAGCGGGGAACACGAATACAGGTTCAGCGTTGGAATATGTCAGGAGAGTTGGTTTCTCTAAAAGGCACGGAGCAAGGCGTGGTGTACCAAAGGTTAAACGACTGTTCAATTCTGTGCCATTTTATATCTCAGATAAGTTAATAAGCGGATAAAAAGTAAATTTTTACTTTAAATAAACATTATTTTATTTTCAGGTATATTTTCCTCGCTTGCCACATTTTCTATTTATAATTAAAATTACTATATGTTCCTGATTTCAGGTACTAATTGTGATCACTGATGGGAATGCCCATGATCAAGTGTTAGAAGCTGCAACCAGTTTACACAGGGATGGTACGTTATAAAATGTATTTAATAGAATAACTAAATGTTGTCAACCGCACAATATATTTGTAGGTGTTGAGGTTTATGCTATCGGCGTAGGTCGTCCCAATATGGGACAGTTGAATGCTGTGACATCAGAACCTATTACGTCACCCAATCTATACCATGTTCGAAACTTCAAATCGATTAAAACCATCCAGAGTGGACTCTTGCGAAAAGTTTGCAACAAAGTCAAACCAGGTAGACCTCTATCAATTCTATGTTTTCCCAAATTTTACGGTTCTGGAGTAAAACGTAAACATCTGTTTGTCAGATTGCGCAAGGACCGCTACAGACTTGATGTTTCTTGTTGATGGTTCCACCTCTGTCGGCCATGAAAGCTGGGAGATTATCAAATCTTTTATGCGGAACATGACACAGAAGTATTGTGTGACATACTTGAATATATTGTTTAAATTATTTAACCTGGTCATTCATGTAGGTTCCAGATCGGACCAGATGGTGTTCGAGTTGGTATGGTACAATACTCTACGTGGCCGAGAACCAATATTGCGATCGGTGAATTCAACAACAAAGAGGAACTGGAAACAGCGTTAACAAATGTAGAGTGGCAGCTGGGAGATACCTACACTGCCAAAGCGTTAAGGTTTGTATAATGGAAAAACAGACTTGTTGCCAATTGTTCCATGCGATTTTGAAAAATATTTAAGACCAGCTTCCGCTGTTAAAGTCATGTGGTTTTACTTGTTTTTTTTTATGAAATATTTCCAACTTTCTGTGCATAGTTGTTTTTATTATATACATCGTAAGTCGTTTTCAGGATAAAATGTAATTTTATTTAATAACAAAAAATGTTGTTGCTTCTCGTCCGTTAGATATGTATCAACAAGCTATGCTCAAGTGAGTACAAGAGAGAACCCCAGTGCAACAAAACTACTTATTATTATCACTGATGGCCAGCCGCAAGATAAAGCAGAAGTAAAACAGGTAGCTGGCTATAATGCAAAGAATTTAATTTAAGGATTTGGTTAATTTATTCCAGGATTGTTAAACAACATTACTAAAAATATTATTGACTTGTTAATGTATTTAAATACGTTTAATGGTGAATACACATTCCTTTAGATCGTTCACAGTTTTAAGTACGAAACTATTTGCTTTTTCGTCATTTGCCACTTTGGACAAGGTACTTAGGTGATTGCCTAACCCAGTGTAAACAGTTATAAACAACCACCAATGCAATGTCTCAAAGCACACCACAATAGTACCAATGACACGATTGTGAGAATGTAGTATTGTATGAATTCTCCCCATTCCCTGCTCGGGTATACAAACAATCTGTGTTGTCGATTTATAACTAAATAAATTGCGTTCTCATACGACTTTCCTATAGGCGGTTCGAAAATTACACTCTGAAGGTTGGAGGATATTCGCCTTGGGCATTGGGCAAGCTGACCTTTCTGAACTCGGTATCTTGGCGTCAAATCCTGATTCCGATCATGTATTTTATGCAAGTAAGTACATGTATATAAGATTGTACTTGGAAACATTTACAAACTGGGTGTAAGGATTAACCATAAAACTCTTGTTCACGTTTTATCCCGATAATAAGAAAACTAATGGGACGTACCGCGCTGCACGCCAATAGTCAGATTTAGCCTACAATTCGCCGTCGGTTTTCGTAGACATAGTAGTGTGCTGTATATGATTAAAAGGTTTTGCGTATTATTCCACTGGTTTTAAAAAAAGATTACTTGGTTAAAACATAATTATTTTACACAAGGAGTATAGTTTTATCACCATTTCTAAATATTCTTTCAGACAACTTCAACTCAACAAGGATCTTCCAAGGACGTCTCTCACGTCTTATTTGCGGCGACCCAAGCTTCGAATCGACGCCAAGAGCTTCTAATCGGAATTCGAATAATCCAACCAGAAACCCAGCTGGTGATAGAACTACGAACACCAACAGTAATAGCGGTCAATCTGGCACCAGACCGGCCTCTACGAACAATAATAGAAACCCTACCGGCAGAAGAACCACTGGTTCCAACAGGAATTCGAACCAAAACAATCAAAACCGGAATGAACCATTAAATACGACACCTAGTCCTTCCAGCATAGGAGATCGTAACCGGCTGAATAGAGCACAGAACACATTGAGTTCATTAGCGACACCTGGACGTCGTTCCCCTCAATCCATTCCACCAGCTCCAGCTTCACTTCTTTCAAACCCGAATGGTTGGTAGACAATTTCTTTGGTTCCCTACGAATAGAGAGATTACATTTTATCAGCCTAAAAGTATGATATTGCATGAGCTATTTTAGTTTAACGAGATTATTGCACAAGTATAAATGTACAAATATACTAAGCATAAGGTTTGACCACCTTTACATATTTCTGTAAAGGATAAAGTTGCATTGAAAGATAAATTCAAGCATTATTAAAATATTTAAACTTCGAGACACACAATTGGAACCAGACATCAGTAAAGCCTAACGTAATAAAACAATGTGATAAACAAATTTGTATAAATACTTACGTTACAATTATTTTTTGCAACAGATCCTGGTACGGTTAGTATTAGGTCTCCGAAATCAGAACGAAATAGAAATCGCAACCAACGTAATAATAATATTATCACACCACCACTTGCTACTGTTGCTGCTACGTCAAGAACACCACCAGGTATTATAAGAACATAATTAATCGAGTAATATGTAGAGCATATATTACATAACACAATACTTCGCAGGTGTTGTTAACAGTGAAAGTTCAAAAGTTTGCCCCAACTTCCGACGGAATGGCAAGAAAACAAATGGTAAATCACCCTTTGACATTTAGGCTTCTGTGTGGTTGTGTGATAAAAAAATATTTCTTAGTGTGTTTGTGTGATGTATAAATGCACTAAATACCCCAAAAATGTGCAATATATTTAAAACAAAAAGAAAATGTAAATTATAATGTTTAGGTACGGATATTGTGAATGAACTCGGTTTTGCCAGTCTTACAACCTTGTCGAGGAAGAAATTTCGTCATGGGACTTCTTCTACAGCTCAAGTTGTGAGGGTGAGAAGAGGACAAGTCAGGCCAATGTCATTGGAGTAAGTAAAACGTAGTTGTTAGGACTTTGTGTTGACATGTTAGTGTTTTATAACATTCCATTTAAAAACATTCCCAGTGACGAGTCCATACCCATTTAAAACTTGGCCGATAAATAATAACTATAAAGTGATTTTTTAGGTTTGTATAACATCTAGTTTTAGGTGTATATTATTCTTTTTGCTTTTTCCACCTTCCAAATAAACGAGATTATCATAAACTGCAGCTGTTATACAGCACAAATTTAATTTTTTTATTCTTTTTTTTCAGAGCACTTCTACCCAATGGCCTTCCTGTCGAGTTTTCTTTGATATCTATCTTCCGTATGCACGGCCGCACAATCAAGAATACGTGGAATATGCTACACATATCAAAGTCCCCAAGAACGACAATATTTTCTTTATCGTTTAATGTATGTGAGGTTATATGTGTGATACTTAAACATTCGACTCATGCTAGCATCAATTCTAATCCAGGGAATCAACCGTTCAATAGTGGTGTCTCGTTTCTCAGTCGCTTCACCGGCAATGATACAAACAGTAGCGATCAGTGGACCTCTCGTAGCAACTTTATTTGACAGATCATTTCACAAACTTGAACTTCTGGTTGAGCAAAGCAAGGTCATAAATCTACGCATTACTCATGTGTTACTTTGTTATCGTTTGCTTCGTTACTTTTCTTACTTTCAAGCGGTATGGATACCGGACCACATTTGGATACAGACATACAGGACCACACGGACGAAACCATTCGGAGGCAACTGTCGTGTGGGAAGGTACACAGCGGACATCGCCTAAACTCAGTGGATTAAGGGGTTTTGCTAAAAGTAACAAACGTCTTAAGCATATATAAATGTCGCCGACGGTGGGCTAGAAGTAAACTGACGATTAACCGTAAACTATATATAGCCGTTCTTTGCGTGTTCGCGAGTTGGTCTGACCAGTAAACATTTTCCTGCTTCTCACTTACAGAAAAAAACACTTAAATATGTTATATCTCATGATTTAAAGAAAGGATTATAATAAAAGAAACAATGCTTAATTTCAGATAACAATTATGATTGACTGCCAACAAGTTCCTTCAGTTATGAAGTTTAATCCAGCGACGCCCGATTTCGCCGGAACGACAATATCAGTCATGTCTTCAGGTAAATCGACAAGTGCTGTGGATATCCAAGACCTGACTCTTAAATGCGGAGATGATGACGCAGAAGAATGTTGTGAACTCCCTGGTAGACAGGTAAATTTGAGCATAATAGACATAACTGGTCACTATTATTTTGAAGCTAATAAGTTTTTATAAAACTACACTTTGTATTA
The DNA here is from genome assembly GCA_000149265.1 of Ciona savignyi. Classification (NCBI taxonomy): domain Eukaryota; kingdom Metazoa; phylum Chordata; class Ascidiacea; order Phlebobranchia; family Cionidae; genus Ciona; species Ciona savignyi. The sequence continues at coordinate 233 of CH002811.1, read as the reverse complement.
CATCAAAGTGTTCTCGTAATCAAGCCGACACAATTTCAACACCGATCAGCGATACGTGTGGTTGTATGCCGGAGAGAAAGAGTGCACAGGTAATTGTCCTATTTTTACCTATCACGCTTAATACAATTGTATTGTGTTGAAAATTTAGCTGGGTTTACAAGTATAGTTTATCCAGGATAGGATAGGATAGGATGTTTATGTTTATGTCGTGAATGGAGAAACCAAGGGAGTTA
>CH002812.1:456881-471704 GCA_000149265.1 Ciona savignyi | reverse complement strand
CTAAATAACAAACAAAACTTTAAACCAACATAAAATGCATTTTTTATTAATTAAAAAATCCTGTTGGTAAAATTGAAAAATTGTGATCACAAAAAAATAATTTTAACAGAAAAAAGTGGTAAAGTAGAAAATTAATTTTGTTAAAATAGAAATACTTGGTTGGGTTTACTTACTCTTGTTCTTCATATTTAAGAAAGACCTTGATAACCTCAGGCAGTTCGGCCTTCAATATGAAGACATAAGAACAAATTGCTGAAAAGCGATTAAATTATTAATTTTTTTCTCTCAGCAATTTCAGCGATAACGTTACGCATTACACAGACCGATAAGAACGTTTTTCCCACAAGAGTGGCTTAAAATTCATGGAATCATTTAGATAAGCTTTAAGCAATATGCTTCTAATTTGTAAATATTACCAGATAACACGTTCCTTTTAACGATTTCGTTTAAAATGTGAGTAACACAGTCCGTTCCTATTTCAAATGTATGCATAGTAACTATTGATCATACCTCCCACGCAGTGAAAAACAATCATAATTGATGTGGCAATTTTTCCCTTTTTGCCGAACGAGCGTTGGGCAAGGCCTTCGTAAGTTTTAATCCCGGTAACCCGACTTAGATGCAGAAGCAGGGTGATCGTAAAGAAGGCAAGTCCCGCGGTGGTTAGCAGTAAGAGTCTGTGACGAACGAACTGTTGGTAACTGTACACAAAACGTAGTTACAAGCTCATCATGGGTTTAAAACTTGAATGGTAAAAAATAGTGTCCGTATTTATTTTCGGATAATTTTATGCTACATACATAAAATAAAACATACACAAACGGTAGAACCCCGATGTTTTTCTGGGCCTCGGCGAGTCCAAGAATTCCGCTCCCCAAAATAGCGTTCATGAGATTAAACACGGATAGCGCTGACGACAGATGATCCTAAAATTTAATTTTAAAATTAAATAACGCCAATAGTAAAAAATACCAACACTTCATGCCGCACAGTGTATCCACCCTAATAACTAACTTATTAAGATCATGTTCATAATATACGATGGGTTTTAGCCGTTTTAACTCTTAGATCTAATAACCTTATAAACATAAACTCACTAATCGGATTTTTTTGTAGAATTAGTTTCGGTCACATTTAACATTCCGCCACAAGACTAATTACCTTATAGGAGAGCGGTCCTGACAGTTCTGCAGCTTTCGCCCCATCTTCCGAGATATTCAGAGGGACCCTGGAGTCCAAAGGATCAAGATTTTCAATTCCGTCTTCTTCGTCTTCGAGAGCTAACTGACTCTCTTGAGGTGAGTCGTTCATCACTTTGCGATATTCTTGTTGTAAGTCGCCCATTGCGTACGGTCTATACCTGGTTGTATGTTTGCGCTGCCTTTATAAATGAAACAAGAAAAAATGCCCTGCAATTTTTTTTTTGAAATTGAATTTCATTAAGAAAAACGTCACTAGTTTTACACATCGATACTTGTACTTTTGTACAACTAATTCTCTATGCTCAGTAAACGAATACGATGTGAGAAACTCCAAACCTGCCTGTCTGCCCAGACTTTATATCACTAAGCCGGAAATTTGAGACGTATAGAGTAATTTAGCCTAAGGTCAAACGACTCTGTTTTGAAGTTTGATCTGTACATCAATTGTAAGAACCTATAGGTATGCTAAGATTCGTTTAGCTTGAAGGCGTGTCGTGGTGCCAAACTGCTCGGATTGGTCGTTTTCGAACGTGCGATACACACCATGCCGTAGTACACCTATCACGTTTAAAATTCGATACCAAGGAAAGTGATTTTAAAAAAATTATCTTTAAATACCGAAATGTAGCACCATCCCCGTGCAGCCCACGAATCCAGACACTGTACAGCACGATTACAACAATGGAAACAAGATATTAGACATATGGTGGTCGAACGGGGCCATTGTCTATATTTAAAAAAAAACTTCACGCCCACAAATGGGCTGAGATTGGAATTTACAAAAACATATTCACTTGGGTGATATCAAAAAACATTAGGTTTGTATTGACAAAGTTCTTCAGTCTAATGGTTATCACAACATTTAACAACTAATCCTATAAAAAAGGGTAGCCATAATAACGAATTTGGTAATGAAACAACCAAACTTGGGTTATAAACTTACCCCGGTAAAAATTAAATACACAATTTCTTTGATCAAATGTTTGCTACATGGCTTACAGAAATTATCATTTATGTTCGTTCGATCTTATCATTTCAATTCCGTGAGATTCCCAAAAGTATACAACCCCATCCCCTTTTCATTACACATTACCTTGTAGTGTTTCTATTTCAATACTAGGTTCAAGTGGTTAACTTTTCACGTTAACACAAATTTGTTAAACACTACCTTGACCTCCATTGCCATTAATTGTTCATTTAGGATTAAATGAATAGATTGATAACTTTATTTTTAGGAATTCTTGTAAATTTAACTATCCTGGCTATTATATTTAAAAATGAGAACCATGGGTTTTTATTATTTTTCGCAATTTATGGCTATAAATTTTACACACAGCAGCATACCGACAAAAAGACAATTGAAACTCAAAAGAGCTAATACGCGGCGTCAAAAAGGAAATAACTTTATTATTAAAAAAGTACTACTTTGCGAAAGGTGAGTAAACTCAGAAAATAAACTGTACTTTTTACTTGAATGCAACTGGCTGGTCACTGCCTTAATCTCAACAATGCGGACATTATTTGGTCACTTGAAGATTTGAGCGGTCAGGCAAGACGATGTGCGCCGTCGAGCAAACTTAGATTACCATGAAACGGGTCTAAATCGGCGAGTTTACAAGAACAGAAAACACTACACGCCCTAACAGTTTTCGCTTGGCCATTTTCACATAAAAAGGATTAGTTTAAACTGTTGACTTTTTGGAATTTCGAAAAACCGGCCCCTGCAATCTAGGATTTCCCAATGGAGCCGCCCACACTTTCCCAGACGCTTTTCAACCGCTCACTGATCGACGAAGCTATGTCGGCTAATGTTGAATCGCCGCCGGCGTCGTTTCCATGACCCGAGCTCCTGATAAGCTCGCTATCGTTCTCTGACGACTCAATCTTGTGTCGTTTTCGAATTTCTTCACGGATTTTCGCCCGTTCGGTCCGTCTTACCAGCTGTTGGGCCTCCATGATTTCCCTGCAAATATGTAGGCCATATCAATCACAATCGTAACATCACCTAAAAGGCCTGACCGTGTCTATCAAACAACTAAGGATTACTGTTTGTTAAAACTAATTAACAAAAGAGTTATTCTTCTGCTTCACATTATTTTAATTATGTCGCTACTCCTCGGCCGAAATGGTTTTGAGCAAGTTCCGAACCGATGGGAGGTCACTAAGACCATATTTAAAAATATAAATTGCATATATAAATCGGTCGCGTTAATAGTTCGTCCACACCACCGTTCTACAACACCATCGACACAGTCGGATATAATGTTTCGTTTTTTACTATGGGCTAAAATATTGACGACCTTCCCAAGTTCTTCCATTTTATCAGGCTAAGTTTCGAATTCGTGGTGGGCTGGTCACTACGACAGTATTTAAATATAGAAATCGGATATAAATCGGCAGTGCGAACTATATTCCGTAACACAACCTTTCCAACAGACGAAAGAATGTGAGTTAAAATACGGATATAATTTAAAAGGCCATTGCGTTTTCCATGCCCGGCGATAAATAGTATCTTATACCATTGTAGAACGTCCAGTGTGTATATATATATATACTGACTTAATGACAAATACGTCAAAGATTCGAAACTTAAAGCGTTACAGAGATTTTCTTTAATTTACTGGTATTTTAAATAGGAGCCCTGTTTGTTATAACCGGCGACACAAAACTAATAAACTGAAGCATTGCCAGTCCTACATTATATTAATTGATTCGGTAAATTCCCTGCGGATAGGAGTTTCCTTACGTAATAAAATGAATTGTGAGCTACATAATGTGCAACAATGCATCGAGAAACACGTTCAGGTTTTTTAATAATCAACTAGCTGATAAATAGGCAACCGGTAACTATATATATATTCTTGTGCTATCCCCGTAAACGTCAAAGAGTAAGAGTTTTTTTTTCGTTAGGCCATGTTTGGCTAAACATAACTAAATAATTATTTGATTACGGACGTATGTTTTGACGTCGTCGTTCTGTTTAATATTGTTGTACAAAAGGGTGGGGTGTTTTTATTGTAGAATCATAAACGAACTAAACCAAACGCAAGGAACACATGTCTCACGACCAGCAATCATCAGATTACCTCATGCCCACCAACTAACTCTAATCCGATGAAAAACCTTTTATAACATATTGCATTATCAATATATGGTATATATAAAAAATTAAAGACAAACCTTTTTTCACTTTTCATCTCTTTGATTCTTTCCATATCCTCCTCGCTAACACCTTCCTCGCTATTCTCCGTCACTTCGTTCGTTTGTTCGCCGGAGAATTTCTTCAATTGCTTTGCAACCTAAGTTTTATTGCATTCATCAAATTGTATATATACATAGATATTATATATATAGGCAACTATATATATATATATATATATTGGACGAAATCTTGGTGGTTTAGTGCGTCGCTACATATTACTATTTGCTACCTATAAGACGGCTGTGGTGGTTGACAAGACAAATTCTTTCTGGAAATGCAGAAAACATAAAATAATAATTTTAAGTTTATTAAGAGAAATTTGAATAATTTGAAAATAATAAGCTATTTTCGAAACTTCTCGTTAAAATAAAAATTATTTAACCTTATATGTGTTTGCTTTTATATATTTCGTTTTTATATTTTTTGACTTTTTATGTGTTTCGGTCATACTACAAACCTCATATGCATTATACTGCAAAGAACAACAGCGGCAGTCCACGCTCGTTTAAAATATAAAGCAAAAAGCAAACACACTAAAACCACAAACCTTTCCTTTCAGCAGAGTTCTCCCAACTATTTCCATTATTCAGCAGAATTTATAGACTATTACACGAAAACAGCTAACGAAATCTTTAAAACATCGGAGGTTATATACCTTAGTGCAGTCTTCCTTGCCTGTGCATGTGGTATTTGTAAGCTTTATTTAAGGCTCGTCGGTTATATATAGGCATTCATAAAAGCAGAAACGTTTAAAATGAAAATTTATCTTGGAAGCCAAATGACTGCCTGCCTTGGTATTAACTTCTCGCCTGATCTTACAAGGGACAAACAATTTAATATAAATTATTGATTATGCGTATCTGCATTTTAATTATGAAATGATTGCTCGTATACATTAATCCCTGCGGTATAAATTCAATTCTGAGGCACTAAAATTAAGCCGCGGTAGTGTTGCCCCTGGAAGACTACAATAAGTGAAGGTAAATTTAAGAATGCTGTGTCTATTGATTTTACATCGGAACCAGCAAAAGGCCAAGGTTTTATTTTTACTGCGATGCTGATTTCTTTGAACAGACACCTTAAAATTTAAAGCCAGATGAGTAAACAAGCTCGGGAAACCGCGATCGTTTATTCCAAATAAATTGAAAGGCCAAAATTACCTGAATGAAACCAAACGATTTAAAAAACGTTGACATTAAGAAAACATTATAGTCTATTGTTCGTTTTGTTTATCTGCAAACCGCGCAAATCAGATAATACAGACCTTGTGGTCGATAATTACCCTCTATCCATTTCATAAGACGTTTAATATAGATTTTTACGAACATCTGTATTTGACAGTCTTTCAAGGTCCCGTACGTAGGTTTATAGATAAATCAACATACAGGGTGGAAGATGTGTCTGTTAGCACCTCACTTGTTGACATCATTAGAACCCAGTTGGTCAGATGACCTCGCGCCCATCACCGTCGGGTTACCGCAGCTATTGTATTATGTTTTGTATGATTTAAACTTTCCTTTAATGATATAGAAATCATTAATCCGCTGTGTTCAGACAATGTCCGTTAAGTGCCAAGGACACAACCAACTGACCAGTTTCGAACCTGCAACCCTTTTGCTAAAAGTCGACGCACTAACCCACCAAACTAACAAGTCGGACAATTATCAAATAATAAAATCCTCGCACCACACTCTAACCTTCGTTGTTAGAAAATTTAGAACGTTCGAGAAATTCAACACTGATAATTTCCTTTTGAAATCTTCTCACGGGTTTCCTTTTATTGCTTTTAACCAATTAATCACAATTTATCGTTGATGCAGTTTGGGTTGTAGTGCCTAGGCCGTATATTTTTTTTAAATAGTTGTTTTAATGATGTTTTTTTTGTGACGTGCCTATAATGATTGCCGTTTTTCTCTTTTCCTACCGCTCTAAAATAGTGGTTCTTAGGGTGACCATTTGCAGAAATAAAACGACGAATAATAGTATTAAACGTTATAAAGCTAAGAATATTAATTTGAAGTAATTAGAATTGCTATTCTGTAATTCATATTGAATCCTTTAATCTAATCCACATTGACTTTCGATCAATCCGCATTACCAAAATCGTCGAAACATTTTATTCAAGGTTCCGATATGTAAAATTTATCGGCCTGGATAACATAGCCTATATATAGGTTACCGAGTCTAGTTGTAACAACGCATATATATCTGTTAAATTTGTTTGAAGATGAATTAATAGTCATGATCGGCAACACATAATACATCTTTTATGTCGTCACAGAAAACTTAAGATGCCCGTCACCAATTTAGATGAAAATATTCGCTTTGTAACAACCGGGCCCTGAAACAACTACCATCCTTTAATCATATTTGTTTTCTCAAAAAAGTTAAACGTACTTTGTACTGCACCCGCTGTAAAGTATGTAAGCCCGTGGAAGTCCCACTTCTTATAAACCGTTGGACAACTCGCAAAAAATATGTCTTTTTTTACCCGTGGTATATTTTAAATTAGCAATTAGAATAAAATCTATTTTCTGGCCAAATAATAGAACAGTAGTTAGCGGTTGCACAATCAGCGGTGTTCAATGTATTATTTTATTTCTTACGCATTCAAATATAGAAGTTTAATTGATCGCACGTTCCAACGCTGCCAAAAATAACAAGCTAGTTAGAGCAGGACTCGTTTATTTGAGCGGAAGTATAAATAAATTACAATCCGATTTCCTTTATTTGGAACGGGTGCCGCAGAGAACGGTAGTAATATTCGACAACAAAAAACAACCTTGGTGAATCGGTTGGAGACTTGGCAATGATTTGGGATTGGGGTGTAAGGGGGAAGTTATTTTTAAAGGTGATTTGACCAAGGTTGTTTTGTACGTTACAAATAGTGACCAAAACTGGACGTCGAAACATGTCGAGGTGCTGGAAGGGTGCGAGTCGCCGTCTTGAAGGTGAAACTTCACTTTTCTTTGCTTGGTAATTTCGATGGCCGGTCCAATGCTTCGGAATGAAATTGGTGGTTGTTTTACCGTTGCTTCGAGCGACTTCACATGCTCTGGGTTGCGGTTTCTTCAATCGGCTGTGAATGCTTACAAAATATTAACGACTAGTGTGGATTATGACGTCATAACGACCAACTCAAGACTTTTTGGGACGTCAGTGAAAAGCAAGAGCAACAACGTGTGACGTAAGGCGAGATAGAAACCAAAAATAACCAGCCGGCAGGACATGCGTAATATAGTTCGGTAATTCCCCCACTTTCTTGATGACGTAATTGATGACCTAATACTTACGGACGCGATGGGAATACGTGTGTGGCAAGTCGAGTTAGAACTCAAGATTTCTGAAGTAAGACGTGGCAGCTAAATGCGAGCTGCAGAAGATTCCAGCAGTAGAAAGCCTTTGTGATATTATATGCCGGAGAGGAATTTAAAGGAAATGGAAAATATAAGTCTCTAAGCCGCTTTGGTGCTGACGATCAACAAATTGGCCATCTGGCCATTACTTTAATGCACCGCTGGCTGGGCACGGATGATCTGGCGCAACAACGACACCTTGCGAGTGATATTCACCACTACAACAGGCCGCCAGGTGACACTAGCTAAGAAGGCATGCCAGCTTTACAGTCCACGGTATTTTGATCGGGAGAAATAGTGAGGGAGAGTTCGGTGAGAAATTTGATGCATTCCTCGCGTTTTTCGAAAGCCAGCACGCTCATAAGGTGGTTAACTGGGACACTGGGTCGGTAGCTAGTCAAAATACAAAGGCAAATGTTTAAATAGCTGCAAGGAATGGATTAAACAGGACATATCTTAAAAATAAAAACTATGGAAATACTATTAGAAAAAAACAACAATTAAGTTTTGGGAAATAACCTCCACTCCTGATAGAAATAACCTACTTTAAGATGTTGCATAAATTGAAAAGTAAAAATAGGATAAATTAGTAAAATAAAAATAATAATCAATAATCAATAATAAACTGCAGTTAGATTTTATTTAGGAAAAAGTAATAATGGATATTTAAATGTTTAAAACAGATCAGTGTGTACTCACCTTAAAACCTGGAAATCGCTGAACTCAGCAAAAAGTTAGGGTTTCAAACAACAATGAAATTAAAAAAATCAAAAGGAACAACTAACAAATGAAATTAAACGAGACCGCTTTTAAAACTATTTATAATTTTTTAGTTCTAATTAGGACTTTTATTCAAATATTATTGACTGAATTATGGCACATATAGATAAGAGTGATTTTTTTTATTCTTTTTTATGAAACTTACTTAGGGAAAATAAAACAAAGAATAAATAAAAGTTAGGGAAATAATACCTATAAAAAGTAACATATAAAAACTGTAAAAATTTAAGAAAAACTTAAAATAAATAAAATACATACGCTTTTACAATCCTTTGAATTGCTTCTTTTCTTTCCCGTGGGGCAAACTTGTCCATGAGGTAACCTGCCATTTTTGGGGCATTTCTGTACAGTTTAAAAAACCTGCTGTGGTTTTGGGATGACCATGCTTCGCGGACAGCCAGCGCATGGGATATGGAGACGTCTTTTCGTAAATCGGCGGTTATAGTGGAGAGAACTGACGTGAGGTCTGTGGTGTTGGAAAGAGGGTTGGTTAATGCACAGGAATAAATACAACTAGCAAGATCAATATATTGTTTTTTTTACTTTAATTTAACAACAGTCTGTATTGCTGGACAAAGATGATACCAGTGCTAAGCAGACACATGCCATTTTTTTTAAATTTAGTATTCATAAATACAACATCCTTAAAATGACTAAAAATATCTATTTAAAGAACTATCTCTATGCTAAAAAAATGTTGTTAAGTTTAATAAACAAAATTATCTGTTCTAACCAAAGAGGCAATACAACCATTTTAAAACTTGTAAATTGCGACCATTTAATTATATCTACTTTATCGTTTATTTTTAAAAATAATAATAATAAGCAAAGTATACCTATCAGCTATACCTGTAGTATTTTTAGTATAAATGTAGTACAATATCCCGTAAGCAAGAAATTCTGGTCGATTTGGTGAGGACACTCCTTCCTTGAATAGTTGACGAAGCTGACTCTGGCACTGGTTGAATTCTTCATGGTCTCCCTGTGTACATACATAGCGTTTATGGGTGGAGGGTGAATGGAAATCTAAATTTCACATCATTACACCACTAAGATAAAACCGCTTGCCAAATTGCCGTTGTGGTGGTTTATAGAAAAACATTGCAGCATTGACTTTTAACATATTTCCTGCCAAAATAGGTTGACAGCAAATTATCGCATCTTTTATTTAATTTAAAGATATACAGCATATACTTTAAATTTAATATAAATGCAAAGTTGCACTGAAAATGGGATAATTAAAAATTCAAATGAGAAACAATAGAGCCTTGGATAAACTGAAAATAGTATGGTTTAGAACAGGGTCGTCAATTTTTTTTTTAAGTGGGACAGTTACAGATAATAAACGCTTTACCAAAAAACAAATTATTATAAGCCTGGTGCTGGTACTTCTGTTTTATTGTATATTATAATTAAAACTTATTGTTTTGAACACAAAACTATCAATATTAATCTCTCATTTTGCAAAAAAAAATTATATTAGGATAGGATAGGATTTTTCATCTTTATCCCCTTGAATGGGAAAACCAAGGGGGGTTAACACACGGGCAATCGTCAGATCACCTCGCGCCCATCGTCGGGTTACGGCAGCTATTGCAGTGTGTTGTATATGATAGACACGTTCCTTCAATTTGGTAGAACCCATTAATCCGCTGGGTTCAGGCAATGACCGTAAAGTGCCTTGCCCAAGGACACAACCGACTAGCTAGCGACCAGTTTCGCACCTGCAACCTTTCGATTGAAAGGCGACGCACTTAACCGTTAGACCAACGGGCCTGACGAGAATATAGAGAAATAATAATAGAGAAATAATGGGTGGAACAAAACTATATCAAAACTGTTGCCCGATAACCTGATAAGCAGATGACCATGCATGAAAAAGTTTTTAACCCTCAAAGATAGAGAGGGGAATTTCAGTATTAGTTGCATTATTTAGTAAAAATGGATTGAGAAAAACGTAAATATAGTGTAAAATTGAGATAAGAAGAACAGAAATAACAAGTAATTGGTAGAGAAAATCGGAATATATCTTTAAATGGATTGGGAAAAACTTTAAATATACAAAATTAAAATAAAATATGGAAAAATATGGAACAAACAAATTACCTTTTCCAACGCAATCCGAGCGTGGGTTTCATAAACAAGAACGGTGAATTCATTCCTGATGCCTTGCACCTGTGACATCATTAAAGCATGTCTTATATCACTGGTATTGATAACTTATAAAATTGAAAATAATAATAATTTAAAAAATAAAAGCAAACTATTTGTATATAAAAAAAAACATGCTTTTGGGAAATGTATTTTTACTACAACGTGGATACTTGTTTAACTATAGCCATTTGCAGTTACAAATGAATAGAAAATACTCAAACTGTGAGTTTCAGTTTTAAGTGCATTTGTTTCGAATGGAATCACATACCGTTAAGTCCTGCCGTATGCTCTTCATCTGCCGACATGTGTAGAGATAATCAGTCTTCTCGACCCAATCTTTCTTCACTCTTTCCAGTGAAGTGCGCAATACATAAATCGGTCGAACCTTGGGGAAAATGATTTCTTTTTTTAGTTTTGGCTAAAATAGAAAAGATTAATCGAGCGTATCAATTATCAGTGAAATAGTAATCTGGCAAGCATGGATTGTTTAAATATAACCGGTGTTTAAATTCAATTTGTTACTTGGTGGTTGGTTTTACTTTGAATTTTCTACCCAGTTAAATTACTTAAATTTTGTTTGTGTTACAGTGCCCAGTCAAGTTTTTAGTTCATTTAAACTTTATTAAAGTTCAAATTCATTGCCATTGGCACAACTGGTTGAATAAATAAAGGTAAGATCTAAAAATGGACATTAATACAAGTACCAACTAGTTGATTAAGTAATATCGAAGGATGTACATTAATACCAGTACAAACTGGTTAAAATTAACTTACAGAAGATGGGTCAGGTGCTGCAGTCAGTCGGAAATAATCCTTGAAAATATCGGTGCAAGTTCCAACTACCTGCATGTCATCGAAGTCTATCCCTTCACTGTAAAAACATAAATTGGGTTGAGTTGGCTTAAATGATGTTTGGTAAAGTTTCTGACAGCCTTTAAAATCAAAATTAAACAAAAACCAGTAAACATTAAATTGTATTAGGTAAATAGGAGTAGTTATCTGAATTGCTACAGAAAGGCAAAAACCAGTTTACCGGAATTCTAATGATTATTCCTATACTCTGTACTGCAGTTACAAGGATTATTTTCATTATTCCCAAACAATAATTTAAGCGGGATATTTTATAAGCATTTTGCCCTGACAGTAAAGGGCATCTGATTGTGAAAAGAAATAATAGAACTACGGGTAATTAATTGGTTTATATCTGCTATCGTTAACCCTGGGATTAATAATCTTTGATGGCAATCCAACAACTACTACAGAGGTCAAAGTCCCTTGACCCAAAAATTGTAGAATTAAAATTTAAAATTTACTTTTGGCTGTAATTGTTGAAGGAAATTTCAAACTTTTCTTGCTGAGGTTGAGCAAGAGATTCCTGGAATCGATTTGCACGATTCGCCTTCTTGATATCTCGCATCGGGTCTGTGAACTGGAGGGTCACAGCACCACGCTTTTTGTTCTGGGAATAATAGGGGTGAAATAAGAGGTAAGTACAACGGATCTAGGGTGGGAATTTTTGATTCACACAGCCCCATTTTTTGTTTTGCAAACATTTGCAGTAGACTTTATAGTAGGGTCTGGGTAAAGTTTAGAGAGCTTATGTTAAGGAATTTTGTCACAGCAAATTACACCACTCATGCAAAAAATTCAACCATATATTGTTTTTGGCAGTCTTTTGAGATTTTTTTTAAATTGCTAAAAGCACACATATTAGCAGTACTGTGAGTTTAATTCATTATGTTTAAGTTTAGAATTCTGTTTGACCTCCACTGGTCAATACAACATAATTACATGCAATTTAAGATTTTATTATTACTGTATGTTTACGCAACTAACTTAATAGATATTGTTTAAATATTAAATTATCCGTTGTAATAATAAGACTACATTGAAATCGAAAAAATACTGCAAAAATGTTTTAATCGGGTTAAAAATCTCCAAACCTTCTTATCCCTCCTGGATGGAGTTTGGTTGTTGGCTTGACCCCTGCCGCCACGACCTCTTCCCCTTTTGTTATTCTGACCTCGTGTGGGTCGTCCGAATCTACCGGCGCTTGTGATAACAGTTGGTCCATCACTGTCACTACTGCTACTGCTACTAGTGCTGTGGAAATGGCAGCCAGTTTTTAAAAATTGGGATTTATTTGTATTAAAGCTTAAAGAAAGGTAGGAAATGCCTTTTAGTAGTATTACTATGCTTAAAACAATTTTTCTTAATAAGACTTAATAAGTGCCAAATTATACGATATACAATGTAAGTTTAGTTTAGCAGATGAAAAATGATTAAAGGGTGCGGCTGTAGTATGATTGATTTTATAGCGATTAAAACATGCGAGGGGTGGGATATTCATACCTATCACCCATTAATGGGAAAACGGAATGGGAGTTAACACACAGGCGATCAGTAAGATTACCTTGTGCCCACGTTGAGTAACATGAGCTATTGTGGTGTGTTGTGTATAATTAAAAAAAAGATTTCTGCAATTTGGTGGAACCCATCATTCTACTGGGTTTAGGCAAAGTCCACGAGGTTAATTGTATTTTGTCCAACTAACCTTCCACGGTATCGCCTTCTTTTTGGGGAGTTGGACCACGATCGGGAACGTGATCGAGATCTTGAATGGGATCTCGAACGGGAATATCTAGAATGGGAGTTTGGAATCAGCATGTCGGTAGTTCATGGGTGGAAAAGAGTGAATTTGACAAAAAAATGTCTAAGAAAGAGTCACGCTTTGGAGCATAATACATGAAGAGTTACAACAAAATCAACTAAATCAGAAAAAAGATTGAAAATCGAATAAGTGTTTTCAGAATTGTCTCATTAAAGTGAAAAATATTATTCTGACATTATGTAGTAATGCTATATTCTATACAACTAAAAAAATAACACAAAAACATTTCAAGGATATCTGCAACCCCACAGGCAAAAAAAATGAAAAAAAAGAGTCACACCAATTAAAACAGGGACGCAAAAATTAAAAAAAGCCAGGAAATTTAAAAAAGTCATGAAAATTATAAAAAATATACTCAAAAACAGAAAAACATAAAAAAAAACACGAAAGATCTAGTTCTGACCTGCTTGAGCGTCTTCTGCTCGCAAATCCACGTTGCCAAGCCGGTGCGTCCGTCCGTTGCGCCATTTGCTTCCATCTAGTGGATGGTGAGCTTTGCTTATTTAGCAATGCACTGTGGAAAGTGGAATGTGAGAGTGTTATAAGGAATGCAATTCATGAGAATTGTACACTGGAATAGTTAAGTTTAATTTTCGTCCTATACGAATACCATTCAAAAAACACAATTCTTGACTGGTTTAAATTATTTTGATTAAAACAACAGATCCAGAATAATTGAAAAAACCTAAATATTGGTATATTTCAAAATTGGACCTGAAATGTCAACACCTTTGTAGCCAAAAACATAAAAATCGTTTGTTTTTGATAAAAATCAGGTTAAAATAAAATGAAATTAAAAAAGAAGGTTGTGATATCTGTTGAAATATCGATGTTGAGCACCAACTTCTTTCGCTTTAAACCTTTATTGGAAGTGTATGGCACTAACACTTACATTATTGTTGTAAGAAATTGAAAAGTGAAATTAGTACACCACCAAGTATTCCAGAGAAAACAAGTCAAGGATCAGAAAATCCCAAAACAAGTTTATAAAACGTTAGCACTGCATTCCCGAGTTTTTTGTCAAATATATAAATTAAACATTTGTTTAATCTTACACTGGTAGTGGTTCTTTGGCCCAGTCAACTTGGTAAGCAGATCCATTCTTCATCCGCTCATTTAAAAGAGCTTTCAGGTATTTCTCTGTCTGGTCTTTGCTTTCCTCAGTCGAACAAGCTTGGAATGCCCTCTGAATATACTCCCTGTAGGTAAGATAAAGTGGAATGGGTCACATAAGGTTTTAAAATGTTTTAACAATTAAAAGGAGTCAGCAATTTAACAAAAATGCATTGCAGCATCATTCTAGTGCATCATTCAAAATGATTTTTACATTACTGACCGAAATGTCCTTTATTAAAGAGTGAACTTAAATTGCAGATAAAGCTTTTATAGGTAAACCTACAATGCAGATAAAGCTTTAAAAAGTTACCTTATAATAAAAATAAAACTTACATTAAAGCA
>CH002812.1:433880-452859 GCA_000149265.1 Ciona savignyi | reverse complement strand
CCCCTCCATTTTCATTCTTCCCTTTAATTTCGTTAAGCGCCTTTCTAGCATTCTCCCATGCAGGCATTTCCGCGTCCACAGGATCGCTCATGTTCTAAACTTTTGTATAAATCTAATCAATACACAATAACTTGTATACTATCAGCAGTGTGGTATATTATCACAATAACAGGAAATGGACAACTGGTAACTGTACGGTTTTCAAGACAACACAACAAAAGTGTTAAATGACGTCACATTGAAGAGACGTAAAAGGTAAGGTCAAACAGTGATGACCACAAAAAAATGCTACCAACTAATTTTTTCGTATTATTATTATACTGAAAGTTCCTTGAGTGGTTGGTTAAGCCACATTGAATCACAAAAGATTTATTTAGATTTGTTATATATTGTTAACTGTTTGATATTAAATATCAAAAATAAAATATAATCAATAGTGATATGTGAATATTTATAAAAGCTGTAGCGGCTGTTTTTTTCGTTTAATTTATTTTTTGTTTGGCTCCCATACTGCTACGGTACAAGAAACATACTATAGACTATACCATAGGCAAGATCGGCTACATTGAAACTCAATTTTAACCAATATTTTACAAAATAAAACTGGGAGCCGAAAAACTCATAATAGTTTTGCAATATATCATATGAAAACAACACTGTGTGTTCGCGAGTTTTCTTCAGTTTGTTTCACTTATGCATGGGTATTAAACTTATCAAGCGCTCGCTATAGTAACAATAAAAATAAAAATAATAATAGCAGTATCAAAAAGATGAAAATGCCGCATGCGTCTCCGGAGCCGCATGTTACCGACCTCTGGGCTGGAATACGTTCGTGTGCTTGCCTTCTGTTTCACGTCTATATAGCATATTATTTGTCTAGAAAGCATAGCATGGTACCTGGATTGCTTAGGTCATTTTTTTTATATAGACAGGATATTTTACAGGGATTCGTAATTAAGAAAAAATGCAATACATATTTATAAACACGAACAATAGATATAGTTTAGACGAGTAGTCAGAATGCAGCCTTAATATGTCGGTCGTTGTCTGCATCGTAAATTGTAGATTGTAGGTCGCCAGATGCGGTCACAGTAGTTCTGTTGATCTTTGATGTAACGGCCTTGTTCGCTGCTAATTATCGCGATACGACACATTTACTATTCAGAACCCTTTCTGACGAAGGCAGTTGTGCGTTGACGTTCGACCCATGCAATTTTCCTTTTCGTGACAATGACGAATCACCACACCGTTAAGGTGTGTATTTCCGCTATATTTGTTTCCATGCAGAAACTATTGGGTCCCCTGGTTTTCAAATTCCTCTTGGTATATATATCTAATACAAATTGTATAGTTTCTACAAGCAGAAACTAATGGGTTCCTGAGTTACCTTTCCAAACTTGATATATGTGTGTTCCGAATAAAGCCTTAACGTATAAGTACACAAAAAATACAATTATAAAATGAATTGTTTTTATATTATTGCTGTCTTTTCGTGATAAACTTAGATATTTTAATTGATGTATTTTCAGTTTTATTTCATACTTGTTTTAAACGTGAAGTGTTCTTTTCATCTCTTGGTGGTAAGCCCAAAAAAGGCAAATTGTGCGCTTAGCGCGAGTTGGTGGTCTTAGACCAAACCCCCTACGTGCAATGTGGAAATTAGTTCACTCGGGGTAGTATTCCTACTAGATGGATGCTGGCAGACACTCTCCACGAGTACATTCATAGCGTGCAAGTGGGGTTATTATGGGGCATTAAAGCAGGTAGATCATTGGTAGGAGTGGCTTTCAAACAGTGTTGGTTCGCATTGAAATTCACAATTTGTGTTGGATTTAAGTGTTTATCTGTTTTTCATGGCAATAGTGTTATATATTTACCTTCGAATTTCATATTTTAAGTGATTTCCGTGGTAACTTGTGGTATATAGAATATTTGTCATTTTTCTAGTTCATTTTATTTATTCATAGTTTTATTGAGCATCTTCATTTTTCAACCGTTTAGTCTAAAGGTTTAGTACGACGACTTTCAACCGAAAGGTTTCTGTTTCAAAACTTGTCGCTAGCAATTTGGGTTGTGTGCTTAAGCAAGGCACTTAACGGACATTGCATGAACCCAGCGGATTAATGGGTTCTACCAAAAAGGACCGTGTCTATCATACACAATACACTGAAATAGCTCCGGTAACGCGACGGTGGGCGCGAGGTGATCTGACGATTGCCCGTTTGTAAGTCCCTTAGTTTTCCCATTCACAGAGATAAACATGAATATCCTATCCTAACTGAACTTTTCCATCCCTTTACTGTTGCACTTTTATTACACCAAAACTTAAAAAATGATGCCGACACAAATTATGTTCCGTATTTATTGCGCCACGTACGTCACAGATAGCACAAATCGATGGCAAAAAAGAGCTACCGGAAACTGTCCAGAAAGTTTAAAAGTGTGGTCCGGGTGATATACGGGTTGCAAAACTAATATGGTTTGCAAAAAGTATAGATGCGGGTGCGAAGCGCAGGAGAAAGAGAAGCATACGAGATTCATTCAGCACAATGCGACCCAAAGCACGCCCACAGTGGCGTAACAATTGTCAAATTCGTAGCCCACGGTTATTGCACATTGTATGACGCTGTGGCCCAGCATTGGTCGACTGTTTTATTGTTTTAACAAAAATATGGCACCTCACTGCAAAGAACTTAAGGAGGGTGTGTTCACGTTTATAAATAAGTAGGATCTTATATGGATTAGGTATATGTAATAAATAATAACCTAGGTGGGTGAAAACCACATGAAAAATAAAACTACATATGCCTAGATAAGGAAATGGAAAACACACATAAAATCGACTTAAGTTTAAGCAATGTAATGGGTAGAATCGTCATTAAACTTTAAAAATTGCGTAATTGAGTTTCGACATTGATAATATAAATATGGAAAATAACACGACGGATAAAAGTGCTTCGTGTCACAGAAACAAAGGAGCAGCAACGTCATAAGGCGTGTGGGACTTCCCCATCACCGAGCGGTTGTTGCGACGAATAGAGGGATGATTATAGCGGCGTGTCCTCGTCTTTGTCCGAAGCGCTCTCCTTACGCTTTAGCGATTCAACTTCGAGTCTGTTCAGTCCCGTTGTATCGCCCGAGTTTTTAAAAACTGGTAAATCCTGATGAGAATCCAGGAAAAAAACTTTCAATACCGGTATGTGAAAATTGTTGTTAACATCATTAACATATAATAACATACATTAATAGAGCAAAATTACTAGGTAAATTATAAAAACGATCAATGGGTTTTTAATATGTGATGGAGTTTTAGGGCGGTAGAAATAATAACAAGACCTCCATCCAACCATGCAAAGAACTGTACGGTGAATTGAAATGTAAGATGTAAGGAATGGATACCAAATCATGCTACTACCACCACAAAAATGCTTAGATCTACATTAGCATACAATTGTAAGTACCGAATTTTAATTTGGTTAAATTTTTTAAAGGATTAATAAAAATTTTAAATTAAACCAATATAATTGCTTATGGCTGGTTCCCTTTGCCAAAGTAAAGTTTCTACAGAAATAATTGTAGATTGATTAGTATGAAAGTAAAGCATAGTGATTGCATGAGAGTTCCATTCAAGCTCAATGTGCCAAATTCTTTTAATTGACACAAAATTAAACGTTCATTTTCCAAATTTAATAAGTTTACCTAAATTGTTTAAATGATTATTTATTAAAGACTAAAAACTTATTGTTAAGCAGAGTGAAAAATTAACAAAGTTAAAATTTTCCTAGAAAGTATTGATTACAGTATGGAAATAGGGTTTTTATAACTGCTGTACTTTTGAGTAACATTACACCATTATATTTTGCAACACATTTATTATCCATCTAACTTGAGCTTGAACGGAACCATGAAAAAAAATCAAAGGTCTCACAATGGCTCATACGCTGGTCTCATACACATTTCGTGCTTTTGGCCATACCAGTTCCACCTGCCCGTGGTCGAGTGCCTCACTCTCCGATGTTGCGTGTTTATTTGTCCGTTCTGACTTCAAAGTGCTACTACAATAAAATTAAAGGGGGATGGGTAACAGTTTAAAATTATGGAATTTGACTGTATGTTAAGAACTACTACAGTAGAAGGGGGGTTAGATATTTGCTGAAAAATATGTGTGATGGGGCAAACTTAAAGTAGCTACTACAGTGATGGGAGGGGGGGGGGCGGGGTTTTTATTTATTGAATTGGCCAGAATGTGAAATTGGCCAGAAATAGAATGATGTATTAGGTACTACTACAAAGGGTTATAAGGCAAAATGTTTCTAGTTCAATCCAATCCCTGACCCTGAAGTAAACTCTTTGGTGTCTGTACTGAATAGCCTTGTGACCTTTACTTCTACTTACATTACATTGGTAGGGACCGTGGTAGCTCTGGTACAAGAATTTTTATTACTGGTGTATTATATGTTTATTACTGGTGTATTATTCCACTTACTTCTTGGTAGGTCTACTTCTATCCACAAATCTATCTTGTACCATCACAATTTAATGTTGGGGTCAATGTCTGAAGACGTATTCTAATAGGAGCTTAGCAACAATTTTTTTCCATCCTCTTGGAACCATTCAGGCATTAACCCATCAATCAGATATTTTGAACTCACTTTAAGTCTGGAGATCTTCTTTTAGTTGAGCTTTGAATACTTTCTTTGGAAGCTGCACCAAACGTGGTTTCAATGGTTGTTGTTTCTGTGAAGGATATTTTCATTGTAATTTAACAAGAGCACACATTAGTTACTTTGGCGTTTAGCTACATAAATCTGGGTTAAAATCTTACAGTCCATATGGACTGAAAGTAAAGTTTATGGCTTTTGTCTATTTAATATACCATTAAATTGGATGTGAATCCACAGACCTAATTATATCTTAGTTCCCCTAAAACTTTAACAAATCATAACTCCCCAGAAAAGCACCTTTCCACACAATTACAGATTTAGTTCACAGCAAAACGAAGTTAAAAAGGTCAGATAAAATATGTAATGCATAGTTAAACACACAAAAATGTTATTTAACGCTTTAAAAGATCTGCCACTAACCTTGATTGGGCCGAGTAGTTGATTGGGGGGGTTCGTACTTCGGAGGTAATTCCTATAAAGAAGTGGTTTAGATGGTTCGGTCAATAAGTACCATCCATGCAATATCTGACATTAACCTATTTCTATCAAAACCCGTTTTCATTTTAAGTCATTGGTTATCTAAAGTATGTATTGTGTAATATACAAGGATATGGCTGTATATAAATATTCTGGATTATTGTTGTTGTAAAAAATTTCTTGCTGTGACTGCTTTTAAAAAGGAAAGCCACAATAGAATATGATATTTACAGTTTATTTAAATAAAAAAAAATGAGGATGTTAGGTAAAAAGTTGTTGTATTACCATGGAGTTATTTCATCGTGATTCCCAACTTTTCAGCACTAACCCACCAAGCTATTTGGCTTGAAATACAATTTATCTCTAGGAATATGTAAAACATTCAGATAACCACCTCATCTTCCTTTTCCACTGCGGAAGGTCGAGGTGACTCGACTGGGAGTAAATCAGGTCGACTTTGCAACCGCTTCGTGGGTTCAGAATTGGGGGGTGGGAGGGTTTTTGAAGAACTTGCCCCATTTACAGGTCCCCCAGTTGTGTTGGTGTATTGCCGCCTGGAGCTTTGCCCCCGTTGTCGTTTCGGTTGACTCTTAACAACACCTAGTGGATGAAATTGTAAAACTTTAATTTAAGGCTAAACAAAGTAATATCAAGCAAGATGTTTCGAAATACTTTTTCTATTTTTAACATTTTTTTCTATTTTTAATCATTAGGCTACGCTGGCTGTTTAATTATTAAAAATTATTTTTCTAGCTTAATGTGTTTTGCTCAGACTATCTTTCAACTCCATGCATTATGTATTAATTTAAGTGTTACAGTCAAGGTTTGGGGACAATTATTTGTAGTAGCACTAGCATAAATACAAATAAAAAAACATGGTATCGTTCTCAGTATATTTTGTACTTCCACATACGGGCGCATAGAAAAAATTTTAAAAAGCTTCTAATATATTTTAAGTTTCCAAATAGCTTTTGTAATTTTTTCCCATTACTTCATGTGTGCACAGTTATATTACCTGGACAATTTTAGATTTATTCTTTTCTTATTTCATTAAATGCTGAAGGAACACTGGATCTATGGTTGTTTTATCATACCAGATTTTATCACCTGTTTTACCCAAGTTTTACTGATTTTTTTTGAATTCTCTACTTTCCCAATTTAGTGAGAAAAGAAGTTTGTGTGTGAGATTTTTTATCGTCTTGCCTATAAAATTATACAGTTTATTATTGTAAACAGATGGTAAACGATACCTAAGTCTTTAGTAAATTCAAATTAGATTTCAAAAAGAAAATCTAAGTACTTTGGTCTTGTAAATGATCATTGAATAAATAACAAAGTAGTAAAAAAAGGTTCAACTAAGGAAAAATGAAACTAAGAATATTAAATTTACTTTTTTATGTTCACAAGTTTACTTAATCTTACTTTTTTTAAAGACGTGGTCAGCCATAAATCTTTGAAAACGATCACAGTAAAAACTTGGTCTATGGACAGAAACAGAATCCTGGAAAAACAGGGAATTTGGTGGTCACACTCCTTAGATGAAATGAATAAGAATTGCAAAGGAAAAAGCATAGATGAATTAATCGCTTAAATAAGGGTATGCATTTCAGAGTAGCATTACAAATTTTAGTTACAGAACAATAATTTTATTTAACAAAATTTTATTAAATACAACTTATGCCAATGTTAATAAACAATAAGTTACAGTTTAATAAAACTAAACAATAAGTTTATTTTTTTAAATGAATAAAGTTTTTTTATATATCCAGAATTACAACAAGTTTAAGCCTAGATCCGAACAATTTTTAAATTACAATAGCTTATTTAAAACAATGTTCTAGGCTCAAATGAGGCATAGTATAAGGCAATAGTTTGGCGCAAATTTGGAAATTAATGAGCTCTTTAAAAATAATTTTAAAAATAACAAAAAATACGTACACCATCTGCAATCATTGATTTCCATGTGTGTTCCATTTTCTTTTTCCACCTATGTCAAAAATAAGTTCAATTTTAATAAAACTACTTGATTTCAAATACTTGAAGTTGATATGTGGCGTTTCTGTCCTGTCGGTAAACCTTTTGGGAATTCCTGATTAGAAAATTAAGGGAAATCAATATGTCAAGCAATACAGCTGTGGAAGCAAAATAGATTAACAGGATTTCAAAATTTAATTGTAACGGACTTAAAAGGGTGGAATTTCCACAGAAGATAAATTTTCTGCTAATGCCATCTCTTAATTTAACAGCCTATATTTTTAAAGGTCCTTAACCATTACCATTAAATTTTCACATCAATTTTTTTCTTTATTTATAATATCACAAATTTTTCTTTCAAGTCTTAATTACTTTTTTCTGTATACTTTTACTTGTCACATGCTAAGCGATTAAATTTCCTTATAAGAAACAAAATAAACTAAAAACAAAAGAGAAGTCAAACAAGATAGGACATGTATATATGTCTAGTGACATGTGTAGCACCTACTTGTAACACTGAAGTATGTCAATTAAGCCACAGAATAACAAAAGTCTTTCTCCCTTTCCATTTCGAGCCGGTATCCCGCCGGACCTAAACCAAGAGCTTTTAATCAAGGATTTAGCAGTATTAAGTTTGTACAAAGCATAAAATCATACATTAGAGTATTCCAATTTACCAAGATAGTATCCACCCAAATAGGATATCTTGGATTAAAAATAAATTTTCTATATAAAACGTATCTACATATCTCCCTTGACTTTACATACATAGTTAGTTTCCCAAATGCCGCGATAAAAGCATTTTAAGGGATAAATCTTTTACAATATGATAGGATCTCAAATACCAGCCAATTCCAATTTTATATCATTATTCAAACAGTTTGTGTCATAATGCCATTCATTACACTTGGTGACACACAATCGGTACTTTTGTTCCAGAAAATAACATTCTGTAAGAACTGTTACGTTACAAAAAGCATTATCATAAATTATCTAGCAATCTGGCACAAGTCCTACTTTGAGGTATTGGGTTAAAAATAAATAATGTTTTGGTCGTAGCTGAAATTGGGCATGTGAACTTATAATATCCGTGTTATGCTTACAGACTAATTCAACATTTCCAGACATTCCGCTTTTCTATAAGAATACAAAAGAAGTGCTATTTGCATAAATTATGCAGTGCTTGTCGCGTCTGCTAGAAATTAATATTTGAAAGCATCTGAACGTTTAAATTTAAATGTACGGCTATTTGCTTTGAGCAACTTCAATTATCAGGACTAAAATCCTTATAAGAAATAATTCATATTTGTGTAATGTCTGTTACTAAAAGCCCAGGAGGCATGCATAATTGATAGCCTGTAGAAATGGATTTTAATTGAACTCTTAATATTGCATTGTTGTTTGACGATTTATTGCATATTTGAATCCTAATTTTGATGTGTATCCATGTAGCACTGCTCTATAATGTGCAGGACAATATTATGCGTTATGTAGCAGTTCAAAAGCAACTGTACAGACTTGTAAATCCCACTTTTTTTAAGCAGCAACGGATTAAGTGCCTACATTCTTAATCCGGGTAACAATGCTACATAGCCCCCGCCACTACTAATCTGCTGTACAACCAGCATATCCCGACTTACCAACTTTAACAACAAGGAGCATATTTTAAATAAAATTTTAATTTGTTACTCTTGTAAAGCTACTTTTCTCACAATTATTTTTTAAATTAACAAGCATGGGATTGCACAAAAGTCTAATAAACAATTATTGTATTAATATTTATAGCATACCATCTTTACCATTAACACTAAGTGAATAATTTTCACTCACCAATGATCAAGTTCTTTACTATACTTTGTCCTTAGCATGGTTGAGTCCATGACAGAGTGTGCTGGCCTCTGTCCTAAATAATTGGAAAAAAAATTGTGTTAAAAAAAATTTGAAAAAAAATCTCAAATTTTGCCTTATCAATACTTTGTAAATAAAGTAGTGTGTGTTTGTGTCATTGACCTTAATGTATTTGTTTTAATGGCATAGTTATCTGATTTTAGGTCATTGTGCAGTTGTTTTTGACAAGCACGAAATTCTTTATATTATTTTTCTTTTTCCTGGAAATATGTATCCATAGCACAGCTACAATACTTATCTTTCTTCAGGACTGGATATATAATATACAAATAAAAAGTAACTGGCATTGAGGATCAATGCTTTCAATAACAGAATGTGCCAACCTTCCGACTTTTTTAATCATGAAAAAATACTTTACAATTTTTATATTTACATTTGGTTAAATATGAATTAAAAACTATAGCTAATATGAATCAGTCAATCAATATCATGCATATGTGGAAGCATGAAGCTCTGAAATGTTTGGCGCTAAGTGATAAATGGGTTCATCAATTATGACGACTACTCCCTGTCCCAATATGATTGAATGTGTCAGCCCGACGGAATATCTAATTGCAATAATATAAGGAAATTCACTTGACATAAACAAGTTAACCCAAGGATTAATACCTAAATTGCCATTAATATAAACCCTTAAACTGATCCACCGCTATTTATTTAAAAACCTACATAAAACAACTTGTTCAAACAAAGCATTCATATGCTTTAAAAGTTAAGTACGGTATTCTACATTTTTTCAAAAAAGATAATGTTTGAAAAATTACATAAGGAGTTTAAAGCCAATGAAATATAAGCAGAAAAAAATTAATCTAATGGAGCCAGTGGGATGTTTAAATGACTTCAATACTGAGTTTGAATGAATATAGACATATATCTGCTAATATTTGTATCATGAATTGTAGGGAAAATACAGCCAAAGCCAGTATACATAAATGGGGAGTACTGCAATTAAATGCCAAGAAAAACAATGTTCCATTGTATTACTACAAGTATGCAAGCATTGGATACTAAATGTTACAGCATTCTTTAGTTTTTTGTACCTTTACACTGCTATGCCTAGTTTAACATCCTTGAAATGTTTACCGTTAACAAATGTTTTAGTGTGGAATTCCCCCACCCACCATATTGTCTGGGTTGTTTGAATGGGGAATGGGATAACCAACATCTGATTGTAACAGACATAATAGTAGTGCTTTTCACATGTTGTATTAGATAAGGTTAAAATCTAACACCGGGATATTGTTTTATACAGCCTCTTTATCCTGGTTCACTGTTAGCCTTTATACTATGTAAACACAAATAACTATGCTGATAATTGTATTTGATAGTTGATGGGGAACACAATTTTTCCTCTGTTTCGTAATATGACTATTACAATAACGATTATTTATCATTTTTAGTGTCTAGTGGAAAGATTAAATTTGTATTGAGCAAAAATATATAACTCTTACGATGAATAAATTAGGTAATCAGAAAATAAATTTGTTATTATAAAATTCATAGAGAAAGTTTATGCAGATGATATATTTGTGACAAGTTAAATCAATCTTAGCTAAAAACCTAAACCCTGAATAATAATTTTCAATTTTAATTATAGTAAGATGTTTTAAAAAAAAACAAGTTCCATTTTAATCATGAAGCTAAACCAAGGAGACCACTATTTATACATAGAGAGGTCTTAAGGCCGGAAGATACGATAACACAAATATAAAGTTTAACTTTAACCAATAGAACCAACCACAAAATCAACTCACCCAGTGAAGTTGAAGGAGCGTCGTCTGAATTATAATCAGATGAGCTGGTTCTTCTGTGAGCTTTCGAATCCAACTAAAAATACAAAAAATGGGGAAATTACACAAATTCAAATTTTTAATTTAGCGTTACATTATAGGTTTTATTATTATGCCAACGGTTAAGCACCACATTGACTGAGTCTAGTTGCTAAGCTTATATCTTTGTTTATGTTCTGTGGTGACAAGTCAAGAAAAAACTAAACCTGAAATTGAAATCTTACCTCAGAGGCAAATGTTCCAAGCTTCATGAATTTATTTAATTTGTTGCTGTAGCCCACATCAACATCTGTACCCTGTCCGCAATGTGGAATAATTAATATTTGCTTGGAATGATGAATTTATTCATTTACACAATAGATGGGACAACTTGCTTTTGATTAAAAATAACACAAAGCCAACACATTCACCAACTGGTCCTGTGACCTACAGGCCATTTCTCCTAGTTTACATGAGAATTAAAAAAAAAATCAATTTCCAATGTGTACAACAAAATGTAACTGTAATAGCTTTGGCAGGGCTGCTGGGCACTGAAGTAAAAGGACTTCTTTGCCCTACATTCCTAGTCCTCACCGTATGGTGGATCAGCTTTTACTGTGCTATTACATTGTAGGGGACCACCGTATGAGAACTATGGATGACAGCGATAAATACTAACACAGTATTAATGGATTAATTATCTGATGATAAAAACGGAAGAATTACATGGATTTACTAATTTGTCATTCAAACAATGCTTTTTGTTTAAACTGATTCCGTTTTATTGTGATATATATTTACAATACATTGATAAAAAAACTTCTTGATTTAAAGCAGCCAACTACTAGCACAATGGTTAACTGTTAATCATCACACAAAAAAGTTAGATTAATTTTCGGAATTTTGAAATGACAGAACAAAATTTAGTGAACATGAGTGTATTGATTTTAACCTGGGAAGCGAATTCTTTATCCATTTCATCCAGATTGTGAATTGCAAGTAACAAGCTGTAATCCATGATCTTAAAAGATTGTAACACCTGGAAGGTTGAATTAATTTCAAAGCGGATTTTGGAATCTTTCTATGTCAGGTATGTATGAATGTGGTATGAATGTGTAGACTGTAATGAGGTTGGTTTGTTTTTAAAGGGCACCATAGAACCCACTCCCGATGCTCTAATTTACTGTTGACCTATGACTGCTCCCTGGTAAGGACACAAGCTTTTGTATTAAAAATAGTTATTGTTTTTAGCGGAAACTAAGAATTAAAATAATGCACACTTTGAAAAAGGCATTCGTCTGTAATTATTGGACTTTTTTGCAGAACAAGGAGAGCTACACGATAACCAGATAAGTGCGATGCGTTTCAGCTTAAAGGTTGTAGGTTTAAAACTGGTGACTATTCGGTTGTGTCCTTGGGTAATGCGCTTATAACCCAGCCTCACATTTACTTACAAGGCAATCACGTTGCATAGTTTTCATAAGTGCGACATGGATATCAGGTTCAAGGGTCAAACCATCAGGTAATTGGGCAAGAAGGTCAAGATCTTTATAAGTCGGATTCTTTTTCTCGTTTTCCTGTTTCGAAGCTTTTCGCTTGTATGTCGACCCTTTCAGGTCAAATTTCTTGTGCATCTGTTGTGGTTTTAAAGAAATACTTGATGAAGTATGGGAAATATATGGTGGTACTGCTACATTAAAACGGTTAAATACAAACACCTTTAAAAATGCGGTCGATGCGGACCATAATAATATTTAAAAAGAAGAATTAAAAATAACTATTAAAAAAACATTCCTAAATTGCAGGTTTTTTAATTTTTTATGTTTTATAAATTGTTAAATTTTTAAAATTTGTTTAACAATGCGGATGGAATAAAGTTTGTACAACAACACTTTTTTCTAGCTTTTATATTGTGTTGCATCAAAACTAAGCAAATTTAAACACAAATGGCCAAATTATGTTTTGTAAACAATTTATGTCACCGCACTTTGTCACATTGAAACATAAATGATTGTCATGAAACGTACATGACACAACAATAAATGCCCGGGTTATATTTGCTCTGTCATTGCTTTGCAATATTACAATTTTCTGAGCAACTTCATTTTTGAGTGTTTCCGAGAGAACACATTTCATACCAGAAAAGATTGTTTAATTTACTCATAGTACGCATAAGTTACATGTAGTAATATTAGTATTGACATTTTATATTACAAAATTAATATTCCTGCCGGAAGATAATAATAGGGAAATTGATTTTTATACAATTTTAAAAGTTTTGATCAAATGTATTAATTATTAAACTTTACTGATGATGACTGTAGCAAAGTAGTATAATTTAAATGATCAATCATATGTTATGTGATGTTCATCACTGGCAGATAAAACATACAACTCGCGCCATAACAGTTAAAACCACAAGGGGTGTTAGTGTTTGACTATAAATTGTGCAATGTACTGGTATATGGTGTATTAAACATAATAATGAAAATGCCTAGAATCACTATGTTAATTTTGGCACCCTGACTAAATATTTCGACACAAAATCAAACGGTGTTTAATCAATTAAACAAACATAAATGCCACTTACTTTGATAACACTAGGTAATAAGTTGTTCATTACAACCATTCTGATATTCTTCCCACCAGACTGCACATTGTATAACCTGTAGAACTTGGGAAGGAGAGTGCGAGGATTCTGCACGAGGTTCTATAGAAAGAAAGTGTGGGTTAAAGTGGGTCAAAGTTTTTTACTTTTACACTGCGTGAAAGCTTAGCTTCTTAGGATTTTTATGTTAACATGAGTTTATATTTAACCCAGCCATAGCTAACTATTAAAAATTAAATAGACATAACATATAAAAATAGTGGGGGGGGCAAAAAATGATGAAAAGTAGATTATTAATTATTTTATAATATAGCAGTAATCCACAGAAGTATAGTATTAAACCTCAAAGATGCTGAAAATCATATTAATATCTCCTTTCATATAAATCTTTTAACAAGTATGCACAACTGGGCATCAAGCTATCCGATTGAAACCATAAAAATTTACCATAACTACATGTGGATCTAATATAGGCCTATAGACTTACCATGTAATAACCCGGTAAAAGCTTCTGAAGAAATTCGGCCTCTTTATGTTGAACGGTTTTGATGATAAACTCATCGTCATGGGTGAGGAAAAATAGAGATCCACTTGCCCCGGGGTTGGATAACTCTCGGAGGGGTAATCGACTTATTGATAACTGGAATTGGATGTCGGGTGAAAAATAGAAAAATCTATATTAAAAAATAATTTAGTAATAGGACAGTAATTATGAGGGGTTTAGAAATTGTCCCTATTTATTATATAACAATATGTACAGACCGCATAATTTTTTTGTGTAATACAAAATATACGAAATGTGATTGATGTAAATCCAAAACTGAAAACATTATATTTAAAGATGTTAAGGGAGTAAATATAACCTCTTTGATAATTGGTTACTCTCAAACAGTACATTTCATACTGGTACCATTACCTCAACATTTTGGAATGAAATTCAATTTTATTCTATATTTCAATTTAAATTACCGAAACAAATGGAATTAAGGATTTGTACTAAAAAACTAATTAATCAAATATGCAGAGCAATTGCTAAATATATACAGATGCTTCTACAAATTAAAAATCCCCATCCTTTATAAAACAGAAGGTATTTCAAAACAAATATGATTTCATGTATTACTCACTGTGGATAGACGAATTTGTTACATAAGAGAAAAGACACATCAACTTTTTATATTATAAGCTCATTGAGTTGAGCTTATCTTTTTAGCCTGTCCCCATTTGAGGTAATAAAGAATTAGCTTAAAAGCAATTCCATAATGGAAAAGTTTAATCAATGGCATCACCCATTGATTCTGTGTCCTATGCAACAAAAGGCTAATTACACGCAATTAAACTACAATTCAAGTTCTCAGAAAGAAACACATTTCCAACACTTTAATACCATTATGTCGATCGTAAGAGAGTAAAATACACTGTTATCCTATATATTCTTAAGATTGTAAAATGTTAATTTAAATCAGTCATGTCAGTCCCTAATGTAATTTCATTACGCTATTTAGGGCAATATACCAAAAAATATCTTAACACAAGTCATTAGGTGCATGGATCAACACAACATTAATAAATCTAAAAAATATTCAGCTTAATACCAGTGCATCAGACAAGTAGTCAAAAAGTTTTTTTGGAATAAAACAAGTACCGTCCTTTGTCCTTACATACACGCAGATATTTTGCAATTTTTTTCCTTATGTTTAAAAAAATATAGGTGCGACCAATCCGCTCGACATAGGTGCAAATCGCCACCAAGTCGAAACAAAATTAAAAGTTTTTGGCTATTGCAAATACCGTATTTCCGGCTAATAATTCTCAAACAAGGTTAGCGGTCTGAATATACTGGCAATGATATAATGGTTTGTAGTGAGTTGGTTATTCATAAAAATCATGTGGTCTGCACTTTTTATCACTAACAGGTGTCGACAAACATACTTTAATTTATATTAAGCCCTACGAAAAAAAACGAAATAGGAAGTTAACTATGCAAAAAAGCTAGGAAAGGGGCCTTTTAAATCCCTAGATTTTCAGTGCGACTTATGTGTGAGTCAACTTTAAATTAAACTTTTTTAACACATACCTAATAGTGTGACCTATACTGTGGTGCGACCTATGGGCGAGTATATACGGTTGCTACCAGCTAGCTAGTTTGCGGTGTGCTTGTAAAAAGAAAATACCAAACCCATTGGTTTATTGGATTGTGCAAAATCTGGATAACATTACAATAGATCAGAAAACATGATGGTGAGTGGAAGCTAATCTGGCGACTGCTTGTGTTATAACATTTCATGTGCATTAGTGCAAGCTTCCCATCCACATATATCAAAAGGGGTCCTAATCTGTCACAGAAATTAAAGATAAAAAATCCCTCCCCATTAAAACACTTTAATCCCGCCATTTAACTTTATAATCCCGCCATTAAAACACTTTGAATATCATATACAACAGAAGAAATGCAGTTTAAAAGATAAATCTTGTGATTTTCCAGAAATTAAAAAATAAATATGTGACTCGATGTCATAAATTTATACTGCAATACCAACATCAATTAATTTCATTTAAGGGGTTGTTAAATAGTACATATTTACTTTTTTTGTGAGATATATTTTGTTCAGGCATTTTATGACAAAAACAAATATAAAAACAAAATCATAAAAGCTTGGAAATAAATAAAAAATAATATAAATCCTTTTAATAAAGAATAAAATACTATAATGAATAAAGGATAAAATACCAAACTATCCTTTTTAATATTTAACAACTTCTGACGTGATAACGCTCACATTAACCACCAATCAAAGGAACACTACCATGAGTTGCAGTAAGCAAAGTATCTTTTGGTTGAATTGATTGACAGCAAGATGAAAGTGTGATTAAGTTCAATGCTTCAATCCTTACAGTTACCCTTTTAAATATCATGACAAGATGCTTTATTGGCTCAGTTATACCATTTAAAATGTAAAAAGTATTGATTCAAGACAGTTTTATAAATGTGGACTGCTTACAAATGTCCCACTTTCACTGAAATACCTCTCACATCTACACAAACGTTGGAAACATAACAGCAAATCTTAATTTAAAATGAAAAAGGAGTTTAATTTATTGGTACTTGGCAAGAAGTACGCGCACTAACGAATACCTTACTGATAGGTAATAAAGTTAATATCTTACTAAACCACAATTTTCAAACAATTATATCAAACAATATCGATCATGACCCGGCTACAAAGAGTTGAGTTAAATGCAAAGAAATTAATTTGATATTTCATTTAAATGTACATCATATAGTTTATGTAAATGTTAAATATTTAATTTAAAATTGACAATATACAATAATTATTAAAAAACTGATAAAGAGTAACTTAGCAGTTAACCGGGATTAAAATTACTAGCCAGTTAAACAGGTAGCAATTGCTTTGTCGATTTAAAAATACGTTCCACAAAAAATATCACATAAAATATCTTTTTTTCAACAAAGCCACAGAACAGTGCCTACAAATTGAATTACATATCTAAAAAGCACATTGGCACAAAAACATATCTTTGGTTGAGATCAATTTCGATGTGTCAGGTTTTGACCGATATGTTAATTAACAAACCAAACCTGTTCAATGTTCAACCAAGGGGGAAATTAATAATTATACATTATTACAGTCTACAAGACAGGCAATATAATTTGTATAATAAACTGAAAGAAATAGAAGATGACAAAGAGAACCCACCATATAATCGTCAGGTCTGATTCCAAATAAATCACGGAAATACCGAAAGGCTGTTGGTGCGTATGTTCGGAAAGTAAAATCTCCATAATGATGAGCCGGTGTTAAATTAGATCCCTCTCTGTTTGGGGAAACAATTGATTACGAAACAGTTAGACTTGCCTACACATATATATAAAAGATGAAGAAAAATGCAATCTTCAAAAACTATTGACCAAGCCCAAAGCAAATATTAACATTTATAAAAAATGTCAAGGATAAAACTTGTTGACATGCGGACGAGTTCAAAAATGCATATCATCCTATTTTAACAACAGTGCGGTAATTTAAATGGCACCATGGGTGCAAGTTTTGCAATATTTGACCCAGAACACTGTGTCGTATATCATTGAGACGTTGTTTTAGTTTTTATTAATCAGTGCATTGATCCACTAGGTATACGCGATGCCCTGTAAGTACCTTGCTCAAGGACAAAACCGACTAGTTTTTAATCTATGGACCAGTTATAATTCTGCAACCGTTTGGGTAAAATGCGCACACACCAATTCAAAAATCTCTTTGACTGTAGCCTACATAGAATAAATAAACCCAACATGTTATTTGATTTTTTTAAAAAGGTAAACAACCGAACTTACGAAGGAAATAAAATCGTTTCAACAACTTGAAAGTCTTGCATTAAAACATCCCGTTCTGGCTTGGAACTAAGTCCGGCCACCGTATGACTGATTGCAAGTTGAATGCTGCCACTTAGTGCAGACGAAGGGGTCTAATGATGTAAAACTGTTGGTTAACTTATTATTAACAAATAAAAAAGGTAGATCTTTTTTATTTAACAATAAACTGAAAAATGTAATTTAACAATACATCAAAAATGACATTTACAAAAATACAGATCTGTAGTAATGCTATAAAAAACCACAAAACAGATTTATTCGCTTTATAAAATCTGTTTGTTTTAAAAATATGCATCAAAGTAGTACCAGTAATAATAGAGGGCTACTACTCCTTGTTGGATTTATACCTGCTTAATGTTATGCAAGTTACTTTATAAATTGTTATGTAAGTTACTTGACAAATTACAATAATAAGGCATTTGGAAGCCGTAACTACAAAAATATTATTTTTGCCACCATGCATAATGCGCAGTGTAAACACATATAGGTCTTGTGGTTAAGTTTAAAACTTTGTTGTTACTTTTAACGGAATGTTAGTATATGTCTATAATAACCAAATAACTATAAATAAACAGTTTACTAGTTTAGGATGGGCTATTCGTGTATCCCCTAGAATGAAAAAAAAACAAGTAGCATTATCAAGATCAACTTGTTAACGGTCCAGTTTTATTACTACAAGCTTTCAGAAACGCAACACACTAACCCACATATCTATTTTGTTAAACAAATGTGTGTTTACGTTTTTTAACAATGCAGATGAAGCATACAATTTTTTCCATCTTTGCAGCTATGTTTATCTGCCCAAGATAACCGATAACGGCTGATTATATAGTTTATTTTATGTGCTGTACCTTTTTATAAGTTGTCATGCCGGTTGAGGCATCCACCCTCCGGTGACCAATCTTCTTCTGTGTAACCTTTGTAAGAACAGCAGTATCCTAAAAATAGTTTTATGGTTGAGATATTAGACATAAAGTGAAACACATAAAAGCACTTTAATAAAATGACTTTAGGTGCAATAAGCAAATTAAAGATGCTTTCGTTGTATTATGTGTTTTTTATACTACGATAAAATATTCATGTTTTATTACATTAGAGTGAGCATACAGGAACAAAACCAATACCATTGTAGAGTAGACTATACTGTAGCACCTCATTTTGTACAGTTTCCTTTATTTGTGACGTTCTT
>CH002812.1:387724-415719 GCA_000149265.1 Ciona savignyi | reverse complement strand
TAAATCGTTTAATGTAAATATCTCCAAAATAAACAGCACGCGAAAGTAATCGCTTTTATTATTCTTTGTAACCTATGTTTTACGGCTGTCGTTAGAATATGCAGCACTAAACATTACATCAAAATCAAGAAATCCTTCGTTTTTTCACCAGACACCATTAGTTCTATTTGTACTTAAAAATTATTTGAGGTAAACCTTAATGAATGAGATATTCAAATAACATATTGATTTATCTTATAGTTTAAAAAACTTGTGAATAGATACAGAGATTTCCCATATGCTTAACCAATATGTAATTCTATTCTATGGATATAGCATTCGCTCTTGCCGCAATAACCGAAATGTTTTAAAAACAAACCCAGAATATCAAGAACACGCTTACAATTTTTTTAATCATTGTGAGCTTACTTATTATCAACGATTGTAATAACAGGGTTGTAATGCCTTGTCAAGGACACAATTTTGCAGTATGGGCATACCAAACTGGGAACGAACTATAATGCAGTGACTGCCATTTTCTAAAGGACCGATCAAACATTATAAAACAATTAAGCCTACCGATTCTTTAAAAAACGAACTATAAACAGAAAGTATCCATATAATAATATAAATGTAATATACCATTATGTATTTTGTTTGAAAGTAAACGTTATACGTACCGTTTTTTCCTTGGCTGTTGTTAGTTTCTTCCACTGGTAGTTTCATGTTTGCCATTTCAATTCAATTTTGGGCAAAACTAGGAGCCGGGTTTCTTTAAGTGATTAAATACACTAATGGACAATTGGTCCTGGGTTCTATGCTTGGCCTTTAAAAATCAAGTTTTCTACAATAAGCAAACATTATAGCTGTGACTAAGAATTTTTAAGTTTAAACGTTAAAATCAATCTACAATAAATCATACGAGTGACATAACTAAAATAAACTTAAATTTGTATTGTTTTGTTTTGTGGAAAAAGAGCGTGAAACACTAATTTGCTTTCTGTTGTGCACCAGTCAATAATACGCAACCAAACTATGGCATGCCTTTGTTTCAAATCAATACCCTCCATTTGGCAATAACTCAATAAAAATTCAGGTTTTCAAAGAGTTTTACGCGTTGAACAGCATACTATGTCATCGGCCAAAATATACATTTATATTTTATGGCCACAACACTAAAAAACACCCTATGTGCAAAGATCTACCTGGTAACGAGAGTTCTATTTAGTTAAACATCTCGCTAACGGTCCATAGCTACACGATTAAATAATTGTAATCTCATCACATGGCTTCGAAGAGTGTATTTTAGTTAGCAAGAAAACCCTTTCATTTGTGATGCACAGCAGTTATCAGATCACATATAACGAGTCTTTAACAACTGATGTGATCGTAACGGACATGAACGCTTTTCTAACACACATCACGCAGGACTGATAACTTGGTGATGTAATATTCATATGCTTTTAACGAACCTTCGTTTGTTATTCTATGCTTGGTATACACGCTCTCCGAAAACAATTAAAAGTGCAATTAGAACAGGTACGGTTGTGTACTTCTATAACCATACACGTAAAAAGAATATAACTTAGGAGTTTGATACAAAAGAATGACTGAATAAGCACGGACGGTGGTTTACAGACTTATCGGCCGAACTATATAACATTGGTCGTGCTTAGTTAATGTACAACAAGAAAATTACATAACCCTCTAATTCAACAAATTCTTATATAATTTTCAAGTGAACAAATATATAAGGAACTGTTTGCCGAACATTTTAAAAGGAAAAAGGGCACTGTAAAGAAAGCTCACAGAATTTGATGACGCTATAGTTCGTTTGTAAAGATGCGAAAGATGCACAAATCTGAAATAACCATTTCCATCTACCTTGTAACAACGAGCAACTCTACAAAAACTATATATTTAAGTATCAAGTTTTTCATGCAAAGGTTATAATGTATTAAAAACAATTTGGTGATTACATGGATAATACAAATAACTGTTTAATTAAATTGCTTGCAATAGACATGTGTATGGCTAAACATTAAGCATTTCACCATTACAATAATCGAACCCACATTAAACCTGCTAGAGTAGGCTATAGTTGTTTGTTTCGTTGAAGTGTGTACGCTCCGCACGTTCCATGGCCAAAAAACCAATCCTGTCCGTTGGCGCAGAAGGTTATTTATGTGTTTTCATCGATGTTGGTTTAAAAAAGTTTAGTCTTTTTCGCTTAAATTTTAGTCGAGCGATTACCATTAATCAAAGAGATTAAAATAAATAATAATCAATAATTATCTAGAATAATGTTATTTATTTTACTCTCTCCTTTTATCTATATTTTATACATGTTATAATTAGCTCGGTTAGTAAATTCGTGTTCTCTCAGTTCATCAGGTGTTTTAGATTCTTAGAGCGACTATTTTTTAACTTTGCTATGTTCTTTATTTAGTCGATACAATACTCCTTTACAAAACAGGGGCGAAATGTTATCAAAGAATTTAACAAGACTTTTGTAGTCATGTTCTCCTAAGAATTCATTTCATCACAAAACTAGATAAACAATCCCAAAAAATACGGTTTTAAACTTACTTAACTCAACAGCCATTCTTTCAGGTTTGTCTGATTTTAATGGAGAAAGCGTTTACAGGGATATCCTTTACAGAATGTATTATTTGTATCATTACTTCATGCCCATCTGCCGAACTGCATAATGCTACACAGTGTAAAAATTTATGCGTGTATAAGATTGCTGGTGCTGATACCTTGACACCACAGAGCCAGATGGTCAATTACACGCTAGGTCAAATTATAAAACGTTAAAATCTATTCTGTACATGTGGCCCTAAATAGCATAACAATGTATACTTACAAATTATACACGGTTGACAAAATAAATTTTGAATAACATAAAGCAAAAACGCATAGAAGTTTTCCGCAATTTTAAATCAAACATGAAATAAAATCATATATATTCATATCAGTTGGTCAATATTGTTTAATTTCTATCTCAGTCAATATAAGCTAAGTCTAAAATAAAATTTACCATCGCAATGTTTTGGTACGAGAAGACTTGCTTAGAAAATTTTAATAAGACAAGTGACAAATAAAAATCTGTGACCTTTCGTCCAGAGGTAAAAAATAGCTGTATTTTATACACATTTAAATATTAAATACTATTATTTACACAGTAATTGCTTAACACAATTCATTGAGTAAAAACCACATTCACCTTTCCCCTAGAAGAGGATTGTGAGGAAAACGACGTCACGTAATTCCCTGTGGCCCCGGCCTTGTTTCGTGGAATAATTTGCTTGTACAGCATGATCGTAATACAGCAACCAAAAGTAAAGATTGCCGTAAACACGATCATAAGTACAATAAAAGACCCCTCTGCATAACGCCAAAAATGAGAAAAAAGAATAAACAACGCATAAACGAGCACTACGCAGGCGAGATAAAAGGCTTGTTTCGTAGTCGATATTTCATCTTCTGGATCATGTGTTTTGTTCCTTGTTATCGCAGCCTCAATCTTGATAAAGATGAAGAGAAAGAGCCAGGAGAATAGAAGCATCATGTACTCTTCAGCAGGGATAAAGAACATCTCGTACATCCTGCTCAAGCCGGATTGACCAGGTTCCTTTCCTTGTACGACCGTCCCACACAACGCAGTCACGATAGCGAAGAAAATCACAACGGGAATGATGCGGAAAAATGGCGAGATTTTCTTCCAAAATGGAAAACTAAATACCTGAGGATAAATAAAATGTGAAGGCGCATTGAAATATATACAACTTGGTAAAAATTGTTCTAACCTGGGTGAATGAGAAGATAAAAGCAAAACCAAAAGCAAATATCGGCCAAATACTACTGGCAATTTTTGTGGGGTCTGTAACTTGCAGGGCAATCACTGTGGAATGGATGAGAACCCAAGTTTCAATCAACAGTCTCCAGTACCTAAGTAAAATTATTAAGCGTAAACTACACGTCTATCATTAATTTTATTTCTATATGTGTTATATATTTACATCATATATACCTGTTCAAATGCATGTCGGTGTATATCAGACTCCCCTGCAGCATAACTATGGCCGTATGAAAGAATCCAAGAGTGTGTCCCCAAGTATTCTCGACTGGATGGTACCAGAATGTGTAGATTGTCGCCCATGAAAATATGAACCCATGGTACCTGGGATATAAATCAAATGTTTTCGGTATTTGTCATTATCCGTTTAATTTAAATATTGTGGTTAACCGTTGTTTGTTTAAAGCATTGCCGTAGCGTTACCAATCACAATGGCACACCATATATAAACCTATATACGACCATAGAATAATCCATATAGGTTCAAGTCTTTCTTTACAGATTGGTTCTGTGCTTAAAGAATCTGGTAAAAAACGCAGTAATAATAACTAAAACAATCCGGAACTTGTAATGTTCGTATAGTTCGTCCATGTTTTTTTCAACAAGGCGTGTTAAAAAGTCATATTCTACAGTGGAGTACTTATTATTCAGCTGTCATACACGTAAAACTTGCTCCGGGTAAATAACCAGTTCAAGTGTTCAAAACAAATGCCGTAATAATTAAAACTAATAAAAAAACGGTTCGCCACTTAAGTTGAAGTCTAGTTGTGCCTCTATACCAGAGCGTTTAGGTCGCGGGGTTGGCGGCAGATAACCGAATATTCTTTCAGATAAGCGAGTATTCTTTTAGTTTTATGTCTTTACAATTTAAACAGTACTTGTAACGTGTCCTTAGTCTTACTGAATTGATTCATCAAGAGAAACGTACTTGCGAACGAGTTGAATCGGTCCAGGAGCGAGTCGTAGATACGCAGCAAGCTTGTCATCCGATCGTGGGTTGGGCCACATCAACATGAAGCCACGATCGCGATATTCCATCAGCAGAATAAACACCATCATCATAATTACAGAAGCCTGTACAGCGTAAAAAACAATTATCGTTGCTGTATATGGATCGGTCAACGTTAAGCGAATTTGAACTTCCTACCTGGGAAGATGAAACAGCAACATCTTGCGCTGTACCGTCGTAGGTCCAGTGAGTTTGGACCAAATGTAAAACATGGAAAACTGCGTTCACTCCGAGCAAAGACCAATTAAACCATCTCATTTCCGTTCTATAAAACAAAGTTTATAACGGATAGATTTTGGAATGTGCAAAATTATTTCTAAACTTTGCTTTCTTTTGCTTTCTGCTTACAGATGCAAAATAAAGGCATTTTCCATGTTTTTGCCAAGCTAATTTTAGAGCCTTTAATGTACCCGTCTCCAAGACCGCTTTTTGTGTACAATGTAAAATATGAATCGGTCGGGTTAACCCTTAACCAGGACACCGTTCAAAACTATATGCCAAGCAAAACCAAAGGAAAATATTTTAATTCTGCTACACACCACTCAAACGTAAAATTTTCGCCACTGACTGCCAATGGGGGGCAGTAGAGCTCACTCTTGCGAAACGCAGTTCTACAGTAAATGTCATAAGCTCTGTCACAGCCCAATTAAAATATATCATGCATTTTATACAAAGCAGGAGCAACATTCAAATATATAATATATGATGAATTTGTGCGTCTAGTCGCGGGGTATAGTCGGTTTGTTTTTTTGTGAAAGGCATTTAATGCCATTTCCTGGACCCAATGGATAATTAGTTTTTAATAAAATTAAAAAAAAAACTTTGCTTTCATATGCAACACACTGCAACAGCAATTCGGCCTATTCGGGAGTAAACCTCGCAATTACCCATATGAGAACGCCTGCTTACGTATTCGCCAAAAATCTTACGATTGTTTTTGTGACAACACCCCCTACGTTTTCCGATTTAAAAGGATTAAACATAAATTTCCTATTCTATCAAAATTGCACGGCCCCAATAAAAAATTAATATTTTCCGAAGAGAGAATAACGATTAGTGTTGAAATGTGTTCTTAACCTACATGTTTTTCTTGCCTCCTTTCCTCCCAGAGATTGTAAGTTGCGCTCTGTATATTAGCGCCCACACGAAAACTTGATGGAGGCTGTACAGTAACCACACTATTGCACGAGTTAAAACCGTTACTTGCACAGGTGGAAGTTTCCAGAAGTACCATGTACTCTCGCATTCAACACCAGACCGCCCTTCGAAATAAGTATCATTTTTAAAGCTTTGAACGTTCTCCGACAGCATGTTAGTATATTAAATATCAATGTGTCATAGGCACGTATACCCATGTGCTGTTGTATGATTGCTTGCATGCAACTATGCTTGTTTATTGTATATTTAAATAAATAGTATTTTAAAGTCGAAATAGTATTTTAAAGAACATGTTCGGTTATAATTAGCTTTGGGTCAGTCCTGGTTGAAAAGAACGACCCATTATAAATCAAACAAAGGCACAAAGGAACAAAGAGCTATTGAGGAAAGCGACGAGACGACCTTTAAAGTTTTTGATTTCAAGTTTTAGTGTAAAGTTTCAATGCTCCAATTTAATAGAACTGAGGCTACTACAATAGGACAGCAGACCTACAACAAAACAACACAGACATATTGAAACCAAATATATTAAAACCACCTGCTACAATCTACATGGTGCTCGTGGGAAATGCAGCATGCCGAAAAAAGCAAAACGAATAATTAGTTAGTTGCACTTACATTGACATTTAACGAAGGCACTGGAAGAGCACATGGGTTTCATTAATACGTTAAGTCATGATTAATAGAAACGCATAAATGTTAATGTGCGGATATTGCACACGATATGTTTATCTCCGATTCGAATCATTAAAGAAATATTGTATAATACACCACGTAATAATAAAAGAATACGAATAATATTGTTTCAACCTGGTATTGCAGTTTCATTGCAGAAAAGAGGCTCCGGTAAGAATCTGAGGTTATTTTTATATTTGTTCACGTATCCTGACTGTGCATGCCAACCTTTAGCGTTTCCTGTGTACAATAACAATTTTTACTTAAACAAGTTTCGAATCCACGATGTGCGCGTCACTGGAATCGTTTTGGTATTGGTCGGTATATGTATCGGTCGCTTTTAATCATTTATCGACACGACCGGACGCACAATAACATTCTTATATAACATATTAAAGTTCGGTCTAGATTCACCATCACACAGAGAAGACTCAGATACACAAAATAACAAAAAAAAACACCAATATATATTTTGCAATCAAACCGCTAAAATTAGTTTGTATCAATTTAATTACATAGTTTTGTATCAGTGTATTGTACAGATCGAATTACATGCGACAGCGCGTTTACCGTGACCGGCCGAATGGTTTTTGTCACGGAGCCATATAGCAGACAATAGTGGTGGAGCAAGGAATTCTGTTAAAAGAGGAACCTTAACCTGTGAAAGCACATTTAGCTTACCCCATGCCCACAATGAGCCAATCCAAGCGATAATAAACAACATGGAAACGAACCACACCATGATGTCACTCCGGAATCTGTAATCTAAAATGTAAAAAAAAGTATTTTATTTTATCGTAGTTTATTAATGAAAAAAACAAAAAAACAAAAAACTCATACAACTCTTTTTATTTTGACAGTTTTTGCAGTGCTTTTTTATTTTATTTTAAGTTAGAATGATTGTATGTTGTTCGTTCGATTAAAATTGGTATAAAACATCATTTCGAAGTTTTTTTTAACAATCAAAGTGTCATGCAGTTTATTTACACTATCTCACAAATTATTGCATTATGCTCCTAATAGTATAAATTGAATTGTTTAGTAATATTAACATTTTAAAACTCAGAAAGCATATTCTTTATATAAAAACTAGTACAACAAAGAACTAATAAAATACAATTCAAATACGGTCAGAAAATCTATATTTTAGAACCAACTTACCACGAAATCGTAGACTTCTGGTTATTTTATTTGACATTTTCACAATTTTATTTAAGCAACAAACCTTTCACACAGTTCAGAAAAACTGTATTTAAAACTTTATGCCTTTAACAGACAAAGAATATGGCATTTTTATAAATAAACCCTAAATCGTTACGATAGTAAGTGATGCTTTAGCTTTTCTGGTTTGAATACTGTCACTCCATTAGAAATATGTTAACTTTGGTAAACCATAACTATTCTTTTCTAGATTATTAAACTCAAATGGGACTCGTAATTACAACCAAAATATTTGCACTATTCTATTCACAATTACCTTTCAATTCACACTACATAAATATTTACCAACGTTCTATAAAGCAAAATCTACATACAATATGCTATCCTGTCCCATGCTTCGCTGTTACAAATTCAAAGTTGCCTTATACCGTTCTTTACATTAATGTGAAATAGCTATAGCTTTATGTTTAATGAAATGCAATTCTTAAAAATAAAGAACGTTGTACAAACTTGACTTCTAAAATTATGAACGTCATTTTTTTAGTTTGACATCTCTTTACTCGTTCTACTTCATCGAGCCGACGGTGTACTCGATCTAGTCGAAATGCTTTGTCTGTGACCATGACTATGTCTATGATAAAATGCGAAACTACCAATCTTAAAAATTTGATTGAAAACAAAATGCGTTTCCATTTTAAACAGGAAAACGTCAATTTTTTATTGCAGAAATATAAGGTTTCGTTTCTTCCCTTTCACCCCAGTTTTATTCTGCGTTCCCCTTCATTGTAAAATGGTTTTATTCGCGTTATATTTACGATATAAAAAATC
This sequence comes from Ciona savignyi, assembly GCA_000149265.1. Taxonomy (NCBI): domain Eukaryota; kingdom Metazoa; phylum Chordata; class Ascidiacea; order Phlebobranchia; family Cionidae; genus Ciona; species Ciona savignyi. The sequence continues at coordinate 407,047 of CH002812.1, read as the reverse complement.
AATCATCATCATACCGTAAAGGTTCTGTATACAATATTCAAATTTTATTGGGGGAATACACAAATAAATTGCCTGAGTTACATAACATACTGAAATAGCTTCGTAACTAGACCATGAACGTGCAAGGAAGTCATACAGAATCGTGCAATAAATCGTGAAGGTAATTTTACGCTGTCCCTGGCCATATTTGATCCAAACTGACAAGAATGACGCTGCATCTTTTTATTGCAATAAATTTAAGTTCAAATCAAGCTGTGTTGTTGAAAACACAACACGCTGCATCAAATTTTTTACAATAATCAAAAATGAGTAGCCTGCATTCCGTTTAAATATGAGGAATGATCTGAACATCTCGTTTTAAATTTGTTTTTCATTGCCTCAATACAAGTTATGATTTAATTTAGTACATATGAATGTGTTATAGTTTGAATCCAGATACTAAATATAACTGCGCAGAATGATCATGCTGGGCGCTGATTCATCCATCAGACCTAACTAGACCTATATACAACACTTTTTATGTTTAGTTACGCTTTGTAACAATTACGCGGATGAAACTACAAGTTCATCGAGGCAGTGATCTGCTTTCCTTCGTTGCTCATGCACGAACACTTACAATATACAAGGCTTGCTAACTGGAGAAATTTTTGGACAAAATAAGTCAATCTATATTCCACAATGCCTACTTACACACACACACAAAAGAAACACACACGAACGGCATATGTTAATAATGTCTTGGTAATTTATAATGGGGTATCCCATTTACAGGATTTGCATTGGTTTTGAGTATGTGTTAAACGGTGCAAATCGTTTCTATATTTCGAGGTAATTGCGTTGTCGTAAGACTAAAAAAAAGTCATTCGACCAACTGTTACTGTACGCGATAAGATACAACAACAATTTTTGATTTGGTTAGTTTCGAGCTCACAATGGTATCGTTGCTAAGACCGTTTTTTTTAATATATTCGGTATATGTATCAGTCACATATCAGGTATAGTCGCATGGTCATCTAGAACCGCAAAACCTTAGGATGTTTATTTAGTAATTTTTTATCTATACTTATACACAAGTCGTGTCATTTTATTGCCTTTATTTATTAACTCCCGAGTATAATGCATCTTTTATGACGGAATTGTTTACTTCATAAAGCATTTACAATGAAGGCACATGTAGCATTAAACGATTACTACTGCATTGGGAACATTAAAATGTGCATATTGTGCGATCATCAAATTATAGCAAATACGTCCGATTAAAGCAGGATTACGTGGATGGATACTAACATAAATGATATAAGGCACTACATTATCAAGGTTACTACTGTACAACATTGACTCGTTTTCGGGCTTTGATGTTCCAGATTTCGTTGCAGTCGAAATCAGCGATCAAAACGGTGCGGTTAACCCTGTATGGCCTGACCTCGATATCAGGGCTTGTGTACGTCTCTCCCGGTTCAATCGGTTCTCTGTAATGCGAATTTTAAAACTGCAGTATAGGGTAATATACAGAGTAAACACACTGGTGCGAGCATTGTAATTTGCGGTCAGACTACCAAAAGCAATGGCAATGTCGGCTTATTTTATTTCATTTTGTTCTGTGTTGTGAGGTGCTGCGATTAAAACGGCACATATAAGACCATTTCGTATTTAGTGACAACTACACTGACCAGTAAAAATATGCAGATAGTTCACATTACAGCCTGTATTGATATCAAGTACGACTGACCACTATTTCGATTAATGCCTTTCAGTCAATCGTGTAATAGCAACTTACAGATATTAAGAAACGTGTTAGAATATTCAGGCTTGAGGCATCATATTTATCGCGTTTGATTTCTACTTACGGTACTGCAAAATCTGTTCCAGGGGTGACGCCAGATCCCTCGATGCTGAAAACGGCTCCAGTCAACGTCACTTTCAGTGGGTTGGTGATCTTGAATTGAATTTGTTGGTATCTTCTATGCTTCAGTTCATCGGCGCACTGTGTAATATATGAGGTTATAAACTAAAAGTTTTAATGACTTATCGTTTTACAGAAAAAATATTAAAATGTAGGAAATACAATTAAAAAATCTACGCTACTTAAACTTGAATAACATGTTGTTAATTTAAATTGAAACATAATTTGCAGAGCATTACCAGAATTGTGAGGCAATCCGGGCTTTCAACTTGCACGTCGTAAGTATCGACGTACAGGTTGTCTGTCTCCGTGACTCGTACAGTGGTGGTGACTCTGATGACATTTTCGTCCGATAGATGGCGCCCGTACTCCTCGAATGTGAATTTATAAGTCTGCTCGTCAACTGTGGAAAGGTCGTGTGGTCGAATGGTTAGGGCGATTCGTATGCAAAAAGCAGTTTAAAAAACAAACTTTATTGTGAGAATTTTTATAATGTATGAGTTTTTGCTGTAATCACGAATTAAAATAAATAATCTCTTTTATAACCCCATCTCTACTCAACTAAGTATAAGTTAAACTATTTTATTAATCTGAGCTTTGTTTAGTTGTGTGTTACAAACTTAGGTTTACGCGAAGGGGAAAAGGCATAAAACAAAAAATTAATAGTGATTTATATTGTAACTTGCTTGCAAATACGAATAGCAAATGAATCTGCCCAAACATCGTAAACATAAAAGTTTTTTTTTGCCAGTCCAAGTTTTGAACCTGCGATGAGATCACTAAAAAGACTCCTTCCCTATCAAATATCGTATATAAATAGGTCGCAAAAACCATGCGATAAACGGTTCTATAGTAGGTACTAAAAACTATAACTGGAAGCACTGACCTTCTCCAGCCATTATCTTTTTAACCGTGCGCACTCGCTTCAAGAGTCGCTTTCGCTCTTCATTGTTCAGCATCGTGTGGATCACAGTCGTTATTGTTGCCTCACAAGCTTTATCTTTTGCGTTCTTCACCTGCGGAAATTTTTAAAAATGCATTAAGGGTCATTTTGAAATTGTAGGCAGTATGATTATGTCATTTATATTTTAAGAATCCCCTAATGCTGACATGGTGGTTAACATACATTGTACAAACACTGCAATACCTCGGTCGCTAATTTAGCCAAGCTTTAGCAACTCGGCAATGTGCACGTGGTAACGTATGAAAGTCGACGCTCCCGCTAAAAACGCAAAAGAGGGCGCCAAAGCGTCCCTCCCTCATATTATATTCAATTTTTCTTAGACGTGTCAACAAAAATCACATTTATTTACAATGTAAGCTCAATTGTGAATACATTTTCCTTTCGTTGTCACCCCAAGCGTATAAGTAACGTGCTGGGTTTAACAGCAGAATGTAAAACAACTACATAACATCACAGGTTATTTCGTTTAAGTTCTACTTTATTTTAGGTTGTCATAATATAGGTTATACTTACGTCCACTTTAAGCGACACGTCACTTCCGTTGATGGCATCTCCCACAGGCTTGATATTAATCGTCACGTCACCTTCTTCCGAGAGCACGAAATCACTGTGGTAAGGCGCCTTCCGGCCGTGAGAATAGGCACGCTCAAACGCTTCCCTTTCCTCTTCAGATCCTTAGAATAAACAAAGAGAAAATGACAATCGGTTATTGATTGATGCAATAGCTCAAGCTTGTGCAGACTGCGCGACAATATGCTCCGGATAAACGGCTTTAACCGCTGATTTTTACTTTAAAAAGTACAATAGGGCAAGAAGTGCGTGGCTGAAAGAACCAAGGTAGTATGAAAGCATGTGGGGAAAATTGACTGTCGCGAATACTACGTTTAATAAAACCTAAAACAACCGTCCGGTTGAATAGCTTATGGTGGGTTGGTGCGACCCCTTTTAGCCAAAAAATAGTTAAAATCAAACTGCTCTTAAGGAAGGTACTTTCAAAAAATCGCCACGACCCAGTATATAAATGGGTTGTACTAAAATTTAAATCACACAATAGCTACGTGACAGAAGAATGGTGGGATCCAGGTAATATTACTATTGCTCGTCTGGTTACGCCCTATACATCTCTCCATTTAAAGTGATAAAACATAACCACTCTAACCTAACTCGGTCTTTAGTAAATATAAAGCAGTGAATTGACATCCATGGACGCTACTGAACAGTAGTAATCACAACATACAACATACCTTCTTGGAACTTGTATTTGTCGGTTATATCTTCCCTTTCATCTGAGCCGATCGCCTTGGTGCTGATATTCCGACCGACATGGCGTTTGTCGCTTTTCACCAGCCTCACAACCTCCTTGGCTTCGTTCACCTCCCAGAACAGACGGTCCGCATTCACCTGTCGGATGAGAAAAATGTTAGGAATAAACAAGCAGTGCTCGCTGCACATAAGCAAACTGTACCAGATGGCTAAACTATATACGACGAAATTCACGTTTTTAAGTTAATAAAAACAACACACTGGGATTTCGGAAATTTTCGCAATTCTCGTTTTTTATACCTCAGCAAAAACAAAGCTTGTATCCGAACCGATATAAACTTCTCCGTTTTTAATAGCTTTGATAGGGGCGGGGCCACACTGCATAATCCCGGTGCTTTCTTCTTGGGGGGTGGCGTCCACAGCTTGCCATCCGTCGTAACCTAAAATGAATCAAAATTATTTTGATAGATTGTAGACTGATTGTTTTCTACACGACAGTTTTAGAATAAGTTGCTTGCAAAATCGTCCAAATTACTTTGCTGTGTATGAGTCGGTCGCGACACCGTTCATCTACACAATCGTGTTTAGAGGACGCGATACGTTATGTTTATAGCCAGCAATTTTCTTCATTTTTTGTACCTTTTTTTCTATAATTTTTACCGGGCTCCGTTTTGACCCCGTAATGGGCTCGTTGCCGAAACCGTTTTTGTTTGTATACAAATTGTTATACGTATATCGGTAGCGTCAATCATTCGGATATACACGACCATACCCATTTTACCCCATGTTGGAGAGGTACATTAAGCAATACGTTTAAAAAACGTTTGCGACAGGTTTATATCGAATTATACTGTACCATAGAGCAGTTAAACTCCCCAAATCGAATGTTGTAAAACTAAACCAGGTTAAATATATAAAGAATGCCAGGCCGCTATTTAGGTTATTTCCATATAATTGAGTTAACCTTTTAATATAATCGATTCGATTCCTATTGTGTTATTCACTGCAATAATAAATTGCTTCAACAAAGGAAGTAGGCATAATGGCTGAGATAATGCCAATACGCGCTGAATGGCATTTCCCGGCAAAGCTCGGTCATTGCCGGCGAAGGTACATCAACACAATGGGTTTGTTTGAAACTGCGGTAGCCTATATTGTTTTTTTACCATCTTTCCTTCCATGCTAAAATCAAAGGGCGTACAGTCTGTTTCACCACAAACGTCAGCCGATGCATAGATGGGCTCATATCTAAGTCAGTTTTTCTTTATTTAGAAATCTTTATGTAAACCAGTCGCGCTAACCACTGGGCCACGTCACCGTTTAACGTATATGTTTACGACTTATAGATTTTGTTGTATGTATCGGACGTGTTAACCGTTCTACCAGAACCGTTTGGTTATAGGCCCACAATTTTTATACCGGGCAAGGTTTCAAACACATAACTTTTTTGATAGGAGTCGATATATGTATCAGTCGTTAACTGTTCGGCCACGTACCATACATTATGGGTCGACAAAACAATTCCTACATAATAAAAAAGAACTAGCAGCACCCCGCGGGAAATAAAATATATATCTAAGTATATCAACAACCAACTTTTTTCAGGTCTACAACACTGGGCTTCTTACCTTTCGGCAGATCTGCTCTCCTAAAATAACATTCGTTCCAGACGTGAAAGTTCCAAATGGAGTCGCCCGATAACGACCTGGCTTCATCGCCGTTTTTATCGATGAACTTGTCGATGGTCATGTTGTACTCGGTGTCGTGAGCCGAGTTGAAGTTGGTCACACTTCGTGCCGGGATACCAATGGCGCGGAGAACTGGGAGCAAAATGTGGGAATTAACTCAGAGGATTGTAGCGTTAAGGCGAATAATTGGACGTCTGTCCGCTTATAACTGGAATAAACAACCAATAGGATAGGATATCCATGTTTGTCCCGTGGTGTGACATTCGTCAAGCCACCAGCCGTGATCACCGTTGGGTTACGCTATTGCAGTGTTGTGTATGAATCAGACATTCCTCCAGTGTGGTAGTACCCAGCATTCCACTGGAATTCGTAAATGTCCGCTTGCTCAAGAACACAACCTACTATCGTCCAGTTTGAATATGCAAGCCTGTATCTAAAACGCGACGCACTAACTTAGAAAGCTAATTGGTCGGACAAAAGCACATAAAGCTCAGAGACACAAAAATACGAGCGCCTAGATAGAAACACAAATATAAATACATAAACTATGAGAAAATAGTTAGATTTTCAGTGTACCCGAAGCTTAGCCAGTGGGTGTGTTGGATGCAGGCCTCGTTTGTGCCTACGTGACTACATATATGTGTAGGTATAAGATAAGAAGCTCTTTTATATCGGGAAAGATTATTCTCTATGGACGCATCAATTGTATTACCAACCAGCTTTGTGTTGATTTAGACCTTTTATTCTGTTTCAACCGACTTGTGTTGTTTATTTTACGAATAATTAATACGGTACGGTGTAATGTTGCTTAATCTCAAGACGATTGCATGATAGAAATGCGACTGTACTGTGATAAATGTGAACTTGACTGCAAATGCGTGACATCCGTAGGATAAATACCACTATGCCTTATAAAATCCTTACCTGTTGTCAGTAGACCGGAAAACACCCAGCACTGTCCGTATTTAACTGGCATCATCTTGGTGGTATTCCACTCTTTCAAGATCTTTACACTCCCTTTCCAGACGGTGGGTCTTACTCCGTCACTATACTCCCCGTCCCATCTCCCCCACAAAACACCGGTGTCATCGTTGCAGTTCACCTATATGCAACAATAGGCTGATTTGCTTCATTTGCCATTATTTAATAATGAGAGGAAAAAATAAACTAAACAAAATTATATAATAACAGTTTGCTCACCATCGCCGACAATACTCTGCTGCAGTAAGCTGAACTTGCTCGCTTTTTCAAACTTTTCTGCGGGTTTTTCTTCGCTCTTCCGTCTTCCCGGAGCAATTTAAAGACGATGTCGAGTATCCCTTCTTCAAACTGACCAAATAACCAATCTTTGGCGCCGATACGATAATACTGTCCAACGAAGATTCGGCCAGTATCGTTGAGCACGTACTCCTCTCTCTCAGTCGACGATTCCATGTACACCTCATCAGCTGAAATGAGGTGTCGATAAAAGATAAAATTTAAGTAACCTTTTAAAGAATAATCTGTTTATAAAAATGTAAAAAATCATTTTCTTTTATATTGATTTCTCGATATTAAACGTATTAAACGCTCTAATTGCTAATCTGTGATTGCTACACTTAATTTAAGTCAAAAACATCAAAGTATGACTGTATATACTTAATTTACTTTAAACCGTATAGTGTTGTATGCATAATATTTCTTCTTTATACAATGCAAAGTTGTGCAACATTACTGACCCAAAATTAGGCATCTAACCTGGCTTGAACGGGTTAAACAGAACAAGGACATCCGGCTTTGATTTGCGCTCCGTTTTCTTTGAATCTTTCAATTGGCTCGACACCTCCACAGTTAGCTTGTAGCGGCCGACGATCGCATCCGCGGGAACGTTCACCTGGACGGTGACCTCCTTCGCAACATCGTCCTGGTTGATCTTCATGCATGTCCACTTGCTGCCTTGGATAGAATCGCCAACCGGCACACGGATTTTGGTTCCATTTGAGGCGCTTGGGTTCGTTCCTGTTTGATATAAGTAATTTTTTTAAATTCGGTCTTGGTAACGAGCTCATAATGGATTCGAAAACTAAGTCCGAAAATACATGTTTAAATTCGGAACGCTGCTCTGGCCGAATGGTTAAAGCGACCGATTCATATACCACGACCTTTTTTGAAAATACGGACTTAGTGACGATAAGTGACAATTAGGAACAGTAAAAAAGGAAAAATTCAAAATAGAATCAAAAACAAACTTGATGTATGCTGGATGTTTTGTTTCTTATTTAGCTTTTGACAATAATCTACTGAATTTATACAGTCCCATGAAGCCACGGACTCTTTTTTCAATTGTGATTAAAACTTCCTTGAGTTAAAATCTATAGCAGTTTTTTGGGGCTAAAAACGAAATCAATACCACATAAACATATGGACAAAAACACAAATTGAAATTTTCTTACCAATCGAAAATTCCAGAACTATTTCGTCTTTCGCCGGCAAAAATGGTCGGTTTCTGAAGATTAATCCAAGTTCGAAGATTGCAGCTCTTCGGATAACAAGACTGTTGTGGATGTAGCTCGCTGTGTGGTGATCCGCACAGTTCTTCACTTTTTTATAATCCACGCGCAGAATTTGAAGAACTTCAGCTGTTTAATTTAGGTTTTTTTAACAGAAGCGTGGCACATCAGCAACCTACTCATATCCGAATTTATATATTTTAATACAGCCTTTTGTGTTACTTCATATTTAACATTGCTTGTTTCAATTCGTTAATAAAATCATGTATTTGCTTGAGTTAAAGGTACCACTTTTCATGTAAAGTAAATTCTTTCGTTCAAAAAGCATATTAAACGTACACTTTCTAGGTTGGTTTATTAAACGTAACACACAAACATGCAAAATATTATGCATCAACATATTCAAATGGTCATTTTATGACGCCGCAGCAGAAACACGTAACTCCCTGTTGATTTCTTTCGGCTTACGAATGTTTCGTCCTGTTATATATATAGTCGATGCAATTACACTTTCCGTGTAAAACAGCTGCAAAAGGTTTCTAATGCTAGACGTCACTCAAAAAATCATTACACATCAACAGCTTATCAGATGAGGAAGTATTTGCTGCGAAACTTTCACAAAAATAGACAATAAAATCTATTTTCTTAAGTCTTGCAACGATTCACTTCTACTTACCCGGTGCCGGACCGCCTACTTTGTCCAACCATTTTTTCACCGTTTCCTCGTCGACATTATCGACTACATAATTTTCAAGAAGATGAGGGTTTCGGTCAATGTATTCGCCCAAGAACTTCGGGTGTTCGTCCAAAAACTCATTGACCTCTTCTGCGTTTTCAGCATCTGTAAACACAAATTATCAGCATCTTGTACGTTTGCCTATATATTTTTTTCGAAAACAACCTTACCAATAACAAACCAACGACGGCGGCTAGTTCTAGGCATAATACTGTTGAAGGCGATTAAGTACGATATGAAGGTATATACTGCTCTGGGTACTGCTACAAGTATGAAATGAACTTCATAACGTAATATAATTTTAAATTGGCTTCGGCGTGCTGTCAACGGGCTTAGACAGATGGCTCTGGTAAAGCGATTATCTCGCAAGGGAATTGTGTCATTCGACTTAAATGTTATACCGGGGTGAAATCGAGTTGACCTTACAGCATAGGCGCGATCACTCCGCCAGCAATTACAATATGACTACACCTAATGTGTATAATAATACAAGTTCAAATGTTTTCGTATATTTGGGGCCAGTTATAATTTATATGTTATGTATATACATTTTATCCTAAATTTTAGCTACGCATCATTTACTGTTAAGCAAAATCTTCAGACTTTAATCTGAGTACATTTTAACCTCAGTAAGCCATTATTTTGAACTTACAGAACAATTGCCGAAAAACGGTTCACCGATTTGTCAGTTAGTCATGAACCTAACGTAGCAAGCTAAATGTATAAGATGTAGAACCGAAGCGAGTTGAAAATACAGGAAGCAATAGGCGGTTACGTGCCAACGGTTTGTGAGAAGTCAAACGCAATACATTTACAATTTACAGAGGTGGATTCATAGAGGGCATGCGTCAACTACCAGTTTATGGAACACTGACAGCCATAAACATTTAAAATGGTGGCCACCAATAACAATTGCGCTTGCATCGTTCACCACTGTTTAAACGTGATTTGCTTGCGCGCACAATATACTAAAATCACTTGGTATGCAAATTTTAATTTAGGATTACATCATCTGAAAAAACACGCACGTCTAGACAGAAGAATTATAATAACGACAGCGGATATAATTATAGAATTTAACATAAAGATTTTATTGGCGAATTGAAAGATCCGATGTTGTTTAATATTAAACCATAATATCAAGACAGAATACAGCATGAATTTAACATTTTTAACCGCAATATTTAATAAAACCTCAAATTGTAAACATATTTTAATAAATTGTATGCCAAGGTGTATTTCTGGCAAAAACGCGCATTAAAACACGGCCAATTACATGTCATCTTGGGCTCATGTTACCGAACCGCTGCGCCTGTACATCCGGCGGCCTATAGCACAATATAAAACATATACATAAAATCAGACTACAATTTACAAGGTTATAAACAAATACAACTTACCCTTTTCTTCTTTTGAAGTATTATTGCCCATTTCTTCAGTGACTTAAGGTAAATATGCAAATCTTAAGAAATGCTAAAGGTAAAAAGGCAAAAAAAGATATTTTAAAAATAGTATACTAAAACTGCAGACATTGGAAGCGTTCAATAATACCTAGTTTGTTGCCAGCGGCCAGTGGATTTTGTCCTTGGGCAAGCCACTTAGCGGGCGTCGTATGAACCTAGTATCTAGTATATTCATCAGCTTAAACATAACAGTAGAAACGTCAACACATTTCATTGGACCTATAACGATGAAACGCAGTAATACGGCGAGTTGGGCGGGGCGGTTGACTACATTTGTGTATTGCTCTATTCACGAGAATAAAGCATAAAAATACTAACGAGGGTGAGATTGGGTGACAGGCAGAGGCTTATTAGAGAAAATTATTCCTATATTACATTTGGGTACGAAGCTGAATTAGTTGCCGATAGGCAAATCACACCACTAATTCATCTGTAAACAAATATTTAAAATATTTTCTGCAACGACTGACCCGGACTCTCATGCACACCACTGACTGATTACCTAACGCGTAAACTGGCGTGTTGATATTTATTTAACAGTATGCTTTAAACAAAAGGTTTGAAAAAACACAGTGGTAAAGATAATGGTACAGCAACAGAATGGGTGTAGAAAATAAAAGGCTGCAATTTATAGCATTGGCACTGGATCGTCACTTCCTCTTTATTACTGCCAATTATTATTTGACGCCTACGCGTTTTAGCGAAAATTAATTATATACAATAGACGTACCACTTGCGCTGTCACGTATAGCAGAAACCGAAAATTGGGTTGTTTTTTTCTATGAACAGAGAAAACTCCCTAAGTCATATATATGTAAAACATTTTAATAGCGGTAGTTTTCCGATGTAAAAATACTTTTGTTATTTACCAAGAGTAAAACAGTTCTAGCTACAAGGTTGTTAAACTAAGTTATTTTTGGTTTGTCGTAGTTTCCAATGTTTTGCAATATCTATGTGCGCCTGTTTATATTGAACGCCATATATCCAAATAGTACATGGCATTAAGATATATCCTAAAAAATAATTCGAGGCATAAAATAACTACAAATAACAATCACAGGGTATGTCTAACCTGGCATTGCTCAATTATTACATTAACCCAAAACGTGACAACGCTTTACGAAACCGCGAGTGAAATATATGATGTTACAAATTTAAATACAACCTAGAATGTCGCTTTACTTTCTCAATAAAAGAGAAAAATTATACTTCACGAACAAGCAAGTAAAACGGCAAAACTTTAGTAGTTAAAACACGAGTATATAATTATTCACGGTATAAAAGTGCAGCCACTTGACTAAAACCATTTTTGCCAACTTAGCAGCTGACACGAAAAGAATTTGTGACGTCATAGAATAGCTTACAAAGTATATTATACTTTAAACACCAGCGTTAAATTGATGCTGTAAAATGGTTAAATAAAGTTTTATTGGACATAAACAGCTTTAAATGTAAATAAATTCATTATTTGTTATAATATCGGGTGCTAACAATCACCTATTGTCAGCGCTAATTATTCATTCTGCTGTACTGCCATAACTAATATATATCGCTATCCATTGTTCAATTTCTTTCTGTGCGTGTCGTCATATACTCAAGCTTAGTTACGCTGACCTAACGTTTTATAGCTGATTCTACAGAGGACGTTTTGTTTTTGTTTGTTTGTCCAAGTGTTCAGTCAAACTTTCGCAAGAAAAAAATTCCAACCAAAACGTACAAGGGAAAAACCCCGCCTACGTCACGCCTACTAACTGATAGCACTCTGATAGAATAGCTTGGTAAAAGAGTTGTAGTCACGACCAAGAAGATTGTATTTCTTGTTTTTAAGGCGTCGTTGGACACTTGATATGTATACAACGACTTAAACACACAAACCACCAGGCCTGGTTAATCTGGTCAAAGGTATACCCAGCGCAATAAACAACTCTATACCAAACTAAAACTGAACTAGTTATTTAATCATAATTAAACAGTGTACGAATAACATGTTATTTGACATTAGACAGCATAACCAAAATACCGGGTATATATATAGCAACTAATGAATGGAATTTCCGCGTTTTGAAAGCGCTATGTTGTCTGCAGACTATAAATAAACCACAATTCACACGATTTAACTATATTGCCATCCTTTTCACTGTACGGGCACAATTACAAGTGTTTTGTTATATGACTTTATATACTAAGCTTTCCTATTGCACCAGAGGGCATATCGCGAAACAACAGCAGACCTAACCTGTTTAAACTACTTAATCAAGCAAACAGTCGGCACACATGTACTGTTGCTTATTGTAACAACAGTAGACAGGAAGTAATCGTCAACTGGTAGTAGGATGGGGATTTCTTGTGTGCGGTTTGTAAAAAGCTTAGGCACTTAGAAATATTATAAAGTCACATACTTTTCAATCATAACAACGGTTGGCTGGTGAAGCGTGGAAAAAGTGAAAAAAAACTAATACCATTAAATAAGGTATACAAAGGTTTTTGCAGTTTCAGGTGCGTACTTCCCGAAGTATATGGATAACATCCGTGTAAATCATAATGGCATATATGGATAACATCCGTGTAAAGTGAATGGCATAATGTTAACTCCCCTAATAAAAAACAGAAACTTGTCAAACACATTGTGTAAACATAACAATAAAATACTGGTGTCATGGTGTGTATATCTGCTGTAACTTACTAACTAATTAGTGACGTGAGGTGATGTTTGTAATTATTAAAGCACTGGTTTTTAAAATCGTGTATTTAGTATTGCCTAGCGAAAGCAAAGCAAATATCCCGATTCCCGTTTAAAAAACGTCATGTATTGACTTGTCTGTTTCTTCTATATTTTTTTTGAAACTTTCAGGGATTTCAGCTAAAATGTAAAAAACTGCACTGTCAATTTGGAGGCAAGGGGTATTCTTGGGAGATCATAAAATACAAAAAATGCAAATGACATTTTTGGAGCAATATTTATTAGCGATATCTCAGGACTGGAATGGTTGATTTAAACTAAAAACGTTTTGCAGAAATTTGTTTCTAAAAAGGCCAAGTATATATAATGCATTTGTATAACATGCATGATTCAGCCTAAACACTGCCTGTTACTAGCAGGTACGAAAGAAAACTGAAAGGTAGCCAGAAAATTTGCGTAAGGATCATGTCCACCTAAAAATGTAATTTAGGGTCTTCGGCAAAACGAAATACAATATATAAAAGGAGATTTTGCGACGTATCTATTACAAATTACCCACTAAAAATTACCCATTGTTACCCTACACGTGCCGTTTCAAGTTGCGTAGAAAATTATCTTCCAGACATTTTAATTCAGTCGCCTAGCTCACTGGTTTATACTCGTTGGCTTTAGACTTGGAGCTTTGACTTTCAGATCAACTTGTGCTCATTGTCGGAGTACCGAAGCTATTGAAGTGTATTATTATTACGTTTCGGAGCGTCGGCTTAAGACTTGGAGCGTTGGCTCTAAGCTAAAAATGTGTGGTATATGTTGCCGACAGAACTAAACGAAAGCTCTTATCGAAACGACTAAAACTCTAAACTCAGTGGATTTATGATTCGAGCTTACTGCGTTTTCACATTCACGGGATACAACCTGACAAACTTAAGTATCCCACCGCTACGTATAGCTCAATGCTTTACTAAGAAACCAAAATAAAAAGAGGTATGGCTTAATCTCCGTTAAATCCAAATAGGTTGATACACTTGGATTAAAATTACAGTACGAAAATTACAATCGATATACACCACTGCTAATCACAAAACTACTTTATATATACCGTTCGGCGTACAGTATAAAAAAAGATATCCTACGCAAAGGCAGGATCAGCCTTGCAATAGCACGGGTAAACTTTAAGTTAACTATTTTTGTGGTAAAGAAAGCGTAGGTCCTTTGGACTTGCCTAAAATGACTTATGGCATCCGGCTGATGTGGTTTAAAAAAACAAAAAGAAAAAAACAATAAAAATGATTTCAATTGTTGTATGACCTTGCTGCTGACGCACTATTTACAATTGCGTATTTATATTGCCAACGTAACAATCTCCATTCTTTCTATATTCCTTTGTGTCTGATTAGTTAGAAGAAAAACGCCCTTATTTTATATAATACGATCTAACAAAGCAGTTTTAAGATGTGGTGTAAATTACACATGATTTTCCTATGAATAAACCCAGTGAAAAAGTGTTCGGTTGTTTTACCGTTATCGCGACCAATACTTGTACTAAGTCTATACAAAAGCGATCTCAGCCCATGGGTTCGAACAGCAAAAAATTGAAGTTAAATGTGTGTTGAGTGTAGTTTTGCCTGATTTTATAATATAATAAATACCGTATTTACTCGATTGTAAGCCGCTAGGTTTAATATTTCATGTTGTATCATTTCCTTCGTGTTTGTGCCTAAACTGGTGCTGTATATTATTAGGTTTAAATAAACTCAATCACCTAATAAAACTTGAAGCAGGTAGGCCAAAACAAAAACTTAATTTACTTTTATCCTGCTGGGTTGGTGCATCACACGCATTTACCTACCGTGACAATTACTTTT
Organism: Ciona savignyi; assembly: GCA_000149265.1. NCBI lineage: Eukaryota > Metazoa > Chordata > Ascidiacea > Phlebobranchia > Cionidae > Ciona > Ciona savignyi. The sequence continues at coordinate 391,996 of CH002812.1, read as the reverse complement.
GTTAACACTATTCATGCCCAGTAAAAGACAAATGGATCGAAGACTAATTGACTCATTAAGGACATTGTGATGCTACCATCAACTGTACAAAGTCAACTATTTCGACAACGCATATACATACAATATTTCTTATGACTTCTAAGGCTATAGCGTTGCAACCGGTTTAAGGTAAAATACTAAATAAACATAACATTATTATGTTGCTCAAACCCAGCCCACAAGATTATATAATTAAACTAAAGTCACGTCATTTACTAATAGCTAATTCCATGATCATACATAACAGCGGTAGTAGGATAGGATAGGATATTCATATTTATCCCCGTGAATGACCAAACCCAGGGGGTTAACACACGGGCAATCGTGAGATCTCCTCGCGCCCACCGTCGCGTTACCGGAGCTACATTGCAGTGTGTTGTGTATGATTCACAGGTTCTTTTAATTTAGAAGAGCCCATCAATCCGCTGGGTTCAAGCAAATGTCTGTTAAATGCCTTTCCCAAAGACAAAACCGACCGTTTAGCGACCAATTAGTGACCTGCAACGCTTTGGCTGAAAAGCGAGGCATTAACCCAGCAAACTAAGCAGTCGGACAGCAGAGAGAAGATCTTGACTGCGTAGATAATAGTATTGCAGCGTTGTTTCGCTAAACCTCTAGATTATTGTATTTTTTAAATGTCTCGGGTTTTCATACCAGGCACTATATTAAAAACTGTATTAATATCACCTTTGAATATTTTCATTTTACTCTCGGCACTCATTAAAGTAACCAAAACACAATGGTCTATGGCAGGGGTTTCCAAACATTTTTTGTTTGAGGGTATAGTGAAGACTAAATATTAAACGATCACAACCACAAAATCAATGTACCGTATAGTAAAAAATAGGCCTACACAGAGCAAAAATATACAATAATTGACGAAGTATATTAAGATGGGTGCACTTGCTGCGCGGCAATCAATTAGTCCATTTTGGCTATCTCTGGTTAGGCCACAGGAAAAGCTATAACCATAGTAATGTTGTAGCACCGATAAATTGAAGCTTTCTTTCTGTGACGCCATAGGGGTTATAGTGTGATCACAACAAACGCACAGGAAGCAAAAAATGAATCACGCAAGCACAGATTGCGTAGAGGTAAAAAGGCGGCAAAATGTGTGTTTGCAATTGCAACCACTTCGTTTATATTTACAAAGAATTTTAGTACATATTGCTGTACTGAAATCATTAAGCTATAAGTAAAGTAAGGCATATGCCAAATTTCCTTCGAAACCAAAATAAAAATAGGTAGGCCTATCGCTCAATCTTCGTTTATTTCGAGCCTTTTTCCTATTTGTTTAAATCCAAATACGTTGATACACTTGGATTAAATTACAGTACGGAAATCGCTATCGTTATACACCACTGCTCATCACAAAACTACTTTATATATACCGTACGGCGTACAGTATAAAAAAAGATATCCTACGCAAAGGCAGGACCAGCCTTGCAATAGCACGGGTAAACTTTAGGTTAACTATTTTTGGGTTAAACAAAGCGTCGGTTCTTTGTATTTTCACTAACAATTAGTTATCATATTTATGGTTAGCAGTTTCGCTCCTTCCATTTTCCCCTCATTTTAGTGTTGCCATATACAATTGTTGTATGACCTTGCTCCTGAAACACTATTTACAATTGCGTATTTATATTGCCAACGCAACAATCTCCATTCTTTCTCTATTCCTTTGTGTCTGATTGGTTAGAAGAAAAACTCCCCTTATTTTATATACGATCTAACAAAGCAGTTTTAAGATGTGGTGTAAATGACACATGATTTTTTCAATAATAAACCCAGTGAAAAAGTGTTCGGTTGTTTTACCGTTATCGCGACCAATACTTGTACTAAGTCTATACAAAAGCGATCTCAGCCCATGGGTTATAACAGCAAAAAATTGAAGTTAAATGTGTGTTGAGTGTAGTTTTGCCTGATTTTATAATACATTAAATACCGTATTTACTCGATTGTAAGCCGCTAGGTTTAATATATCGGGTTAACTCAGTTTAACTTTACTTTAACACATTTGTATCATTTCCTTCGTGTTCGTGCCTAAACTGGTGCTGTATATTATTACGTTTAAATAAACTCAATCACCTTACATTAAAACTTAAAGCAGGAAGGCCAAAACAAAAACTTAATTTACCTATTTCCTGCTGGGTTGGTGCATCACACGCATTTACCTACCGTGACAATTACTTTTGTTCATACTATTCATGCCCAGTAAAAGACAAATGGATCGCGGACTAATTGATCCATTAAGGACTGTGTGATGCAACCATCAACCGTACAAAGTCAGCTATTTCGACAACGCATATACATACAATACTTCTTAGGACTTCTGTTTTTTACGAAGGCTATAGGTTTGCAACCGGTTTAAGGAAAAATACTAAATAAACATAACATTATAATGTTGCTGAAACCCTGCCCACAAGATTATATAATGAACCAAAGTCACGTCATTTACTAATAGCAAAGTCCATGATCATACATAACAGCGGCGAAAAGCCATCCTTCCAAGTTTGCTTGCATATTGTAGTAGGCTAGGATAGGATAGGATATTCATGTTTATCCCCGTAAATGCCAAAACCAAGCGGCTTTCACAAAATACTGTAAGCGGTGGCAAAGGCAATGGAGTGTATCAGTCTTTAGTAATGGTCCTCTTTTCAGACATTGTTTCAACGATGCTTTTTCATCCCCAATTAACCCCTTTGTAATTGAAATATTGTTCGTTGTTTATAATTAAGACATTCCTTCAGTTTGAGAAGAATTCATCACTCTTCAGCGTTCAGACGATGTCCATTAATTGTCTTGCTTAGGACACAACCAACTAACAACGACCAGTTTCGAATCTCAAATCCTTGAAGATTAATTTCTGCGCGCGGGCGGATCTGACGAGTGATATAGCGTCTAGTGCAGGGGTTCTTAACCAGGGGTAAATTTTACCGATTAAAGGGGTAAATTTCGTGGAAAACAAGAACAAAGTCTCACTGATTGACTGTTGAAATTGTGTGTCAGTTAGTATTAAAAGAACATTTTTACATTCTTGTGTGTTTACTGTAGTTTTTCATAACTAAAAAAACTATTTTGATATGTGCCCTGGTAAAAAAACGAAAAGATTTGCTTTACTTTTCTTGACAAAGGGCCACCAAGAAGATGGGGGTAAATTATACTTTTTTCATTCGAAAAGGGGTAAACGAGACAAAAAAAGGTTAAGAACCCCTGGTCTAGTGTTTAGATTTATTTCGGTGCCACAGCTATTTCGATGCCACAACATTACTGTCACCACAGTCCAACTCCACGGTCTAGTTGGAACAGTTTCACTGTAAAACAGACACTCTATGAGCATGATGCCATAACACAGCACGCTCCAGTTCCATTCAAGCAAAACTTGACTCAAAGTCTCTGCTACGGGCGGGATTAGCTTGCTGTAAATAAACATACACGGTATCCACATCGCTGTAGGACCTATCGAACGTCAACTCGTGCCTACTTCACTTATGGGTCCCATTTGAAAAATTGGGACACATATTGTTTTTGTCCGTTTTTTTTTTTTTTTTCTTTTTTTTTTTTTTTTTTTCTTTTTTTTCGTCAAACGCTTGACAGGCATGGCATGTCGCCCCGACATCTACCAGAAGGAAAAATGGAATCGCAATGAGACTTTGCCATTTGTTAGACAACATGGTCTAAATGAAACTAACAACGACCAGTTTCGAATCTCAAATCCTTGAAGATTAATTTCTGCGCGCGGGCGGATCTGACGAGTGATATAGCGTCTAGTGCAGGGGTTCTTAACCAGGGGTAAATTTTACCGATTAAAGGGGTAAATTTCGTGGAAAACAAGAACAAAGTCTCACTGATTGACTGTTGAAATTGTGTGTCAGTTAGTATTAAAAGAACATTTTTACATTCTTGTGTGTTTACTGTAGTTTTTCATAACTAAAAAAACTATTTTGATATGTGCCCTGGTAAAAAAAACGAAAAGATTTGCTTTACTTTTCTTGACAAAGGGCCACCAAGAAGATGGGGGTAAATTATACTTTTTTCATTCGAAAAGGGGTAAACGAGACAAAAAAAGGTTAAGAACCCCTGGTCTAGTGTAATTGATTTTTCCAAATAACAATTGGCGGTGATTTCCCAATCTTGGTACCATTGGTAGCAGTCTGGGTCTGATTTCCTCATTATGTATTGTAAGCTCTGCAGTTTTATAATAGTTAAGGAAAGCTTTGTTAAATAAAGGTT
>CH002812.1:369916-387535 GCA_000149265.1 Ciona savignyi | reverse complement strand
AACATCAAACCTTTTTGTAATTTCCCGACTAGGTGCTGACTCTTAACACCTGTCTTTGTGAGAAGTTGCAGTATGCTTAGACGGCGTCTCTCATTCAGAGTTTGAAATAACGCGCCATTGTCCAAAACTTGATAAATTTATTTGAAAATTGACAGGTGAATGATGTCGGGAATGAAAAGTCTTGAAATGACGGTTTTCTAAGGAAAAATATACGTACAATTAAATGATCAGAAATTTACTAATTTAAGAAATAAAAAACAATATGTACCAAATTGTGACTGAACAGGAGCCAAAATACATAATACACATCTTAACAATAACCGAGAATTCCAAAACATATTAACTAAAAGTTTCAAAGGACCGATTAATTCACGATAATGAGCAGAAGGTAAAAAACGAGCTTTCTTTATTTCGGTGAAATGGTGGGAAAAAAGAGAATACTGTAGCGATCTTATTCGCCCGTGACATCGATATAAATATATACAATATTGGTGACGATAAATTTTACACTTTTTAATAGGCCAATTTGCACTGGAGAGATTGAGAGGATATTAGTGAAACGCTTAAAGTTGTCTTTTAGAATAAGGACTCTAGTGCCAAAACGTCAGCGAACTTTGCCGGATCACGCTGCCAAGCAATATGTTCTAATGTACAGAGACGCCTTATTAAAATGCAAAACACTGACATGCCAATAAGTGGACGTATACTTTGTTATGCCAAGTAGTCTTAATATTAAAAGGTGGCGGCATTATCTGAGGAAGTCTTCCGTGACAGGCCCAGTTTATAGAGGGGCAATCTATTTTAGTGTGTTAATTATAAATATCGTAGAAAAGTGTTGTCGTTATCGTATTTTTAAAAAAAATACCTGTTTAGCCCTGTGCTGTTAAAGTTCTGATTTATCAAACTTATCTAATTTGATAAGGTTAAAGTTAGATAAAATAAAGAATGAGAAGTTTCAATCCATGTTGGTAACAATAAAATGGTGATAGGTAATTAACATTGCGAAGTTATATATCTTTTAACCATCTCCAATACTTTTCCGCCAACCAAGATAATTTAACTAATCTAATTCTTAGAGTTCTGCTTATATAGAATTGGTAATCATTATGCTTTTGTAGGATTATGCATTCTATAAATTTGCTTAAAAACGCACAAAACAAGATGTGTCCCTTGGTTCCAAAAGAAATTCGCACATAACAAAATAGGAAAAGGGGTTCCGTCTGTTAACCAACTTTATGACGCGATCTGCAGGTTTTGTTTCGCTTTGTCTGGGCTCTTTACTGCGATTAGCGGTAATGTTTTCCACACCGATCAAGATAATTAACTGATTTAAAAATACCTTTAACTAGTGTGTTATTGGTTAGCATGAATTGTCGGTTGTTGCGCGCCGCGTGAGGAACGGCCCATGGTGTATCATCATAGTTTAACACATCGCTAAGACAAAAAATTAATAGTTTTACAAAAACCATTGTTATAAAACGGTCCCTCTAGCGGACCTAGCGCTGGACCTAGTGGACCTAGCGCTGGACCAAGCGGACCTAGCGGCCCTGTACAAAATAAAGGGACCCTTATAAAATAGTCGGAGGAGGTTGAAGAAAAATCATGCAAGTATATAATTTAAATTAATTATGGGTCCCATTTATTTCTAAAAAAATAGCTTTTTTGGGCATATAGCGCTTGAACAACTGCTCCAATTTTAATCAGATTTGGTAGAATGTAAGGACATTAGTCACTGATTTAACAATTAGCAAAAATAAAAAATATTACCCAAGGAAATACTATAAAAAATAAGATTTTGTTCTCAAATCATCATTTTGACAAGCATGGCATTACGTCCAACATCTACCAGAAGGAGTAATGGAATCGCAATGGAACTTTGTCGTTTGTTAGACAACTTTGTCTAAATATGCAAAAACCAAAGTTTTGGGTGATTAATCTAGGGAAATTCTCCTGAGACCTTCAACCCCGAAACGGTATTTTTTTCTAAAAAATAGCTTTTTTGGGCATAGCGCATAAACGACTGCTCTAAATTTGATCAAGATTGGTAAAAAGTTAGTCCTTTAGTCACTCTGTGGCAATTTTAAAAGAAAGAAAACATTTACTTATGGTATTTTTCTTAAAACCGAAGATATGTTCCTGAATCATGATTGTGACAGACATGTCACATCGCAAGAATATCTCCAACAACAAGGAGTCGTCAAATCGGATTTAAACTTTAAATAATTGTTAGATAACATGGCCCACATATGTAAAACATAAAGTTATGTAGTAAACTCTTGGGGGATTTCCCGAAGCCATGAAAAACTAATGTCTGTTTTTCGAATTTAGCTTTATTTAGGATAGGATAGGATAGGATATTCATTTTTATCCCCGTGAATGGGAAAACCAAGGGGGTTAAAACACGGGCAATCGTCAGATCACCTCGCGCCCATCGTCGGGTTACCGGCGCTATTGCAGTGTGTTGTATATGATAAACACGTTCCTTCAATTTGGTAGAACCCATTAATCCGCTGGGTTCAGGCAATGTCCGTAAAGTGCCTTTCCCAAGGACACAACCGATTAGCTAGCGATCAGTTTCGCACCTGCAACCTTTCGATTAAAAAGGCGACGCACTTAACCGCTAGACCAAGGGCCGGACATTTACTTACTGTCCGCATGGTTTTCACATCATGACGCGTAGTATTTACTTTGTGGCGCATTCGTGAAACACGTTATAAGAATTATTTACTTATATTCCTTTCCTGTTTACGTTTTAATTGGCTAAAGTTTTAGTAGTCTTCAGCATTAGTGAATTTTATTACAGTAATTACAATGGCTTTTTTTATTTTTTTAAGGTCACTGAGTTGTGCTAACGGCACAACACTAACATCGTTGTACACAGCCCAGTGCAACACATTCGCTAACTAAACAGTAGGCGCGATAATTTACCGATTGCCTGGTGATCATCCCCTTACGTTTCCCCATACACATAGATATTATAGACGTATTTCATGTTCAGGTAGCTTATACACAGGTTACTTGGGTTAAAGTGATTACAGTATAGTATTTGGAAAAGATAACAAACGTTGACAGAATAGGTTTGTTTACTGTGTTTTTCGTCCATATGATGCAAATGTTAAAATACAATTTTAATCAACAAAAAGACGACAAAATGATATTGGATAAGGAAGTCGATGGACAAAAAGGGTTAGCCTATATACAGACACCCTATATGACCATCGAACCAGAAAACTTTAAATTACTGATTAGAGACTAACTATTAAAATGGCAACAAAAAGAGGAAAGGATTAATCAAAAAATGAGGGTAGAGGGAAGTAGGTGAGAAGGAAAACTGTACACTAAAATGAAGATTATGACATTTTTTAGTTTTTTTTTTTACATTAAGGTTAGTGTATAGGGTTAAGGTTAGCTTTATCTTTCCTTTATTTGAGTTCGATGTAAGAAAAAGGGCTTTACTAATCTGCTGAACAACGAGACGGGGTAACACACTGTATTTCAAGTGGGACAGGATATTTTTGTCACTAACCTGAACAGGACAGGGTATTTTGTCATTACCTAATGCCGGACAGCTTATAACATCAACGGGACGCAAAATATCGGGAAGAACTACTTTGTCACTAACATAATGAACACAAATGAACAACACTTTTAAAGTCTACATAGTAGATTAGTGCATTGCCTTTCAGCCAATGTTTTGGGTTCAAAATTGGTCGTCACCTAGTTCAGCGGTTCCCAAACTTTTTTGGTTGGCGGCGCCTTTTGTCAACTTATTAAACCTTGCGGCTCTCTCATTAAGCCAAAATTTTCAAACTGCAAGTATTGTATATTGTATATCCAGACTATAGCATGCATTTGGATAACAATTCAAACTTTTTAAAACTATTCACCAAAGTGACGAACAGTCAATTAATGCAAAGCAGATATTTGACAAACCATTATTCGAAAACAATGCCATGTTAGTCAGCAAATAGTGGGAGATAACAACAAGTAAAATGATTACTGTATGTTAGTGTATGGGGTTGCACACCAGGCTCAAACAACATCCCCAATTAACGTTTTACTGTTTTTTTTGTGAGAAAAACAATAAATGCAGCAACTTCCACATGCTTTCGTGGCGCCCCTGGCAAAGTCTCGTTTGGGAACCGCTGACCTAGTCTGTTGTGAACAAAAAGTACTGAGCAGACACCTCCTGAACCCAGTGGATTAACACATTGAACTGAAAGAACTGAAACTAAGACAGAAAGAAAGTCTCTACCATATACAATACAATGCAATACTTTCCATAACTTGGTCGTGCGAGGTAATCTAACATTTGCCCATTTGTTCAGGCTTCTGCCTTCACCCATTTTTTAAAAATTGAAAAAAACATAAAAAGCCTTTATTCTGTAAAGTAAAATAGAAAATTCAAAAAAATAAATATTAAGTGAGACACGGCATGCTTACCATGCCAACCCAAAGAAAGATCTCTAAAACTATATTACGCAATTAAGTAACATTTAAGAGTACGATGAGCAAATTTAAAGAAACCAAGTAGATTTAATGATTTTTAATATAATACTAATCTCTAAAAGAATCTAAATAAAAAGCATTTGTAGCAAATCTACGGTATTTAATAACTAATCGAAAAAACAGAAATTGCTTACTTATAGCCACCAACAACAAATTAATAATTTGGTCTGAAAACCAAAACAAATGTACATCTAAACAAAATGCACGACGCACTTTAAAAACAAATTAAAAACATGTCTGATTAATAAAAAATACGTAACAAACTTGCGGATTTTAAGCATTGCTCATACTAACTCATGTCAAAAACTGTCATGCTTTCTATACTTAGTGGAGCTTAGCTGATGGATTATGGGATATTTGTCGTGCTAGGCAAAGTGCTTGCCTTAATATCTGCATTAGTACTTTCATGTGGATTTTCTCAACCACCAATAAAACTAGAGAGTGTCAACCACGTGTTTAACCACCACTATTTGTAAAACACATGTTGCATGCCATATATTCATGCTACAGGGTCCCTAACCACATTTTGTATTTAATAGTTACTATGTAGTTTTTCTTTCTGCAAGCATAAACGCATGGGTCCCATAGTTATTAAACCAAACTTCTTCTCCATGTGTTGTTAAAAAAAGAACAATAAGATTTCATCACAAATGTTTTAAATTAAAGCTTTTTTTCAAGTGCTGTATTGAAATGAAGCTAAATTCCTAAAACAGTTCGATTTAGTTTTTTATGGCTTCGGGGAATTCCTTATGGGATTGGTATATAAGTTTCTGTTACATATGTGAGTCATGTTAACTATCAATTCTTAAAGTTTTAATCCGATTTAACGAATCCTTGTTGAAGGTGTCAGTGCAATGTGGCATGCTTGTCACAATCATGAGTCAGGAACATATTTTCGTTTTTAAGGGAGTTACCCTAAGTAAATGTTTTCTTTCTCTTGACACAGGGTGGTTAACGATCTAGCAAGTGACACAGGGTGGCTAACGATCTAGCATTCCACCAAATCTGAGCAAAAATTAGAGCAGCCGTTCAAATGCTATGTCCCGAAAAGCTAATTTTTTAGAAAAATAACCGTTTTGGATTTTAACGTCTCCGGGGAGGGAATTCCCCTAGATTTATCACCCACAATTTTGCTCCTGCGTATCTAGACCATGTTGTCTAACAAATGACAAAACTTTATTACTATTTCATTATTCCTTCTTTTAGATATCGGGGCGTCATGCCATGCATGTCACAATCATGATTTAAGAACAATATCTTATTTTTAGGGTATTACCCTAATTTTTTATTTTTATTTTGCTAATTGTTAAATCAGTGCCTAATGCACTTACATTACACCAAATCTCATTCAAATTGTAACAGCCGTTCAAGCGCTATGCCCAAAAAAGGCAATTTTTTTAGAAAAAAATAACGTTTTGGTTTTTAACATCCCAGGGGAATTCCCCTCGATTTATCACTCAAAATTTTGGTTTCTGCATATCTGAACCATGTTGTCTAAAAAATGTCCAATTTTCATTGCGATTCCATTACTCCTTTTGGTAGATGTCGGGGCTACATGGCATGCCTGTCACAATCATGATTTAAGAACAAAATCTAATTTTTTGGGGTATTTCCCTAGGTAATTTTTTCATTTCTTTTAAGTGATAAATTAGTGACTAATGCACTTACATTCTAACCTAATCTTATTCAAATTGGAGCAGCCGTTCAAGCGCTATGCCACAAAAAGCGCAATTTTTCGTAAAAAATACAGTTTTGGTTTTTAACCTCCCAGGGGAATTCCCCTTGATTTATCACCCAAAATTTTGGTTTCTGCATATCTAGATCATGTTGTCTAAAGAATGGCTAAGTTTCATTACGGTTCCGTCAAACCTTTGACGAAAAAAAAAAGAAAAAAAACGAAAAAAAAAACGGACAAAAACAACATAATAACACAATCCATTACATCACAGATACAAATACGGTTAATACCTGCTATCTAGGGTTGGTTACTGGATTTTTATAAATTTACCCAGCTAGCACTGTTTGTGTTTTCCACACTTGCATATTTACCCTATGTTACTATGACTCAACCTTTACCCGGTATCGGGGTATTTGGTACTGGGATTACTGCAAAACTCATCATTCATTTGCTTAAGAGCTCAGGTTTCAAAATTGAAGCTCTGTGGGGAAGGACAGAAGATGAAGCAAAGAATTTAGCAAAACTGTTAGATATCCCGTTTTCTACATGTCGGATTGATGACGTCTTACTAAACCAGCATGTGGATTTGGTGTGCATTAACTGCCCACCGTTTTTGCATTCTCAAATTGCAGTAAAAACATTAGGAATTGGGAAGAATGTTTTGTGCGAGAGGCCAGCAGGGCTGGGTCAGGATGATACGATGCGGATGTTAAAAGCGGCACGTTATTACCCTGCACTTATGTCTTTGATGACTTACCACCTTCGTTTTCTACCCACATTTGTGGAGATGAAAAAGTTAGTCACGTCCGGCAACATTGGTGAGTTGCTCGTGGTCGAGGTTCGTGTACATTCCGGTGTGTCACTTAATCTCAACTACAACTGGACACATGATGGCAGAATGGGAGGCGGTGTGCTTACCAATATGGGCGGTCATTTTGTGGACATTGTGAGTTTTGTGTCTGGTCAGAAGGCTGTTAAAGTACATGGCTTTCTCACCACTTTTCAGAAGCAATCCGCGAAGGTTTCTGGCTTTCGTGAAGTTACAAGTGATGACTTCTGTACTTTTCAAATGCAAATGGATAAGGGTGCTTGCTGTACATGCGTGCTAAACAACAATGTTCCAGGAAAGTTCTCGTATGAAGTTTTGTTTGTCGGCTCGACAGCATGTCTCCTTGCAAAAGACGGTGTTTTGCATCGGCAAAGTCGTGCAAACGGAAATGCTTCCAATGTTCAAGAACTCATAATGAAAGACTGCCAAGACATGCCCGATGGGCTTGAAACTATATTTCCAAGCGAAATTTTGGCACAAATTCCTGTACCGCTATGCCAAGGGACTTCCCGATTCATTGACTCCTTAAAGGAATCATTTCAAGACCAGAATGACAGACGCAATTGGAACAAATCGATTCTAGAAAAGGCAGCAACTTTTGAGGATGCCCTCCATGTTCAAACAGTAATTGAATGCATTCGTCGATCATCTAAAACCAGTGATTGGGAACAGGTTGGAAGCTTAAGGTTTAAACTTTGGAATCATATAAATCTAAGGAAGTCGATACATTAGCCTACCAATCTACCATAATTCAAAAGGTTTTTTTTTCGGAAAATTAATAAAACTATTGTTTGTACACCAAACACCCTCTAAAAGTAAGGATTGTGATTTGGCTATTTATGTTTTATACCTGTAAAATGAAAATGCATATGAGTTATTATACGGGGAGCTGTCAGCTTACCTTCATAAATGCTATTGCATTGGTTAACTATTAGATTGTATACACACCATTAGTTACTGGAACTATTGCATTATGTTATATTATGAACACATTCTTTTAGTTAAAGTACAACCCATTAATCGACTGGGTCCAGGTGCATTGCCCAAGGCACATTTTCGACTAGCTAGAACTCAGTTTTGATCCCACAAGCTTTCGGGGGAAAAGTGACGCAATAGCTCATCAATAATTTGTATATTGTCGGTTTGGTTTTTTAGGTAAAACCATGAACAAGGACAAATTCACCCATTACAGATTTGGTACTTTTGACGTTTAGTATAACAAAGTGAACTAATTAAAACATTTTTAAATGTATAATACACCATATATCATTTCATTATGGTGACAAAATCCGGAGTCGATGTACTGCTATTTTAGCCTTTTCTTGCTTGCTATAATAGCATTGGGTAATGTATTCTACCAACTTCCTGTTTATTTCTTACTAAGTTGAGCATTTGCATTATCATTATTATTGACTTCCCCTATTGCAGGTGACGCACTTAGAGCAGAAGCCATCTAGCAGTGACCTATTATCTCAATCAATAAATTCATCATAACTTCCTATTCATACGTAGCAACACTGCTTAAATTTTATTTTGCTTGATTTAACGTTTTACCCATTTTCATGATGTTTTAGCAGTTGAAGCCAAAATCAATTCCACTGTACCTGATTATTCTACGCAGTCTAACTTGCCTACTTTTTATTAATTGTCAACATATTAGCTTTTTTTTTCAACATATATATATATCTAATGATGCAGTTAGGGTGTGGTACTTATATAATACATAAATATATAATAAAATTATTTGTGTTTTTAGAAGGATGATTTATGTTTCGTTGTTAACGCAATAAAAGGTTATTTCTTCAAGTTGACAATACACATATTTTCCAACTATATTTATTTTTCACAACTTCTCATTTTCGTCGTGCCGCTGGCGCTATAACTATATACAGGTACAGGACCATTCTAGAAGCTTTATAAGAATTTGGGGTAAGATATACTCTTGGGGCGTTAACATAAGGGAAATGCAAAGGCCAAACCTCTTACAAGGCAGTTTATCTGGATTTAGAAAAATGACAAATTGACAGTTAATTTTTAAAAACCCTTTGACCACATAGCTATTACAGGGTTTTTTATTGGATCGATAATTTAAGTTTTTATTAAATGTTCTGAAATACTTGGTCCGAGCAACAACCTTCTTGTGCACATGGGCACAATGAACTAGCTAGAATCTGGTTTTGATTCCAGCATATATATCTAATAACAATTATTTGTGCTGAGAAATGATCAACTTTGCTTTTAATAATCGCAATCATATGCATGTTGTTTGTATCATGCATTAGGACCAATTTCTATGATTGCTTTAATTATATTACCATGTTGTTTTGTATGCAAAAGTAATTTATTGTTATTATTTTTCTTGACCCCTAAAATTAGGTTAAAATCTCATTAAATTCTTTTCAATTTCATACTCCACTTACATTAAAACAGTATGGAAACATGCAACCGTGGACCTGAAATGTAGACCTTGATGGGCATTTTACTAGAATCACTCTCTTAAAAATCAGAAAAAGGTTTAGCATTAGTTTTTCCTGACTTTTAAATGTTAGCTGTAGGATGTCAGCTGAACAGTTATGGAATCCAAACCCCCAGCTGATGGCCCGTCGGTTGGGGACTTGGATCTGTTGCCTGAACACCAGTGGATCAATAGGTTAATTAAAACAATATAATTCTTATACAATAAACTAATAGCTCCAGTAGTCAAAAGTTTTAGGTGTGATAAGGATAACACAAATGTATTTTTTACTTTTTATCCACTGGGATAAAACATGAAATATCAAAAATTATATAAATATGGACCACGTTCTATGAGCTTCTTCTATAATAATATAAATGAGTTTGTCTAATAACTGACTAAAACTTTAAAAATGCATTTTCATTTACTTCTATTTTCATAAGATTAAGAAAATGTCAGGACATGCATTTAGGGGTGTTCCTAAAATGCTTTTACAAGAACGGGAAGCTCTCTTAAGTTGTACACCACTTCCATTTTGCTTACTTTACAAAAGTTCTGCAGCTGTATTAAATGAGAAACCGGTTGAAATGTTAATAACAACTCATTTTATTAGTCCTTTATTTTTTAAATCCTGGATGGCTGAATGGTAAGCCTCTCGAATCTGCTTAAAAGCACCAGCATCGTAATATGGTATTTTTGTGAGAGGGTCTGTGTAACGCGCCACTTTTTTCGTAACGGGACAGAGTAACTTCGGACCAATCCGTTTTCTTTTCCAAGGGAAATATTCCTCGAAAGTAGAGTCGTGTGAAAATATGATGAAGGAACGAGATATTTTGCACTGGTTGGTGAACTCATTGGATTGAGGTGAATCGACACTGAAAAATGATTTTTTATTATTACTTTACAAGCATAATTTACCAGGTGGTAACTAAATTTTCAAAGAATTAAGTAAAACAATTACTGGAATTACAACGGAATCAATATTAACATTATTCTTCGTTTTCCTGATGTTTTAGCCTCGGCTGTATACGTAAATAGTGCTTCTTTAGTGACCGGGATTAAGGTGAAATGAGTGAGAAACTATGACACGGAACAAAAGTTTTTAATGGTTTTACATTATTGACAGGTGTTAAAAAAATCATATAAACTGGTTGAAACATCTCTCCTACCTACATAGTTAAATATACAAAAGATTTCTTGTTTTCACCTAAGGTTTTAAATAAGCAAGATTGAGCAGACTTGCAATAAACATTCATTACCAACACACATTCCATGGCCTTTATAAACACGACAAGTAAAAACAATGCAAATAAATGCTGCTTTTGTTAAAATTTAACACAGCAGTTTTCGCAAATACCTCTCTACATCAAGTTCTGGTTTGTCGAGTAATGGCATTCCAGTTGAGTAAGTTTTTATTGTTGGTACTGTAAAGCTACGTTTTTTCACTTGTGATTTCTTTCGATTTGCCTCAAGCCTCTGGTAGTTTTCTGCAAAATTATGTTTTTAAAAACTATGTTTTTTCCTCAAAAAATTTTAACGAACCCAGTGATTTTAAATTTCTTCGTTCAGTTTTTTCAGCTTCTGCTAAAAGTTCTTCCTGTGTCAACCGACGTACCTAAATAATACAAGAATTTATATATCTGTTCTGATCGAATAAAAACCTGAAAATATGACCCACCCCTATCATGGGCTTTTTCGTGTTTTCCTTTTTCTTTTTGTCCGAAATTTCTCTCTCTTTTTGTCGAATGCTGGTAAGTAACGAGTTTGCAGCGGTAGCATGCCGTGATGATTTTCTCACTGCAAGCAATTACCAATCACTCAATACATATATCTATCCCAGTTAGTAAAAACAGTTCATACAAGATCTCTCAGTACAGCATATCTTTAAAATACTATATGCCCTGCTGCCAAAATGAAGGGGTTAAAGCTATTTAACAAGTATTTTGATAATACCACCATTAAATCTATATGTTCCACACTACATCCTGCAGTTTATATTTAACCACAAAAAGTCCGATAGAAATACAATCTGGAGTTCCTACTTGATGCTCTCCTGGCCGCTGCATCTGCAATTGTGAGGTTACTTTCATCCTCCTCCATTTTATCATCCTGGGGTTTTGGTGCTTGAGATTCTGCTGGTTGAGTTTCCGAAGTGTCTCTTTTCGAAGTTTTTTTCACAGCGGGCTCCTTGTATGCTTTCGTACTCACTCCTGGCTTCTTTCTACGCTTGGGTTTGTCTGCATCGCCCTCATCACTTACGACCTCGTCATTCTCAGATCGATCGAAATCCGAATCAACCTCATCAGCGGAGTCCTCCTGTCCGGAACTGAAGTCATTGTCCTCCTCCTCCTGGATCATTATATTGGTTGATAAATGACACTAACATAAATTAAAAACAAAAATAATCAAGAAGGGACATTAGTGTCTCTTCAGAGAAGACATTTAAAAATTGAGACAAGTTAATAAATAATCTGCATATTTTGACTAGAACAGGCTGCAGAGTAAACTTCATACAAATCATTCGGGTTGCACCACTGTGTTTATGTATAATACCTCCATAAAACCTCCGTAAGTAGTTTTGTAAAACTCATCTTCATCCAATTCACCTTCAAGCACCTTTGACATGCGATTCCCAGCATTTCGGCGTGACTCACGCGAAGCTGCCATTGTTGGAAGTTAACCCCTAACCAATTTCGGTGCTGTTTTAATGTCTATCTTGAACAGTAAAAATAAATAAGTGTAACTAAAGGGTTTAAATTCGAAAAGTGTAGAATAGCTTATATATGTACATGTTTACTTAACACTGAAAAACAGACACAATTTTTTGAAAAAATCTGTTACAGTGTTGCAGGTTAACCTTAATGAAATTCATGCAACGCAAAACAAGGTGAAAAAACGAACCAGGGTACGACATTCATTCAGCCTATTAGAAGATTTATTATTGAAAACTTATTCCAAAAAAACTTGTCCCAAAATTTGTTTTATGTTCTTTTTTCTTGCTGCATCGGAATAAAAATCAAAACATCATCCCCAAGGTAAGTCAACTTAAACAAAATTGAGACAATGTTTAGTGCACTCTTTGTGCACTTCATGACTTCTTGTCATGATCTACATCCCCAATTGGACTTTGATTTGTACAGGTTGATTATGTCGGAATTCACAGAGAGCTTCTGCAACTCAGTCCTCATGTTGTGACGAGCGTGGCGGAAAAAGAGGTGAATGTCTGATTTCAGCATCCCAGTTGCCTGGGTAAGAGAGTCAACTTCGTTCTCAGTCAAATAGGGATTTTTTCTAAAGCTCCTGTACAATATAGTTGTTTGTTCACCAGTCTTACGCCTTGGTTTGTTGCTGTTAAAACTACTCAGTACGTAATATGACAAAATTCCGCATTGCGGTAATCCAGTCACATCGCTGAGGTTGTTCAGTTCACCTATACTTGGTGGAACAGAGAGCTCCTTTTCAGATAATATCAAGGCTTTCTGCTGCTGAAGTGTGAGCTGGTGTGTAGTATTACACGAGCACGATACACACAGTATTGGTTGTGTAATAGTGTTAGAAGTTTGGGTGTTATTATTCACAGGTGAAATTTTTGTACTTTTAGAATCCACAACAACATTTCTTGGTGAGAAGTTTTGATTCATCGTACGGTGTGGATTCTGCTTAGTTAATTCATTGTTTTGAAAAGCTGACCATGCGTTTACCACTTCATCTGGGCTCCAGCTTATCCCATGTTTTAACCGCGCACCCACAAACCAGGCTTTGATATTTTGGATGCTAAGCTCTGTGATATCAGATAAAACTTGAATCTCATCCGTAGGGGGGTACGGAAATCTGTAAAAGCTATCCAACAGCACTTTCCATATTTCTGGCCTATTTTCCACTGCATCAAGTGCCCCAATGTAAGTCATTGTCACTAGCCCACTTCCCAGCATACTGTTAAATGAGTCAGGGATTACACTTGTATTTTTGGACGACGTATTGCACTGGTTTTGTTGGGATGTAACACTTGAAGATGAACTTATGTTTGGTATGTTGGATGCAGCTTTTTGAAAAGACTTGTATTGCTGATTTTGTTTAGGAATTTTCGGGGAAGAATCGACGTATGATTGAATTGAAACGATTTTAATTCCGAGATCTTCACCCTGTTCAATCTCATCTGCATTTTCTTCTGGTGATATTCTATCTTGGGTTACTGCGCAAAGAACATTGTTTGATGATTCGGTTACACTTACAATTTGATTTTCCGGTGGTACAAGAACATAAGAGACTGCTGGGCTTGTAGTGTTAGGGACAGTCGGAATTGTGGTGTTATCGCCAGCTGAACTTATGATGCATGTTTTTGGCAATGCACAGTTAATGTGTGACTCTTTCAACGAATGAACTATCGTTTCTAGTTTGGATAATTGGGACTGGGAGTTCTTTGACTTGTCCTCAGTTGTATTTTGAGAAAGTGTTAGTGTGGCCTGACTGACTGATGTCAGATTTGAGACTGGGGAATGTTCAGGTATTGGGTAATCGGTTGTACTTGCCACCAACTCCAGATCAGCTGCAGGAAAAACTTCGGTATCACAAGAGGTTGGCTCTATTTTAACTGCAATGGAGCCACTGTGAGTAAATCCCTCAGTTGAGTTTATTTTGCCGTTTTCTCCATCTTTATCATTGCTTGGACATATTGAAGTAGGAGTGCTTTTGCAATTAACAAGACTTTTATTTGCTATACTGGTATCCAATATGTTTTCCATTGAAATCGAATTTTGTTTATTAATATCCATTTCTTCTGATCCAGTTTCACCAGCATCCATTTCATCATTATCAAAGATATCAGAATCAGAATCCTTATTGTCACCGTTTGATCCTTCAACAAATGTTTCACAACTTTCTGGATAATTTGTATTTAAATTGGTTTCTTCCATTGATTTTGATAAGTTTGTATTTTGTTGAATAGGCACCACTTCATATTTACTAGTTTTTTTTGGTGTTTCAATGTTTGCAACTAAATTTGAAATCTGTGTAATAGCGTTATTAGACACAGCAATCATTGAATGTATGTGTTCATTTTCTGTGTCAATTTTATTGTAATGAAAATCTTTAATATGCAAAACATACTGTTCCATGCTCTCTGCTTTAAACTTGCAAACCCTGCATTCTGTTGTCCACTCAAAAATAGAATTTTCTTGATTTTCAGCTGCAGCAGAAACCACTCTTCTCTTTCTTTTATTTAAGAAACCAAGTTTTCTTCTTTTTTTGCTCCTTGACACGTTCAATGATCTGTTTATTTGTACATTTTTACTAGAAATATTATTTTTATTAAAAGTGTAATCTTTTTCATAACTGGGTTCTTTCGTGAAAGAACTGCTTCGACTCCTCAGTATCGGTCTATCAAGTTCTCGTAAATGCCCACTACGGTCCATTTCGTTCGCTTTGTAATACGCTACATGGGTTAAGAAATCCTAAAAAAACAGAATTTTTGTTTTCATATGGAGCGAAATTACATTAGGCACTTTAACCCGATTGGCCAAAGTAGGTTTAAGGATTATAAGATGACTTATCTTGAAAATATTTTCCCGAATATTTACATGTTGGATAATAGACAGGACATTAACCAACACCAAAAAGGTCTGCAAATTAGCCTGTAGCGGCTGCTTTTTATTTATTTATCTTTTAATATATTTAACCACAGTAGACAGGCAAGGTTTATTTTATTTATACATTTGGGCCGACTGTGCAATGGTGCAAAAAAACGAGTCGTCGTTGCAAAAATAAGAGCATGCCCAAAAAACGTATGCTAGTTTTAAACTGGGTAACCCTTATGTGTTACCTTCGGATTCCACCGGTTAATCTGGCGGTCCGACCGTTTAGTCTGTCGGTTTAGTACGCCGCCTTTCAACCGAAAGGTTGTTGGTTCAAAACTGGTCGCTAGCCAGTCAGGTTTGTCCTTAGGCAAGGCACTTAACGGTCATTGCCTGAACCCAGCGGATTAATGGGTTTTACCAAATTGAAGGAAAGTTCCTATCATACATAACACACCGAAATAGCTCCGGTAACCCTACGGTGGGCGCGAGGTGATCTGAAGATTGCCCGTGTGTTAACCCCCTTGGTTTTCCCATTCACGGGGATAAACATGAATATGCTATGCTGCTGCTATTCAAAGGGAACCCATAAAGAGCAACCGTAGTGTTAAACATTACTTAATTTATTTTACCCTATAGCCACGCATGGTTATTGGTACTACAGTCAAATTTTTAACGCACCCATCCTTCAGTATTTAGTAAAACGCGGTTTCTGGCATTTTCATGCTACGTCTTTTACTCTCGCCCCCAGTTTATATCTTAAAAATAATTTAAAAGTAATGCGGACGGGAATTCCCCTAACGGTGTTTGTTTACTTGAAATAGCGCAACTGTTTAAGTGTTTAGCAAGCTTAAGGTCTCGGTAAACAGTCTAGAAATTATTTTGTTGCTATGAAATAGTTTAAAAATGGACTGTGATCTTGATGTAGTGATTATAGGCGCTGGCCTATCCGGTCTATCATGCTGCTATCATATACTAAAGGCATCCAAAAACATAAAACTGATTGTTTTGGAAGCGAAAGGTAATTAATTCATTGGTGTTGTTTTATATTCTAATTATTGTAATCAACTCTTAGTCTGTAGGAATAAGATATGCCTATATTATGTCCTTTTTCCACATGGAAATATTTCCAAACCACATTTTTTATTGCTTTTTGCAAAAGACTTAATAAAATATTAAAATTAAGAAATCTGCACAGTAGGGGTAAAACTTTCTCCATAGTCCAATGCTAAAATATAGATTTAACATACCTTTACATAAGTTAGTCGGTGTAAATAAACTCTTGTTATTGAAAAAAGTGCTTTTCAGGGACACAACTAATTTACAGAAAACAGAATTACAGAAATGACAGAAATTTGATACTAATTTACAGAAATTGCAGAAATACAGAATTACAGAAAAAATCCATTTCTAATTTACAGAAATACAGGAGAGAAATACGGAAAACAGAAATACGGAAATACATGCAAACCTGTACTGGGTTGAATTATAACCGACGGAAATATCCCAAATTTACGGAAATTATCCGATTCTTTTTTCTGTCACCGTTTTAAACGACAGAAATGTCTTAATTTACAGAAATGAACCCGTTCCCTTTTCTGTCACCGTTTTCAACGACAGAAATGTTCTAATTTACATAAATGGACCCGTTCCCCTTTCTGTCACCGTTTTTAACGACAGAAATGTTCTAATTTACAGAAATGAACCCGTTCCATTTTCTGTCACCGTTTTTAACGACAGAAATGTTTTAATTTACAGAAATGAACCCGTTCCCTTTTCTGTCACCGTTTTCAACGACAGAAATGTTCTAATTTACATAAATGGACCCGTTCCCTTTTCTGTCACCGTTTTTAACGACAGAAATGTTCTAATTTACAGAAATGAACCCGTTCTTTTTTCTGTCGTCGTTTTCAAAGACAGAAATGTCCTAATTTACAGAAATGAACCGGTTCCATTTTCTGTCACCGTTTTTAACGACAGAAATGTTCTAATTTACAGAAATGAACCCGTTCCATTTTCTGTCACCGTTTTTAACGACAGAAATGTTCTAATTTACAGAAATGAACCCGTTCTTTTTTCTGTCGTCGTTTTCAACGACAGAAATGTCCTAATTTACAGAAATGAACCGGTTCCATTTTCTGTCACCGTTTTTAACGACAGATGTGTCCTAATTTACAGAAATTAACCCGTTCCATTTTCTGTCACCGTTTTTAACGACAGAAATGTTCTAATTTACAGAAATGAACCCGTTCCCTTTTCTGTCACCGTTTTTAACGACAGAAATGTTCTAATTTACATAAATGGACCCGTTCCCTTTTCTGTCACCGTTTTTAACGACCGAAATGTTCTTATTTACAGAAATGAACCCGTTCTTTTTTCTGTCGTCGTTTTCAACGACAGAAATGTCCTAATTTACAGAAATGAACCGGTTCCATTTTCTGTCACCGTTTTTAACGACAGATGTGTCCTAATTTACAGAAATTAACCCGTTCCATTTTCTGTCACCGTTTTTAACGACAGAAATGTTCTAATTTACAGAAATGAACCCGTTCCTTTTCTGTCACCGTTTTTAACGAGA
>CH002812.1:345802-363074 GCA_000149265.1 Ciona savignyi | reverse complement strand
TACCTCCATTGATCAGGTAATTTCATCATGCATTTGTAGGTTTAATTTCCAAATCCTATTTACTGACCTGCCATGATTAGTTATCATATTCTGTAACAAGTGTTTGTTTTACAATTTTTACCCCTTTATATAAATATGCTTTTTTTCCTGACCAATACAAGCAAATCAAATACAGCTCTATTGGAAAGGACTGTTTCTCAGCAGTATACATCCGAAAGGTTCTGTGATCAAAACTAACCTTTGGCTAGAAAGTTTGTGTCCCTAGGCAAGGAAGTTAACAAACATTGCCAGATTCCAGTAAATAAAGGAGTTGTACCAGAACTTACAAAATGTCTAAATTAGGTACAACACCCTGTGATAGCTCTTATAAATTGCACAGTGGGGACAAAGTAATCTGATGATAGCTCTTGGTGTTCTGCCGTGCTTGGGAACAAACATGAATATCCTTCTTTATATAGTTTACAAAACTTAAAATGCACGAGATTTAAGGACTACACTTTGTCTGAATTTTTTTTAAATAAAACAATTCTTTTACATACTAAAAACCCTTAACTAATTTTTAAAAAACACCCCTAACAACAGCATTTGTGATGAAGCAAAAACTCACTCTTTAGACAAATGTCCAGTGCCCAAACAGTTAATATCGTATCCCAATCTCTGTCATGCTAAATTTAAGTTGTTTTTTTATTTAGTTGTTTTCCAGGTTAGATTTTTAATTTTTGTTGCATGCTTTACAGAATGCAGATGACAAGGTTGTAATAACCACGATGGAGGGCAAAGTTTACACATCAAAATTCGCTGTGTGCACAGCCCCACCACATTTGGTCAACCAGATCCAGTTCAAACCAGCTCTACCAAATGACAGAGTGCAGTTGGGAATGCGAATGCCCATTGGCCACTTGATAAAATGCACACTCACCTATAAATCCACTTTTTGGAGGGTACATTAACAGAGTAACTGTGAATTTGTAACGGTTTTATAAATTATGGTTTAATTTGTTTACCGAGTTTGCAGAATATTTGTTTTATACTAATGTAATCATAAAGTTGTAAGCGAGATACATGTTTTATATTTATCGATAACCTTTTGACTTCTTTTTTAAACCGTTAACCTTACTTAAGTAAGGCTGAACAGTTGATTATTAAAAAAATGCTAAAAATGGGCATGGGGCACATGGCATTGTATAGAGAATACATCTTGTGAATGAGAAAACACAGAAGAGTACCCACAAGGGAAATCCTTAGATAACCTCGCGCTGACTGTCGGTTTACTGAAGTGTTGCAGTGTGTACTGTATGATAAAGAAGTTTCTTCAATTTTGAGTAAAACCCATTAATTAATTCATTAGTTAAGACGATGTCCATTAAGTGCTATGGTGATGGACACATCAGATTAGCTAACAACTAGTTTCGATACAATATCCTTTTGAATTAAAGGCGGCACACACTTATCCACCATCTCTTCACATAACATATATCCAGCTTAACAGTAGAACATATATGCTGATTGCGATCTTGATTTATTCTTGGATTAAGCGGCTTTAATACATTCTTTACCTGGCCAAGTCTCGAGCCCATAAAGAATGTTTTTTGTATAAAATTAAAATTTGTATTGGTCATGTTCACCATTCAGGCACATGATACTCTTTAATACATTAAACATTAATATTCGGCTTCCAGGACAACGGAGACTCTGGTGAAAGCGCAGTGATCCTGCCTTCAGAATCGATCGGCCCACTCTGTGTGACATTTGACGCAACGTCACATGGTGGCAACCCCGCTTTGGTTACTTTTATTGGTGGTGAACATGCCATCTACTGGTCTAATAAGACTGTAAGTACTAGAGCTTGTTTAAGTTATAAAAACGTATAGAACCCTCTTTAATACAATGGTTTAACAATTTAGAAACTAACGCTGTCTGATAAGACTTAAGTTATTTAAAAATCATTAATATTGTAAAGTTTTATTTTATTTCTGTGTTATTAATATAAAGTCTTTGGATGTTTTAGACGTTCGCCGATTTCTTGTTACGTTGTTTATTTGAGTCAGTTGCTTTTTGACGCTTATAGGAGTAGAATGTGCAACAAAAATAAATTGTGCTGAAATACTTATCATTATATGTCTGTGTGTTGTTGTTCTAAATTAATTTTAAAACATTCTAAAAATTGTCCTAGTGTTTTGTTCATAATATCAGGTTTATAAAATAATTTCTTATTACTTATTATTAAGTAAATTGGAGTTTTTGATTTATGATTTCCAACATTCTGCATAATAACAACCTTGGTTATAAGAACTGGAATAACAGAAATTTCTTGTAGTTAATGGAACGTCTACTAATTTAAACATATTACCAGACAAAGCTAATAAGGGATAAAAGTTAAATTATTCTTCATTTCTTTGGTAAAATAATGAAAATAAAGTATTAATTATGAAAGAAACCTTAAAACCTGAAAACCTACAGTATAACACATCCATATTAATTTTTCTTAGATTTTCCATGTTTGCCACACTTTTCTATGCCTAATGATGCGTTTTACTTTGCTGCAATGTATTAGTAGAAATAAAAAATAACTAAACTCAACTTATAAAAAAACTTGTTAAAATATAGAAAAGGTTAAACCAATTTAATAATATTTCTGACTTTTCCCACAGACAGAAGAACGCAAACACGCCGTGATCGAGTGCTTAGTCGGCATCTTTGGTGACAAAAGCAAATCAGAGTTGCTGCATTATATCGATAAGGACTGGTCCAAAGAGGAATATGTGGGTGGTTGTCCTGTTGGAATAATGCAACCTGGTTGTCTTATGTATTTCCACCATTCTTTAAGGGCTCCCTTTAAAAGGTTGGTACTTTAAAAGTAAAAAATCATGTTTAAATGGGTGAGTGTTATTTAAAATGTTTTTCTATTCTATGGGTTTGGTATTAAGACATTTATGTTTTATTATTGTTTTAAAACACACCATTGTTGGGTTAACGAAGCTATTGCAGTGTGTTGTGATTGAGTCGTTGTTACTGTTTATTTACTAATAAATCCAACTTGCCCAAACACGCAGCAGACTAGCTAGCGTCTTGTTTTGATCCCTCAACCTGGTGGCTGCCTGCGTACCTTTCTTACCCATTGAGTGTTCCTACTATTGTCAGTTTTTTGTGATGTCATTTTCCCATCTCTGTGATAAATTTTTTATATTGGATTAGGATATTCATGTTTTATCCCTGTGAATGGAAAAACGCGGGACTCGCTTGCACCCACAGGTGACCAGAGCTATTGCAGTGTGTTGACTTCTTCAAGTTTTGGTACAACTCTGGGATCGGGGATGTATGCAAAGTGGTTTGTCAACAACTGACTAGCTAGCAACCAATCGTGATCCAACAATTGTTTGTCTAAAATGCAATTATTCGAACCACCAAGCTATTCTGTATATTTTCTTTTTTTTAAATATGATGTGTTTTGTTTAAATGAACCAGGGTGCACTGGGGCGGAACTGAAACTGCCCGAAGATGGGTTGGGTACTTAGATGGCGCTGTTGAGTCTGGTGTGCGTTCTGGAAATGAGGTGTTGTCAAGAATTGTGGGAAATTCCCTTACACCCCTTTCTTCTTGCTCCCCTGTATTTTCACCCTTGTTACCCTGGCGAAAAGTACATGAATCCCCCAAAACGGTAACAGTTTTCAAATGGGCCGTGGTTGTGGGGGTGATAGGTGCAACTGCATATGTAGCGTACTCCTTTTTTGAATCTAACAAACCAAAAATCTCTGTAAAGTTTTAATTCTTTTTCAATCTTCTATATAGTACTCTCACAAGAATGTAATCCCGTATCCTTTTAATTGTACTAGTTCTTCTGCGTCGTGTGCCAGTGCAATTTACTCAATTTTTTACTACAATTTTTGAAGCTGATTTGATTATTTTTATTAATGCCAACGTGCGATCGTTTGTACTACCAAATCAAAATATACAAAATACTTAAAAAACACGGTTTTGTAGTACATTGAGGTTTAAGCATGATAAAGGTGAAAATAGGAACGTTTGCGCGTACACGCACGCTTGTGTATAAGCGTGCTAGCAGGCTTATAAAGAGAAACAAACACTCATATTCTGGCGTGTAAGCGTGTGTGTGGATCCGGCTACCAGATCTCAGACTACTGATTTTGTGGAACGTTGTATTCTAAGCGATACCGTTTCCACCCTACTGTTTGTAGAAAATGAGGTAACAGTGGGTTACCGGAATCCGGTAACTTCTGTCAGGTCCTGGAGTTTTGTAGTATGTTGTACACGGTGGATGTTAATAAAAAGGAGCCATATGTCATGATTTGTACAGTTGGCGACATAAAAGAAAAAATATTTTGAATATCAGCTGCAAAAGACAACATTTTGCAACCAAAAGAAACTATAAATGGGTTAGAAGTCTTTTCGTGTATAAACGGGTGATAAAACAAAATATATTAAAAAAACAACCAAGACACATTATTATTGTACATCTGCTATACATTGTGTGCAACTTTTGTGCAAAAGGCTGTGAAAGATAAAAACGCGGGGTTGGTCAATCACCCTTAAAGTCTTTCAATTTTTATTTAGGTACCGTTTATAAATTGATTATCACTTTTTTTGCATTCATTCGGCCTTCCAGTTCAGTTCTCCCCCGTAATGCTCGTGAAGGGCAGTTCGTAGTTGGGTCGCGTGGCTCTGGTCACGTGTCTCCACTGTCATGCGGACCGACGTCTTGTAGACGAACGACGGAAGCGACATACGATCGTGCATTATGTCTTTAACGCTGAAAGAGCAAACGGGTTTTATTTTTTTGAGTTTTTTTGTGACAAGAAAGGAGCTCGAAAATTTAAGAGCGTGGCGGCGGTGGAAAAACACGAAATTTAACCCGAATCGTAAAATCTTTTTATTTGTTCAATACAGGCAGTATATTACACGTTCAGTACAAGCAATGCATTACATGTTCTATTCAGTAGATTACATGCTTAGTACAATAGAATACAAGAAGTACAGGAAAACTTAACAAAACACACGTCTCAGCCATTTACCTCGCTCCGTTTTCCGCGATGATTGATAACATCTCGGCCAGTCCTCCGGCTCGGTCGCTGATGACGCAGTTGAATCTGCATAGACGACCTTGCATCATGAGCGCGCGGTCAATCACGCGACCCAGAACCGTGATGTCGATGTTTCCTCCACACAGAACTGTCACTACCCTGGTGATGGATGTCAATTAAGTTCCTCCGACGAAAAAAGAAAGTATATTCATGTTTATTCTGGTAAGTGGGAAAACGAAACGGGCGGTATTACACAAGAAATCGTCAGATTATCTCGTTCCACATGTTGGTTTATCGAAGCTTTTGTACTGTGTAGTTATGAATAAAAGGAGACATTCTTTTAATTTTAGTACAACCCATAATTCCACTGGCTTCTGGTTGCCTAAAGACACAATCGACTAGTTACCGACCAGTTGAGATTTTGCAACTAAAGGGGAAAGCAAAAAAAGACCAAGCTTTCTGGCCGGACAGATAGATACCGATGCCAAAGTCGGGGTATAGTATTAATTTTTTTTTGCCTTTTTTACCATATAATTTACTAGGTTATTTTTAGCAGTGTTAAGTTTCAAACTTATTAATTACATGTCGGTAAGACCATTTTTGGCCGATTTACGAATTATAATAGATGTGTTGATCTAATCATCTTTAAGCCAACGACCATCCTTGCTAGAACAACGAGCTACAAAATCTATCCAACATTTAAAACTTGTTTTTTGTCTTACTTCTGCCCCTTCAGTTCTGGCAACAGCCCAGCAAGAATAGCAGCAAAACCAGCGGCTCCTGCTCCCTCCACCACCGACTTTTCGTTCTCCAGCAGCTGGAGTATGGCCAAGCAGATGTAATCCTCGCTGACTGTCACTATTTTATCCATTAACGGATGGGCGGTGGCGTATGAGTTAACTCCGACCTAAAATAAACAGTAAAAAATAAATATACATAATTTTGAATAAAAAAACGGTATGAGTGATAGGTCTAACGCGGGTTCGAAACCTAACCTCGCCTCCAATAAACAAAACTATTTAGCCCTCATTATATTTTGTACATAAAAGACAGAAATATGGCCAAACGTGGGGACACTCATTAACCATCCCATCGTTTGTACACACGCACAAACCTCAATGACACTTAGTCCATCCGATATAGAATTTTTGGCTCCTTTCTTCGAAATTGGGCAGGGTACGGGGCGACCATGCGATTCGGCTGTTGTCCATGATGGACAACGTTGTGATTCAACGCCCTGCCAAAACAATCGTTTAAAATCACTTTATTTGATTACATGCATATGTAACATATTATATATAACATTTGTACAGGTCCGACTGATTAGATTGGTGGGTTAGTGCGTTGCCTTTTAGTCGAGGATTGCAGATTCGAAACAATTCGATAACTAGTCGGTTGTGTCATAGGCAAGGTACTTGTGTTATACTAGGTGACGCACATACCCATCAAGCTAATAGGTCGGACAAACTACTACGCCCAGTGACGAGCCTGCCATTGGTTCGAAACTTAGATCGGTAAAAAAGGTACTACGGCCAATCCTCACACTGCTTACTATGATCTTTGTGTTCGGTTTCAGGTGTTTCACAGCGGCAGCGATTCCGGCAATGAGTCCTCCTCCTCCGACCGGAACAACAATGCAATCAACATCAGGAACATCTTCTATGATCTCAAGACCAACCGTTCCCTGGCCAGCCAAAATGTCCGGGTGGTCGTATCTAGGTTAGAACCGGATTGGTTTATCTTCGGAGAAGGGTAACTACATTTGCTTAATAACAACAATGCTTCTAAAAAAAGATGTTCTACACTTCTTTTGGTTTTTGGTTTCAGAATGGCCGTCTTTGGCAATTTATGTGATATGAGCACATCGTGAAATAGGAAATTTCAATTTTAGATATTTTTCATTATCGTCAGATGAAAGAACGTCTCATACACATAACACTGCAGTAGCGCCGGTAACCCGACAGTGCGAGCAACGTGATCTGACGATTGGCCATTCGTTAGCCGCCTTGGTATTTTAATTTACAAAGATAAACATGAATATCTTCTTATATCTTATATCCTATCCGGCTATATTGTTTACCCGTTGATATAAAGCAGATTGTGTTTCTTCCCATACGCCATTGCATACGCTTTGGCCTGGTCGAATCGATCGCCATGAAGGATCACTGTGGCTTGGAGGTCTTTGCAACTGTTCACCTGGCGATGGGGAATGAGTTTCAAGATGGTTAAATAATTTACAATCTTTCTAGAAGGTGTACGGCCGTGTGACCGAGTGGTTGGGGCGAACGTTATATATACCGCTTCTTTATGACGAGCACATCATGGATTCGAAACTTATTTCGATAAAATGGCCGGTCATGTGGTCTACGGAAGAAAGTCGTAGGACATGCTCATACAGATTAATACAATTTTCACATTGGTCACTCTGTATCATCGTATTATCAACATCCTAAATAAATGTTTCAAATATTTAATATCCCGATACCCATTCCGATATTTTGGTCAGAGAACAAATCTCTTGGAAAAATACAAGAAATGTGTAGCAATATTATATACAAAGCTATGATATGTTATAAATAAAACGCCCAAAGGTTGATCGCCATGCAGTGTTTAAAATATAGGTCATATACAATATGTTCGTGTTCCCTTAAACACTCGTGCACATTAAGACACATGTCAGTTTCCGCTTTTCATCCTAATGAACGTCTGCTTCGTGCAACAACGAAAAAAAAGGTAGCCAAAAAAGCAAAACGTGTGCCCTTTAAACGCTATAGTGTGTTTTTTCGTGACAGACCCACTGCAAAACAGTCTGTCGTCTTTATTAAAAATTGCGTTCGTCATCTGCATTACTGAATCACGCGGTGAGTAATTTACAAATTGTAAAGCTGTTTAAAAACGAAGTGTTTTCGGAGAGAAGCGTTTACCGCAGCTACAACGGATGGTGCAATATTACACGGTATTTCACCATAATAATATTTTACCATAAACGAAGAACGAACAATATTTTACGGCGTTTAACCACAAGATTTAACTGTGAAATACTCCCAGTCTTGTGTATTTTGTTACCGTCCTTTGTGGAAAATCTAGTAAAAAAATAATTAAAGAACTATATCTAGAAATAATTTGACTGTTTTTCAGTTTCGCAAACTGTCCAAAATAAAATATATTTTTTATTAACAACTCCTCTGTCAATACGTGAGACCTTTGCCGTATCACTAAACTAATTGCAATTAAAATGTGAAAATATGCGGACCTACACCATATCCTCACACCCGTGCATACCTTGACTAGGGGTGCTTGGTTGGGCATCACAACTGTGACCGGGATGTTTAACTTCCGCCCTTGGTAAGCCAGGGCTTGTGCGTGGTTGCCAGCAGATGTAGTGACAACACCTCCGAGACGTTGCTCCTCTGACAGGTTCAGCAGAGAATATATCGCACCGCGATCTTTGAAGCTGAAAGAGAATAAAGATTTAGAAAAACAGAGTTTCCACGTTCTTCCCGCTTAGTTTAGTTTCGACCCAGAAATGACAAAATATGCAACATTAAACAGGGGAAAAGATGGAAGAAAAACTGCTCGATAAAACTGTATAAATTAATTCTAACCCAGCCCCAAACACTAATATCCACCCTAGAACTAATGCTAAGTCTAATCCGAGCATTTACGGTTTACACAAACCTTATGCACGTTCTTGTTGTAATAGTTTTCGGGTTTTAATGTGTTAAAAATCGTGGGTAAGGACTTTATTGATATACTGCATGAGCAATTGTATCCAGTGTAAAGAAAAGGCAACCAAATGAACAAGGTTATAAGATGCTGTTTGCCAGTATGTAAAACCCCGAGGGATATTATGATGATTTTAAAAAGGTCACGTATACCAAAAGACTTTGAACTGCGTGTTATTGTGAATGGCTTACGCAATAGCAGGTCAACCGGTTGCGAAGCCGTTTAAACATGTCACAATAGGTTGTTTGTGCCTCCCACGTAAACAGCGTCTCTGATTGGTTGAAAAGTGGGCCGAGCCCGATTACGTCAAACAAAGACTGACGCTCAAGCGTTCGTCATCCAGACAGGAAGTGACACAATGACAGGTTGATAGTAAGAGTAGATATACCATATATTTGTTAGTTTATATGGCGCAATATTACTAGAAAACAACATACCTTCCCGTAAACTGCATGAACTCCTTCTTGAAAAAGATATCGATGCCCAAGGTATGGGACATTCGAGACCACTGTGAGAAAACAAAATAAATCAGAAATTTTGGTAATTTTTTAGGCATTCGCTTACGCCGCTTGCGTATAGTTGTCCTGCTTACCGTACACGGGGTGCGAACGACGCCTCTTTTAATTTGTTTCTTGGCATCTGAAACTCTTTCAAAGTCCACGATAACTGGATGGTTGGGGTCGCAATGAGGATCCAAGATTTCCTCTTCTGTCTCCTCACTGGAGTCATCGCTGCCGCAACTAATATTAAAGAATTATTGTTAAAGGGATTAAAACAAGAGAAAACTGCTCATTAAAATTAAGATTACGGTATAATACTGATAGGGCTCAGGTTGGGTTAGTTCTGGTATTAGGATTATTGTAGGGGCTTAATTAGTTTCCCTATTTTTATACTTAAGTATTGACTATAATTATTGCAGTTTTAATGCACATAGTTTTAACGTTACACTCCAATTTACAAAGTCAATTACGAATACCTTTTATATATGACTACGCCTCTCCCTATCTCTTTATTCACTAAGCTTACCTCATGTTTTCCAAGTTTTCGGGCATCTTGCTTTTACTTGTCGTTCGTGACATATGTTCGAAAACATAGGCTCCCTACTTAAATAGTCAGTCGTTAAAAGAAAAAAAAGGGCGAGTTAAGATCTAAACAAGTTTTTGAGACAACCTTTATCTCACTTAACTGGGCGAACTTTTGCAACCTACTTTTTTAGTTTATGACATCACAACATTTCTTCTACCAGCATAAGCTTTATTATGCTTGAGGACATGCGGTTTATATTGACAGGTACAACTGACCAACCAGTTACACGAATCTGACGCATGGTGTGACGTCGTACATTTTCTTCTATTTATCTCTGCTGCAGCAGTACGTCATAGCAAAAACGTGTCTCGCGTGATTTGTGTTGTTACTATTGTGACATGTTTATCAAACGTGTATACATCTTAAAATTACGCAAGCGTTGATACACACGAGGATATCAATAATATCATATCGATCTATTGCCAGACTGTCGGAAATAAAACTTAGCCGTAAAACCTCTATTTCTATTTGAATATCTCCTCTAATAGTCTAGAAGTCCACTATAGGAGAAGGGTTAAAAATAAAAGGCCGTGGCGCTAAAATGAGTTTTTACGGTATTTCACATATTAATAAAGGCTGTATATATTACAAAAACCTGTTAGTTTTGTAGTTTGCTTATTGTTTGTGTCTAGAAAGGTCAGACCCTCGAAAGATGACCAATCTTAACGAATCAATAAAAATCATCAATTGCAGCTCTGACACGCGGTCATCCAGATCGGTTGCCACGAGATAAAACACAGAAATACTAACGCTCGAGAGACCCAGTCTCGACTCTATTGAACCAATATAAAGTTGTTCACCATTCGGCCAAACAACCCCACTGATAATTGTTTTATTGATGTATTCGGGTATTAAAATAAGATGAACCCAGTGGAACAATGGGTTCTACCAAATTGAAGGAACGTGTGAATAATACACAACACAATGCAAAAGTGACGGTAACCCGACGATGGGGCGCGAGGTAATCTGATGATAACCAGTGTGGTAACGCCCCTTGCGTTTTTCCGAGGATAAACATAAATACCTTGTCGTATACTAGTGTTTAACCACTCGGTGTTTAGGTATCACACTTTTTATGACATGGAAAACCCTAAGTTTGGTTATTGAAGCAACAGTAGTGTGTTTTATACCATAAAAATGGCTTTAATGTCAGGTCAACTGATTATTATTTAGTTTTAGCATCTTTTTAAAGGGGGCGTTCAACTAATTATTCCTCCTATCTATCCAATGCAAACTGAGCTCACAAAAAGGGCTGTCACTGAAAACCCAGACAAAGGAAGTCTTCGATTTTTTGCCCAATTTAAAATTAAAGCTTGGATCTGCAACCTAATTTTAAAACCATCCAAATTATTACTAACAATTTTGAGCTCACACCCCTCCGTATATTGGCAACTTTTTCAACAAAACAGCTAGCAGATGCACAATCAACACCTTTATATCACAAAGCACTACTCCACTATTACAAAATGTCACGGCTACACAAGAACAACGGCGCGCAGCCTAGCACATGCTGCTTCCACCAATATTGTGACTCAGCAAAACACTCGTTTAAAAACAATGACTAAGGAGGGCAACATGTCATTTCCGTCCGCGCATGGAGGTCTATTAATTAGTTAAATCGGTTACGCCATCTTAAGTGCTTTGTCTATCTACAAAACCGACTAGTTTTCACACGTTAATTCTATGAAAAAATATACAGCGATGATCATTCAAACAGCTTACCGGTCAAACGGTAAGTGAAAACGATTTATGTAAACAAAATTTATGAACAAATAGATATTTGTAACGAGTCCATTTTGGTCTCCAAAGATAGTTTGTATATCCTAAGGAGGGAAACTAAAACTATGGAAACCAAGTCTAACTCTCGTGTTGCGTAAACAATAAACTTACCCTAAGTTTAACATCATAATGTTTACTTTAAAATGTTTCCCTCCTTAACTTTTTTCGTATTTTTCCCATCATTTAGCCTTTTTCATATCTCATTGGGTATAAAAATGCAGAGCTGCTATAAAACCGGCAACTGTCAGGTGCCGTACATCAAGTCATTTTTATTCGTTTTCGCCTAACCCATCACGCGACTAGGAATCGACCCCTGTCCAAGTCCAAGGAGACAACCGATTTGCCAGCGAAAGGTTTGAACTCAACAAACGCTCTACCATCCGACAACCAGCGGTTAAAGCCAGGACAATATACAAAAACTACTGCCGAAACCACATTTAGGCCCAACAACTCTAATATACAAACCCAACTGTTGGACCCAACAACCACATTATCATCCGTCAATCATTGCTCCAGACAATCCAATATACACACACCACTGCCGAAACGCTGGTATGATTGGTTTATTTTCGTACAAAATCGGTTCACGATGAAACACAGAAGATTCTAGAATCAAATCGGGTAGTTGAACATGACGTCTTGCCGAGCCAGCTCCAACAACATGGGATCGTCAAAGAACTTGGAAATGGAGACGTCCTCGCTTAAGCCTTTCCTGCGCCGAGTTTTGACCATGAATTCACGAGCAAGGTGAGTGGCGGGCTGCGGTTCGAGAGGGCGGATCACAACGCTCTTATCCAGGGGGTCGCCCGGTACAATCTACAAAACATGTTATTCAGCTGGGTACAATCTATAAAACAAGTAATTGATTCTTGCTTCAAGTTTTAAAGATACAATGACTTGTCATTGCGGTGATGCAAAAGGTGGATAAATAAACGTTACTTCTAAAACCCGTGCAGAAACACACTAAAAATTAACAAAAGAGGTTTGTGGCGTTGTGCACAGAATATTGGGATATAAAATATTCATGTTTTTATCCCTTTGAATGAAAAAAAGTATTCCACCAAATAACGTCACTTAACCTTTAGCCCACCGTCAAACTATTTAAGCTATGTTGTGTGTTGTGTATAATTGGGTGATTGGATTAGTTTCCACCACCGCAGTTTTGCAGTTTTTTCCTGTTTTTTTTTATTTACCACGCTATTTATCTTATTACTGTTACAAAGGAACAATAGATACTGAAATAAACTGTTTTAAAAAAACGAGGGGGTCCCAAACCAATAGGGGTCAATCAAGACAAAATCCCCAAACCCCCAACCGAATATTAGAGGTTAAACCCTTATCTTACCTGCCAGTGGTGGAATAACGACAACCCGAATGCTTGACCCTGGGTGTGGGTGCGTAGGTCAGTTTCGAACCCAAAGGAATCGATTGCTGGGATGAAAGCTTTTATGGTGTAGAGGGGTGATCCTGGTACTGGAGCGTCCTGTGTCACGTGACCCCTGAAAAAGTGGGTTATTTAGGTCGTAAGTGGATCAACAGTGTAGTATCAGGAAATATCATTATTATGGGTAACACACTGGATAGTGCAACTTTATTTAAAATGTATATTCGCAATCTACTTTCTAATTTGTCATTTACCAAGGTGAATGACAAATAGAGGATATTTAAAAAACAATTATTTAATGAAAAAATATACGTGGACTGAATTAAATTTCACTGCATAACAATTGCTGCCAAATTAAAATAACTTTTGTTGGTATTCACATGCGCACTGCACTGGGCAGACACGGTCTCTGGTAAGCCAAAAATTAGTCTTTGAACATACTCCGTGTGTTAAGGTTTAACCAGCGTAACTTCTATGCAAATATGTCTAATAATAGGACATGGGTTAAGAC
Organism: Ciona savignyi; assembly: GCA_000149265.1. Classification (NCBI taxonomy): domain Eukaryota; kingdom Metazoa; phylum Chordata; class Ascidiacea; order Phlebobranchia; family Cionidae; genus Ciona; species Ciona savignyi. Next base: position 349,549 of record CH002812.1, on the reverse strand, counting down.
ACCAAAATGAGTAGTCCTAAAGCACTATATGTAAATAATGAAAGCATGACATATATAATGTCAAATATATTGGAGTCATAATGTCAAACCACATCATGTTTTTTTAACATGCGAATTATTTTTACATTATTTAAAAATCCACAATTACTTTATAATTTTTGCTTTTTAACTCAATTTAAAATCACGCTATGAGATAACAAGGCATTACCTCCTTCTTGCAAGCACTGTGTAGACGGCAGAAACACAGTCAGCTGGCGCTATAACCTCCACGAACATGTATGGCTCCATCAGTCGAGGGGTCGCCATGAGGAAGGCGGAGTATGCAACTCTTCTCGAGGTCGGGATGATCTGTCCTCCTCCTCTGTGCAGAGGATCATTGGCGATGACCGCATCCAGGATTTTGAACTTGACATTACGGATCGCTGGGAAAGATGGTAGCGTTAAATTTCTTTACTGTGCCGCCCATTGGAAAAAGTTAAATTAGTATAGTAATAAGGGTGGCATGGTAACAAGTTTTTTTTTAAAACAGCAACAGTATACTGTTAAATGTATTAGTGCCATAGTAGCGAGATTTAACCGTTTTTAAAAGTTTGAAATAATGCAATTAAAATATTTGTGTAAATTATGGTGTTAACAGTGTGTAAGGGTTGCATTTTGTCTAATTGCAATCTTTCATAGTCTTCCCATGTATATATATAGATATATATTAAACTTTAATTAACAACCCCTTTGCAATTATACACTTCATTTTCTCCATGTATATCTTGAATCAAAATCGTAACTGAATTTTTCCGCAGTCAAAAAACTTTAATGTAAATATTTATACTGGGGATGTTTGATAAAATCATTCAAATACAAATATTTATAAATGTCCTACAAAATAAAAGACCCTGTAAAAAAACACAACCCACGTTCGTCACACAGGGGGCCTTCCCTGGTTCCCCATTGAAACCCTTGCACTATGCTGTCCTTCACCGAGCCGAGTAGAGATTTGTCAACTTCTGACGGCAAAGTGTCATCCACCAGAATATTTGGACCTGTGAAAAGCGAAAATTAGAATTTTAGGGCATGAAAAAAGTGACGTAAAAGTCACATCACCAAACTGGCCTTTTAAAATAAAAGTCAAAAAGAGTATAATATATTCAGTTCTCTTAAAATGGGTAATTTAAAAGGAAAAGAAACAAGAACACCTACATTCCTATTCACTTAAAGCCATAGAACGAAAAAGTACTTTCCCAAAAAAAGTGCATAATTTACACTGCAATGTGCAGTTCACCAAATAACAGCTTAATCATCCTTTATTTTATAAGATATGTATAGGTATAGGATCATACATGCAATCATCAAATTACTGATCAAAATAAGCTTTTAAGTTAATTAAAAAATGAGTAGTGTGTACATTAATTTCGCAAATGTTAGTGTGTATAAATAATGTGTGAATTATTACAAAAAAAGCAAAGTCCCAACCTGCTGCATCAGGGCCGAATGCCCAGATTGATCGAGCAGCAAGCAAATCCCAGTCGTACTTGGTCTGGAAGAATTCTCCCAATCGCTTCCGGTTCCAACCGATCTGGACGACCTCGTGTTCGATGTCTTCAGCCAATCCCTTCTCCAGCGGCTCTGCTATCATTGTCAGCTTGTTTCTGAAGAAAAAAGATGAAGTTTAAAACCTGCAAGATTTCAGTTCAGCTCATTTTTAGCCCAGGATTAAGGGTAGAGAATTTCAAAATTATAAAATGCCAGTCAAAAATTACAAAGTTTTAGTTCAAAATTGTAAAATTCCAGTTCAGTTAAATTGCATCACTTTTATTAACCAGGCATATGGGCAGATACAAACAGCATTAAGGTTGGCTTTCAGAAAATGCAAAGTCGGCTAAAAGCTTATCAAGGTGAAAGTGCCTCAATAATTGTTAATGTATTGTCAATATGCATTGTGGTATTGCAGGGTATATACTTCAGATAAAATGCTTTAGCAATTTTCAACCAAGAAAGTTAATGGGTCCAAGTCCAGAACTGACCAGTTAGCAGCAAACAGGTGATGTTGATACCACAACCTTTTGACAAACCGATTCAGATCAGAAAAAAAACAATAAGGTCAGTATTCTAACTCATCCAACCAACTACAATTTCATTTCAACAATCTTACTTTCGATTTGGGGTTTCAGCAAAGCACTTGAGCGAAGAGGTGTCGACTACGGTTTCGCAAAATGCAACCACAGGGTCGGCCACTTTGATGTCGATCTCGGCGTACATCCTCCGCAGATCATGCATCACGCAGTCCAGGTAGAGCTCCCCCGTTCCCAGCACCACGTGCTCCCCCGACTCCTCCACCTACAATATATGGGTTCATGTGGGTGGTTCCCCATAAGTTTGACAAACAAGGGTTGTGCATTCTAGAGATTATCGAATCTTGATTCTGGAATGGACCAGAGTATTTCGCCTAAAATTGACTTACACTGCACTAGAAAGGTGATAACCTAAAAATCATTTGTATATGGTGATTTGACATTGTTGCTTGCAAAGAAGCTCATTTAAATCTGTATATGGTGCACCTAGGTGACCTAGCTATCGAGTTTGGTTTCAATAAAGTTTAAATAGGATACTTTATACAGGGAAAAGAAAGAAGTCATGGCCAGGGGACAAACAGTCTTGTAAACAATCGTTGACCGACTATCTATCAGTGCAACAACATGCTGTTGAACCTTTGTTTAAGGACTTCCATTACCTCACGAACACAACCATACAATTATTATCCCCATGATCATGTTTACAGCTGAACATAATTTAAAACATTATTAAGCACAAGATTATCAATATTGGCCTTCATTTTTTTAACAGCCTATGTACATTTAATTTGTTTTAGTTACCGCTTGCCGTTTGCTAAACTTTAGGGGTGTTTTTTTCTATTTTTATTGCATTTGGAAGTATCATAAACAAATAAATTGAACAGTTTCAGCTGCCTTAGTTTAATAAACATAGATTCCGTCTGTTGCCATTGTTTTCTTATTCAAATAGAATATAAAAAAATTATTCTGTTTCCATTACTTTTAACATTACATTCCACTTACTTTGGTGGTGAGGAGGGGGTAGCTCTTGTTCACTTTCCGAAGTCCGTCCAACATCTTGGGGAGTTCGGATGGGTTCACGGGTTCGACTGCTATCTTCACGACAGAGCTTGTGTTGAATTTTAGTGGTCTGCATATAAACATTGGGTAAAATACGGACTACAATAATTTTAAAATGTGCTTTTCACATAATACTACGATTATAGTTACTACATAAAGAGTTCTACGATTATAGTAACTACATTTAAAAAAAATAAAATCCAGAAAACTTACTTAAATATATGGGCCTCCTCATTTCCCCTGGCTTGGGTGATGGTGCTGGTTTTAACAATGGGTTCGTCCACCCCTTCCATGAGGACCCAGTTCCCTGCCGGTACCCGGTTTACTTCCACTGTATACCTGGGGTAGAGTGTTTGTCGTTACGAATGTTGGTAAAAAATAATGTGAAAATTAAAACAAATATTTAAACAGCATATTGGAAAGAAGGGTAATATATTATTACCTCCGAATGTTGACAAATAAAAAATCATGCAACCATACCACAATGTATAAGACGAATAATTTATTGTTTTGTTTTTTGAATTACAAAATTTTCCATTTTTTATATTATATACAAAATCTAAGACCAAAAAATCATGGAAAGTATTAAAATCAGTCATGTTTCTATTACGAAACATATTTC
>CH002812.1:302198-321988 GCA_000149265.1 Ciona savignyi | reverse complement strand
ATAGGATAATCCTTTCCTGCCAAAGAGCGGGCGGCATGGCATGCCTGTCCCAAGGTGACCCCCAAAAAAGTAAACACAAAACTAGTTTAAAACAATATGCATCCTCTTTAGATTTAAAATAACCAATACTAAGCGTGAAACCGTACATTTTACTTATGAACTCTGCCTGAGACAGGTGAAATGTTGCAGGGCTCTCTAGCCAACATTTCGTCCGCTTGGTGGGTTAGTGCGTCGCCTTTTTACCCGAAAGGTTGTTGGTCCGAAATGGGTCACTGGGTAGTCGGTTGTGTTCTTGTACAAAGGCACTAAAGGGACATTGCCTGAACCCACTAAAAGGGTTATACCAAATTAAAAGAACGTCTTGATCATATAAAAAATACTGCAATAGGCTGTTGCAGTAACTTTAAAATAAAGTAATTTAAGTTATGTATATTTAAAATACATACTTATGTCCATGTTGCCCTACGTTTTGATTTATACAAGGTATCCCTCCTTACTTACAAACAAGCCTAAATTAGCATTACGTAATATAAAGTTTAACAATCAACGTGTAAATATGGTGGTTTATTAACAATCGAGAATGGCGATTATCGAAACTTGTTTTTAAAAGTATCAATGCAGCCCTATTTAAAGGGAACTTTAAAAATTCTAATAATAAATAATTCCAACATGTAATTTCGGCAACCCAATTGTAGTTATGGGTGCGTGACGGAATTTCAACGATTGAATGGTTATTTATACGGAAGTGTATTATGATATAGGGTGGGGCGTATTAGCCATCGTATTTCGAATAACCGACATGCTCTTACTAAACTTAGTTGTAATATAGCCTATCCTACCTAAACGATAAAATGTAAGTTTGGTAATGTCGGATGGGTTGATACAGTTACACTTTTAGTTAAAAGTTAACCTATCCCTATACCACCCCGAAAATTAGCCTAGCCAGCACTGTTACTCCTAGTTAGATCATTTTTTAGCAAAACACGACTTAGACGACCGTGAATTCAGGTCATCACACAGATTCTGTATCCGTTTATAATTCTAACCGTTTTTTGCTGCTTCTCTTGTGTCTTAGTATTTATATCATTCTACTACTCCATTTGATAACAATTTTAAGTGCTAATAGGCTTCGGTAGTACAATATGTACGCAGTGCCACATCTTTAATCCGTAAGGTTGCTGGGTCGAAACTGGTCGTGTATGTGCAAAGAATAATCGGACTATTTCTGGTGTATGAACGCCCCTTGCCATTCACTGTGATAAAACGTGACTATCCTGTTACTTTGGTATGCATGCCAATGAGACGACCGTGCTTTAGATAACGCTTTTAATTAAACCGCAGTATATACAGTGGCGTGTTTTTAACAGTAACGTCATAACCAAATACGAAACATGCTTGCGTAAATATAAGTCGCTTTAAAGGCAAAAAAGAGCGCAATGTACAGTTATAAATTATTTGTGTCCGGTCCTAACAACAGTATTTGTTCCAACACAAATGATGGAATAAAAACTACGCAAAACTAAGTGCTTTTATTGATAAAATTAGTAAAATACTATATTGGGCGGTGTTAGCTTGCATCTAAACTTAATTATGAATATTATAAAAAGTTGGCTAAGATTAAAAAAGTAAAGCCAAGGTTAAACACCTAAGTGCCTAATTTCAGCAAATTGCGTTTTCAGTATTCTGCCTATCTTTCGCGTTAGCACCTTTTTAAACAAAGGAAAGACCTACACCGGAGTAGAAATTATGCATTTGCATATAATTAAAAATAGACATTACGCTTTAACCAACATAATCACAACAGTAATATACAACTTTAATTACAAAGACAAGTTTTGTATCTCGTTCTTAGAATCTATGATCCTTGATGTATCTTTTTACACAGTTTATTCAACCGTGTTCCCAAATAGTTTTAGTGGGAAAATTCTATTTGGCCGGCGTTAATCCAGAGTTAGGTTCTGCTTGATTTGATGCGCAAGTCTGCTAGCAGCTTCGTCCATTGATGTCGTCACAGAAATGAAAACGTCACTGTCCCATCTATCTAGTCTTGCCTGTATAGCACTGTGTGCTTTTTGAACTCGAACTGTCATTGCGACAAAAAGAGCCGATTTCTGCTTGCCGGCTGTTCGCTGGCCAAGAGAAAGATTGAAGTAAGGCGACGGAAAACCAGAGGAATTCTGAGCAGTCTGTAAACGCTGGTAGAAAACATTGCCATCGAAAACTTTGGTCCACTGCAAAAAATATTAGTTTATAACAAAACTAAAAATAAATTTAAAGAGTCGTGTTTGTTTGTTTTAGCTTAATCTTAACCACCTCTGTTATCAATAGGTTAAGTTTCATGAGAATCAGCCTGGTCAAAATTATGGTGTATAAAGACCAAACTTTACTTCTTTAAACACATTATAGAAAGTATAACTGGTCATTCACCATCATAAAATCTTTATCAGTTATCTATGTAAACAATAATATAGAAAACCATGACAAAAACAAAAATACTGAAACTGGTATGCATACTTTTGTAAAAAGCACAATTGACTTTATAGGCCGATGGCAACTTTTGCAGGTTATAACTAACGAAAAAACACATAAAAAACTGTATTAAACGGTATTTTTTCAAAAGTAATAACGGAAAAAGCGATTGGCTGCTATTTAAATAAAATTAAGTGATATTCGCGGAGATATTAAACTAGGTTTAATTGTTAAAAACATTTTTTAGTACAGCATGCTAGCAATATAAGCTATCACAAAAACCTAGATTCACTAAACTGCTTAGGATGACTCATTTGTTTGACTTACCACGGCTTCCCGGCAATTTAAACAAAACAGCAAGCCCAAACATTTACACACTTGGGCTAATTGATTTTCGATTGAAAAGTCTACTTAAGTATTACAAAATCGGCCATGATATTTACTCAATAGGGAAATTATCTCGGGACACGACTTAGTGATAGATAATGCAGTATATGACGCATTAACACTTTTATTTATAGCCCGTGAGCTAATCAAAAATTCTCCATTCAAGCGATATTTTTATATCTGTCAACGGTATTTAAATACATTAGACGACGTTTCAAAACTGGTTCCATAAATTGTTATTTTTAACCTCTATTTATGAAAATATATACCGGGAGAGAGAGAGAGAGAGAGAGAGAGAGAGAGAGAGAGAGAGAGAGAGAGAGAGAGAGGGGAGAGAGAGAGAGAGAGAGAGAGAGAGAGAGAGAGAGAGAGGGGGGGGGGAGAGCTGTTGGAATATTTTAAGGAGCATGCGTTTCAAAGCAATATTTTTAAATCTGTCTACGATATATTTAAACACATTACACGACGTTTCGAAACTGGTTCCTTACTTTATTTTGGCGGTATATTCGTTAGTTGCAGGTCGTTAATTGTCTCCAATATGTAGATATGACATTGAATATAATTGTTGATATATGTCGCTTATTAACGAACAATAAATACCGTGAAACCTATATTTGAACGCTACCATAAAGGGGAGGTTGAAAATTAGAGAGCCACCCTCTTATTACATAATTACCAGTTTTATTTAAGTACGTTCGATTATTATTTTTTCCTGTTCGTTAGATGTTCTTTAGAATTTTCCTTTTGTTAATGTCTCGCATTCATTTATGTTTTTTTAGTTACCGCTGAAAACCAAATATAAAGAAATTCTTTTAATTAAAGAGCGCGTCAACTTTACTGCGTGTTGCCATTACAACGACCTTCAAATGTTTTTAAAAATTTGCACCTCAAATCGCTTATAATTAATCTGATGATTCTACCTTGGCCAATAAATTTAGCTTGGGAAAGGCAGACTGCGGAAGTGTAACATTATTAATTTTGATTCCACATATTTGCTGGCGCAATTTGTTTTGCTAAATGTAAGTTTTTGTATTTACCCTCGTGTTTTAAGTACTGCAGTTTTGCCGTTTAATCCTACCTTCTTTTTTTAAGAAAACGGAAGTAAACTAAAAAAACTTATCGTTTTACCTCCATTCTCTTGATGGCATCAATATTTGAAGAAATCCTATCATCCTGTCCTTGGCCGTCTCTTGCTTGGTCGTCGGTAAAGGGAAATATCTGCGTGACAATTTATCAAGACTGCGTTATTATATGCAACTTAGATTAGTTTATTCATATTTTGCCCTAGTAACAAATAGAACCAAATTAAAACAACATTATGGCACAGGAATCGGAATGACAAACCTTAACGCTTTAATTGACTGGGTCTAGTGTTTTGTGATGTAAATTAGTTATTTGTATTTAAATGTATCTTAGTTGGTAAGCTTTATGTTCCTTGTTTTACAAAATACTTGAAACTAACTACATGTGCAAACGATAACTTAGACTCAATTTAATAATATTGTAGTAACAGACGGAGTACCAAATCGTAAAGTTTGGTATGTTAAAAGATACAGAAAGGGGACTAAACTATCCCGTATGACACTTAGCCTTGTCTATTTAATATGTGCAAAGTTATTAATTAAATAGTTTGCAGCGACTCACCCGGGTCTGGCAAAGACGGACTGCAAACACGTCGGGGATGCCTCCACAGGTATTGGCGTTCTTGTAGTTTAAGGTTAATATTAAACCACGTCCCATGTTGTTAAGTATGGAATCGGTACTGAGTTTTTGCCTCTCGGAACTCATAACGTTAGCAACTGACGGCAACTGAGTTTTAAAAACTTAGGGTTAAAATGGACCAGGCAAATGTGATTTTTTTGTTTTATCTCAGCTCAAGAGAAAATACGAAACAGTTATCTCATGAGCAACCGTCAGATTATCTCACTTCCACCGTCTAGTAGTGTATGAGTGAGACGTTCTTTTAATCTAGGTGATGTCCGTTAAGTACCTTGTTAAAGGACACTCACTACCTTCTTGCTATTAAGCATGAACATTGAACAAACATTCGGGTGCAACGCGCCATACTAACCCACCAAGCGGACAAAATACAGCTAGTAAAATGTTGCAAAAATATATAAGAGTTAGGGGCTGTATATATAAACTATAAAATATAAAAACTATATATAAAAAACTATAAATATAAGAGTTAGGGGCAACTTAGGCTGTCTTACTTTTACTTGTTCCAGAGTTTCCGGGCCGATTAGATTTTCCATGGGGTGCTTTTGTTGCATAAGTTCTCCTGGGTGAAGGTATTGAGCCAATTTCGGAGCACACGACCCGGAATATACCCTGCATCCTGACTGGTTTGTGACATCATAACTGAACTGCTCTTCTCCGCGGAAAATGACTTTTATCTGAAGACAGGAATGATCCTCTACTATGGCTGGTCGCGGAAGAGGCACCCCAAGCGGATGAATTTGTGGGGTTACTCGTTCGGTGTGGTCCAATTGCGGAGCATTCTCATACATCGGTTGAGAATTTGCATCAAAATCAGCGATGAGCTCATCAAGTTCAATGTCCGGTATCGGGCTATGCTAAACGAATATATGTTTGTAAGAAAAGGATAAGAAATTAATTTTCCACACGTGATTGTCAGAAAACCTGCGGATTACGAAAGGTAGCGTTCTGTTATGGGTAAATGTTTGAATCCACTGGGTTTAAGCAGCCAAATGACACAGCCGACCATCTAGAGACCAGTTTTTAACCTGCAACTCGCGAGTGAAAAGCGATACACTATCCCACCAAGCTATACGCCCTGACAAACTTAGATAGAAATCTTTTGACCTTAATTTACAGATGATTTTGAATTATACTATTTATAGTGCATGAACAACTGTATGATAAGTGTTTTGTAAAACAGTATACCAGCTTACATTCATTTTTCCGTTCGGAATACAATCCAACATTTCTCCTGGTCCTTGGTAGTTGGCCATTTCGGTTTGTTGATTGTACAGTGGTAATGTGTTAGAATAACCACCCTGGTGCAGTTCTGGTTGGTATGGCGGGAAAGATTGATCCAGAAGCTTTTCCAGATCAAAGTCACATCCTGCAAAGCAATTGCTTTAAGATTTCCTTTTGTTTTAATAATAAAAAACAAAAAAATCTAACTGCAATCACGTATACTAACTGTCAAAACTTGCTTTTTCCAGCAAAGAAGAGCAAAATATTACAAAACGCATGTGGTTACTATAATCAGGTTCCGCCATAATCAGAGTTATGTCAGACGATTTCCATATAGTGCTTACCATTATCCTGGTCGTGATGGGCGCTGTGCGCAAGAGGTTGTGGTTGGAGAAGCTGGGAATTTTGGACGTGGTTGCCAGCGTAAAACGGACTGCTCGGTCCTCCTGTACAATGTGTATGTGTTTATTTAATAAAAACAATTGTCAGTCTAACCTGTACAATAAAAATGAGCAACTTACTACTTACTAAAAATTACTGCTGGTATTTAAAAAGAAAGAAACCGATATTAGTAAATGGGAAAACCCAAGGGTGTTCTTTACATCAATACTGGTGAAGAAGGAATCTGATCCTAGTAAATGGGTGCTATCAAAATTCCCAGATTACCTCATGCCCGCCACAGATTTTAGTGTATTAATTTAAAAACTTCTAACTGATTGAGACAAGAAAAGTCATTAAATCACACCATCATAAAAAAAACAAATATATTAAATCAAAACGAAGGAATTCAAGATTATTTATCAAAGTAGGACATAATAATTATTTAATAATGTGAAGAAGAAGTCCAAGTTAGCATGTTGAACTTGAAGAAGCATACACTTACTTCCATCTGAGGACCCGACGTTGCTGGTTGATGAGTGGCCTCGCGACCTTTTCCCCTGCACTGCAAAAGTGCATATATAGGATGAGACTGGAGTTGGAAAAGCAGTGCCCGAAGGGCCAGTGTGCGGAAAACCTTAACGGGCAACTGACAGTAAGTTTAGGATCGCATATTTGCCCGTTATTGAATTGGAATTACTTAATCTATTTGCGATTGGCTTTGGATTAAAAAGCAGTTTAAAACATATCCCCCCCCCAGATATTCTAGGTAATAATTTTGTTATTGCAATATACTAAACATTTTGATCATTATGTTTATTAACAGTACGGGGGTGGTGTTTTGAAGAGCCTGGGTATAGTTACAATATGGGTATGTGTCAAGGTCTGACTTTTCATACAATACACATATGGGATGCAGTTGTATATTGCAACGAAAGGACACTTTCGGCCCATATATACTAAAAGCAAGTGTTGGCCAGCAATCTCAAGATAACCTTACAAATGATACTCTACAGAGTTGTCCTATTATGATAGCCTATACAAACTACAGCAACATTTAATTGCTTTTAACAACTGTATGTTTTTTTGGTTACTAAAACACTTGAGCTTTTGTGAAAAGCTACACACAGGCGTTCAATGGTAAAAGGAAAATTACGACGAACCTAAACAAGCGACGATATCGATAATTTTTAAATGACAAAACAAAAAGTTGGGCGGTTCCCCCACTTTATTTTCCCCATTCGGTACAGGGCTACTACTTTAACAATAAGCTTATTATTAAATAAACAATGGATAATTTATTTAGGATTTACATTTTACAATACCCTTAACCAAATTACAACCAAGAAAACCCACAACAGTTTTCTTGCCTAAAACTCCACAATTTAACCAATTCGTGCACTAGACCGTATCTCAGAAACCCCCTACGCGGATGACTCACGGAATATTTTACCACGTGGTGATTACGTCATACTGCAACATTGAATGTAATTTTCTGTAGTTCCGTTTATTCGCGTTTCCAAACGTGCACGCAGTGTTACCCCCAAACCAGCTACATGAAGAAACATTGCATCATCAACAGCTTTAAAAACGATTTGTTTCCTAAGTGACGAATTGTTTCCTAAGTGTATTAGCGGACATGCAAATTTCAGTTCACCATTTAACTCACTCACAACACACTTAATGTTAACAAAATGTTTTTCCATCAAACTTATTTATATTTAACCACACAATGTTTAGTTGCCCAAAAACCTGTTCTCACCTAAAAACTCGAAAATTCTCCCTCCGTCCACGTCTTTTATGGCTTTAAGGCCATCCGCTCTCGACAAGGCATTCCGGAATCTGTGCTTCTGGGCAGGAGGCTGCTCGTTGTTTACCATCGCGATGCCGCGTTTCATGAAAGACAAGGTTGCCCATTCCTACACAAGACTCCTTATTAGTGTTTGGAAATTACCAAAGCTGCCTACAGCAACGCTGTTCTGCAAATCATCAGTTGTTTATGATTGTGGAGTAGGCCTAACAGAGTTCGAACGTGCATGGGACTGAATGATTAACGCGGTCGATAGGTCTACCAAATTCGGTGCAAAAACGTTTTTTTGTGCAGTAGCGTACTTGGGAGGGCATGCTCCTCCCACCCCCACATGCCCCACCACACTCGGCGGTCAACCCAATATACATTTTCACCTTTGTTATACCCGAGGCAGGTATGTGACAAAGTCACTAACAAAGGACATTGTTATAGTAGGATGTTGCTTTTTTATTTTATATACAAGCATAATGAAGATAGAAATCGAAAACTATTTTTTACCGAAAATGCCAAAGTCAGCTAATTTAGTTTTGGAGGATATTAAAGGTCTGTGTCTCGCGTTGAGTATGCCGACCACTGCGAAAGTTGAAGGTAAAAATAACTAGTGTCAAGTAAGCTGTAAACAGTTGGCAGCAGCAGTAGGTATCCTAATCTATGGATTTTCGCTCTATCTCTTGGAAACAAATAGAAGTGGAAAACACAAAACTGAACTTGTTACACGGTTTGCACTCTATTGAAAATCCACACTTATCCACTTGTCACAGGTTACACACCATTGATAAGTTATGCCAAGGACCTTGTGACAAGTCTGGTATATAGGTCATGCCCTACATATCATAAAATATTGTTTTCATACATGCGACTTGAATAACCGAGTAAAGGTGGGTTTACTTCAAACAAAAATCTGTTTAAAAGAGGAACAGGCAGTAGTATGAACTTTTGTTAGATTACCATGTACGGAACGAACACTGAAATTCCTAAAAGTACCTGGATGTTGTTGACAAGGCCTTCTTTGAAAGAGTGTCAAATATATAGTAGGCGTTTTCTTACAGCAAACATATCTTATACTCTGATTACATAGCGTGCGCGTGATACAATTACAGACTAGCTGCGTCCGGGTCCAAAAAACACGCTAGCTGTGACGTCACATATCCGCTTCCTTACAGAATGCTGAGTAATATCGAACTAATCTTTAGGCAATTTGCCAAAGATTTATTCTCATATACAAAATACACTTCAACTAAAACAACAAACATGGCCTAAGCATGGAAGTTCCATGACGTTGAGCGAACGGATCACGCAAATATGTAACAGCTCTGATAAGATATGAATGATGTCTGGGTTTTTAACTGATCTATGATCAAACCATTGTTTTAATTCACAACTTCCCAACCACAACAATAGTTTCCTCCAGGACGGTTTACCGAGTGACGGTGTGATAGCAGTAACTTGATACAACTTTTGTTTTGACATCAAACAGACTGAATAGGCACATTGACGCACAACCGTCCGGTTAAACTTACCTCATAGAGCTGAAATCCTGGTTGCAGTGGTTTGAGATCGTCCCCATTTCTGGACGCAGTTGGCCAGGGAATCCAAATCAGTGTTTTTTCCGGATTCAGGTACCGTAAATCGTACATACCCCGATCGCACCTTTCCCGCAAAAACGCCGCCATTTTCTTAGGTTCACCCATTACGAACACCATTAATATTGAGTCTAGTTTTGTATTTTAACTCTGTTAAACATCGAAACTTTTAAAACAGTCGACTTCCTTCACTTTAAAACATATTGCACTAAACATCGATACGTTTTCGGTATATTTGTCACTAAAAGTACAAATCAAACAGTTCCCTTTGTGCAAAACTTAGCCTGAGCACGCAAGTTGGCTTGTAGTGAAACGCAGTCTAGCGTGGTTTATAGCCGTGCCCAACTTCTTCCGCTGCGCTTACTGGAAGTTGACTGAGTGGGTGAGTCAGAGCGTTTTGTCTTTTATCACAAACAAGTCGGGGTGCTGTCCCTAATTTGCATGTAAGTTCTGTTTTTCGACCGTAACAACCTGAAAAGGACTATTGCGGCAATATGACGGGTGACGATAATAGCAAATTATTACAAAGTATGTTTAACTTTTTTGGTCAGTGTTAGAAGTGGGTTGGCGGATTTTGTCTTCGATGCGTGTTTCATGCTACTTACTGGTATTTTTAACTTTGTAAAGTCGATGATCATTTGGTTCCGCTTTGTCGCGTGTTTTGCGTCTAGTGGAAAGTTACGGAGACAGGGGAATGGCAACTACGGAGAAAGGGGAGGCGATACTACACGTTTCAACCACGTTTTGACCACAGAACATTAAAGTATGTTTTGTTCGAAGGAGGAAAGCGATTTTTCACACGTCATAAAGCCCTTTGTCATAAATTACTACACTAGACAGGAATAGTTTCGTTTAGGTACCTTAAACTTTGCTTATTTATTCCATTGAAAATTGGGTACACCATTTTGGATTAATCTTGGAATTAAATAAATAAACAGAGGTCTATTGATAAATATATGTGTTGTGATAATTCTGCCATATTAAATAGGTTAAATTTAGATTCAAGTGTTTATCTATAAAAATTCCGAATAAAAAAACAATTATTTTCCATTGCTGGTTATAATAATGAGCCCATTGTATTCTCTCTATTAGACAATTGAGAAAGGCAAGGTTATACGTTAATGTCAAATGACTTTTAAACACCAAATGTAACATTCGAGTATGTTTTTTTAAGAGTTTGTAGTAGGATAGGATATTTATGTTTATTTCTCGTGAATGGGGCAAATGTCTGTTAAGAACCTTGTCCAAGGAAACAAACGACTATAGCTATGAACCAGTTTCGAATCTGCAACCTTTCGGCTGAAATGCGACGCACTAATCCACCAAGCTAATTAGTCGGTCATGTTTTTTTTGTTACTACCTTTCACAGGCTAATCTGTACATATATGAGAGCTGTGTAACATGTTATTTTGAGTAGCACACATACCTTAAAACTATTCAGGAGCTTGTAAAAGCGGCTATTCAATACAAACGCAACAGAAACAAGTTTCGATTTGCAAGTTTAAAGTGGCCGTCGTGATAGTAATATGAAAACGGGATAAACAAAATCATTCGCTAGTAATAGTTCATATTCAGGGTAGTTCAATTTCATCCACATAAACCCGTTTAATAGAAACTGAAACCACAATCGGCAAACATTTTAAAAGATGTTACTCAAAGCGCTAAATGTTAACTTAAACTCCAAACCTCGTGTACATTTCCACCCACGCACTCAATAGTTTGCTGTGTCATAAAACGTGCCAGAAACCTGTCGCTGGTTGCTCGCGTCAGTATTTACATTATAAAACATGCATAGAACAAGTAAGCATATTTAGCTTCTCCTTGAAAAAAGGGGCATATGACGTGTTACTAAATTTTTCTTTTTTTTTCTCAGCGCTCGGCGTTGAAGCCTTATGAACCCTGCATCTGATATGTAGAAACGGAAATGTTCATATGTCAAAGTGAATTCCCTAGAATTGTAAAAATCTTTTTTCAGAAATTGAGCTTATTTCGAGTATAAGCCCTTAAATAAGATGCTACAATTTTTTAAGATAACTCGATCCAAACTCACACTAATCTTGCCCGAATAAATACTCTTTACGAAACTTGGATAACAAATTTGGTTTAGTAACCCATGAACCTATTCGTTTCTGTTTGCAGAAACGAACTATATACACTTTGCATAAAATTACCGATATAAGGGTTAAGAATATAGCACACAGTCGCTTAAATAAACATATAAGCGTATAGTTGAAATGTGTTTTACAAAGAGTGGTGGGTGAATACGTGTTTGACACTCTCTAGCTTTATAGAGCATTGTTGAAACAGCTTTAATTCGTTACAGTTTCTTGCAAATGAAAAGTATAATACAAGACAACAATATTGTAATGGTACTAAATTTACAAAGCAATTTTCAGCGTATGCGATAAAACTTAAACGCAAGAACTTAACAAATTAGTCAAACTGGGCGAGGACCGCCCGCTTCGCCCCCGGGGAAGTCCCTAAATAGGTAACACATGCTGATCTGAAATTTGTTTCGTTCTCCGCATTCAGTTTCTCCGTGCAGACTAATTTCATTCGGTAAATGTCGCTAGTAGTGCGTTTATAGTCTCTTGTAAATCGCTTGCGTTCGAACTCGTCTTCCTGCCTCCGCATTTGGCATCTCAAAACGACAAGGTATACATATTTATAAAGCACACATTCATTTAAAAGTAAAGCAATCGGCAGTATAAAGCTAAAAGGTACTCATGATTATCATCTTGGAGTAGACAACTTAAAAGTTAAGAACGAAAATTGCTAGGTTCTCTCTTAAACACAGTTAGATTGGCGGAGGTTTATTTTTTATGTAACAGAGACATATCCATAGTTTTTGTTCAGCCTCTTTATCCACTAAATCCAAATATCTGCTAATACCTATACCAACGAAAAGCTATCAGCTGGTTGTGACTTCGCTACCTTCTCACAAAAACGTCCGTTTTAATGTATATCGTCATATTACTATTTGCATTGAAAGGCGCAACAGCCCAACCAACCTTATAAGATTAAGATCGCTGTAAGACAGGTGTTTCTTACGCGACGACACAGTGAGACGTTGGTACGCCACAATCGGAACTTTGGTTAACCGTGTACTTCCCATTCGCTCTCGGGCGCTCCACGCGGACGACCTTGGCCTAGAATGTTTTACTTTTACTCTATCAACGCAAAGCGATTGGTGAAGATAAATTATCAATACAGCTTATTCCAAAGGAAATGGGAAAAGGTTTAAAAGGTTTAGGGCCCAAAGAAGTGTATTCCGGTATATCAGAGTAAAAAAACGGTATTCATGATCAATTAATGCTATATTAGTAGTGGTTAAAGTAAGTTGGAATAAAGATCTCCATTTTGAAGACTGATTTCCGATGCGGAGCCATGGAAGTAGTCTGATCACATTTTATGTGTTTGGTTGTTGTTAAATTCAGTTTATGGTCGGGCATATGCACCCATTCTTCTTTTGATTCGTTTGAAAGTGAAACGAAATTGACAAGTTTGTTTAACCGACTCGCTCAATAAGTCTCGCAGACTGCAAGCAACCGGTAAGTATAGTTGGATCAACACAAGCTGCTTTAAATCCATTTAGTCAACGACGCTACTACTTAGATAGATAAATTAGAGTCCTTTGGCAAAACAACTACCTATGCGTGTTTTTTCACAGTAATATTAAACAAATGAATTAAACTTACGATCCCGATATTGTCGGTGATGTCCCAGTTGAGCCCTTCATAGCGTAGCGGTCGCTTTCCTTTTCTGCCTTCTCCTTGGTGACATCTAACGGACCAAAATTAAATTTGGATCTCCCGCGAGTTGAAGTTTGGATCGAAAGAGCGGAACTTCGCCTGTTCAAAATATGAGACAGTTGTACGGTCGTGTGGCCGAATGATAAACGCGACCGATACATATACCGACTCTTATACAAAAAACGGTCCTGCTAATAAATCCATTGTGGGTTCGAAACTTGACACGGTAAAAAAATGTGAGACAGTCACAAAATAGTGACATGAACAACATTAAGTTGACACAGAACAATTGAACGTACAGAAAAAAACAAGAATGGGACGCACAAACTATTACAATATGGACTAATAAGTAAACAATGAACGCCAATCCATAGCGCAATCCTGGAAAATTATTGACACCATTCTTCGTTTTTTTACTGCCAACTTTATTAATTACACCAAATTCTGTATGTGCAAGCTTCCGAAGCCAATTTTCATGTGTTTAGTAAATGTGGAAATATTGTGTGTTTGGAAAATTTGAGAAGTTTGATTAGTAAGCTAAACGCGACTCAAAATCAGAATAAGTGACAACCGTATAAACTTGTTGGGATGATATCAGATAACACTGAGCTAAACTATTGGGAGCATTTCTAACCTTTCCATGGGTACATTGTTAATTTATATCTCACAATAACACAACGCGTGGTTTTCTCGATTGCTCACCGTCGAGACATTGGGTTGCTGATGACGTAAGACGTCACGCTTGGCCTGTGATTGTTGGTTGCATCATCCCGTTTCTTGCCTTTCTTTTTGTTTTCGTCTGGCGGAAGTACTATGCCTACACAAACCAGTTTATACTTAAATAGTATCGCATATCGTAATACATACTGTACATGTTTATTCAATTTATCGTGTACACAAACGTAGCCTGCCCAAATCACGTTGCTAAAATGAACAGGATAGGAAACATTGTATAGTGCATGTTCCGTGAAATACATTAAAAACATACGGGTAACATTTTAGCTAAAATAATAAAATACATGTTAGCCTACTTATATCTTGATTTGTACTATGGCACTTACTGATTTTACGTTCTCTTTTATCTTTGGTCATATCTGTAATTTGACGTTCTTTAGATTAGTATAGCCTACAGGAAGTAATGGTAAGGAATCCTATGCGGCAGGAAGTTGTACCTTTATTATTTTGAGCATCCGGTACCACTGTATCCGATTCTACTTCCATGCTGCTTGGTGAGTCGCACGAACTATGAACATACGGCACATTACTGTATTATAGTAGATTTAATTTCCTACTTCTACTCTGCTGGTTTGTTCTACTGAGCCAAGGATTTGGTTGGTGTGATTCGCCCAACTTTATAAATAATGGATTCTTGCCAATTATGTAAGACGATATTTGCAACACTTCTGTTCAGAGCACCTGTCCTACAAAAGCCGTGTATTTTGTGTTTGGAAATAAGCAAGTTACACTGACTTGGAATTCCTATGATTGAAACATTGAAAGCTGAGGCAAATTGATATTGTTTATACAAGTGGGGAGATATTGTTATTGAATTTTTGTAGACATGAAATTTAACACTGGTGTTTTTGAGTACACAGATTAAATTACACTACATTAAAACATAAAAAACGGTGTAGTTCTGTATGTAGCACTTTGCAAGGCAAAGCTTGTCTATATATTGTGCAATTTCATATAAATCGTATTTAGTAATTGGCCTACTCATCTTATCGGACGTTTGGCGGTTAAAAATGATTTTACATTTATTGATATATCGTCACTATACACAAAAAAAACGATCTTTATTGAATTGTCCTGCTTACGTAACAATAGGCGACATCACCAAAATATATGCGCCCTTTAGACAAAATGCGTCAGTAAAAATCCACCCATTTTTGTTTCGCTGTCGCTTTCCAGATGTTTATAAATCGACGCACGCTGACTGCGCTTCTCCTTTCTTAATAGGAAGCTATTTTGCGAATTTAAACTACAGTAGAACCCCGCTTACCTGACCACCTATGGTACCGTGATGGTCCTGATAATGAGGTGGTCGTGTTATCGAGGTGGTCTTCAAGCGGGGTTCCACTGTAATCAGGGCCGGTTTTAGGCCGATTTGACCGATTAGATCAAATTGGGCCCCGCACCTTGAAGGGGCCCCGCGCTAGCGGGGGTTTTTCTGTATTACGAGGTTTAAAATACTACTGAAACGTAAAATAGAAAGTGAAATAATATTCTTTCTCATAATATCAATTTGTTATGCATCGTAAGTAAGTCAAATTTATATTTCTGTGTCTGCCTGTTACGTCATAATGAATATGGCTGCTAAACAATATAGATATGTTTGGAAGTAAAACAATATATCGTAAATAAGCATCCACATTACCTTTAATTTGTTTTATAGCAAGTATTAAATGTCTATTTTTGTAGTTTGTATGTACTGGTATGTATTTTATGATATATAAACACCAATAAATTTTGCTATGAAGAGTAGGGCCCCGCCATAACATTTCTAATTGGGCCCCGCGGTTCCTAGCACCGGGCCTGACTGTAATCCCAATTAATCAAAAACACATTAGTTCGCAGTAACTGTTTTATGTTGATATGGTACGAACTGCTATCGCCTTGCTCAGCATAACATAATTAGATTACTCGTCCAGTTTAGGCCTATTTCCTAATTCGCCACCTGTCAGTGTGGTTGGTTATGTTATTTTATTTCTTCTTTTATAGTTATAAAATACATTATTATCAATGATATTGGAAAAGAATCACTAGAATGCGGTATGGTGACAGTCAACACACTAACAAGTAACGTGTGTGTCAAATGCTATTGGCCGGCATACACTGGCAACCCGCTGATTAAACGGTTTCGATAGTACTACAGCCAATGACCAGAAAATAATGGTTTTTGAAATCTAAGCAGGAAGCTTCGTGGTATCTAGTTACGTCGGTTGAAATTGTTTGTTTGTATGAAATAACATAATCATAGTACAGCGCACGACATCATTTTAAGATCATATATTACATGATAAGGAAATATGAAGATCAAGATGTAGCTGCTTCTGGACAAAAGAATGAAATAAATGGTACTCGTAGTGATGATTCAAACTTTCATATTGCGTCATAAATTTAAACGCCGCCTGCGCCTTTTTCCCTCTTATTGTGTTGTATGAAATGAGTGAGCTCTTGTTCGTTGGTTGGTTATAGCGAGTGGTTTAGACTGGAAGCGTTGTAGCACGTGGCAGCTGTTAGACGAGGGCCGATGCGCCCAATCTGTCTCGGTACGCAAATTATGCTTGTTTGGACAAACATGTAAGTGTTTGATGATGATTGAAAAGTTTTCTTCAATAGAGGACTTTGTGCACATGTTGTTTTCTATAGCCTGTTTCTGTTTTTCGGTCTTCATTGCCTGATAACGTCAGTTTTTCGGTGCCGAGCTGCTGTACTTGATCGTGTACTGTAATAAAATGAAAGCACCAACAACATTTTCAAATTTAAGTATTTTACAGACTTTTAAGGGCCTGCGCCCATATTTTATTCTTTCATATAGGTTTTTGTATTTCAAAATGAGTAAACGCTCAGTAGAAATGAAAAACATGAAGGGTGATGGGGAAGAAAGTTCATCCAGTGACTCAAGCGAGGGGGTGGGTGAAAGTAAAATTATACTCAAACAAAGAATCACTCTTGTCAACGCTTGCGCACTTATTGTCGGGACAATTATTGGTTCAGGTATTTTTATATCACCTGTTGGTGTGTTTCGGGAGGTGAATTCTGTTGGACTTAGTTTGATTGTCTGGACCATCGGTGGTTTTTTTTCGACCATTGGTGCCCTGTGTTACGCTGAGCTTGGCACGACAATCGTAAAGTCAGGGGGGGATTACGCCTACATTCGCGAGTTCTACGGACCGCTTCCTGCCTTCCTCCGCCTGTGGATTGCGCTTCTAATTATCAGGCCAACCTCGCAAGCAGCCATAGCCCTTACATTCTCATCGTACTTGGTCCAGCCTTTCTTTCCCAACTGCACGGAATTAATGCCGGAGTCGTCAATACGGCTATTCGCAGCACTGTCATTAAGTAAGTCAATATGTGCATATTTGTTTTAACAATTTTTGGGCAGTTAATGCCACACAAAATAGCAACATTAATCTAACGGTGCCCAAGTACATTCTATTATACAGAACGACTTGATCGTAGAATAGTATGTGATAAGCATGTTTAACTAGGGTTATTTAAATTGATTTTTTCAACTGTAATTCTTTTAAAATTTTAATAAACAAGTGACAAATGTAAAGTACTGGTACTGTAACTGAAATCAATAAAAATAGTATGCTTATCTTGTACCAGTTTTTTTTAAAAAAAAGTCTTAATTTTTTAATAAGAAATTTTACATAACATTTATATTTGTTTACAGTGGCCTATAAACTATAAAGTAAATAAAAAATTTTATATCTAGTTTCAAGCATTTTCTGTACTGGTACTTTTTGTGTGTATCAAGTTAATATGATGATGCAATAGTTAGTCACCTGGTATTCATAGATATCTTATGTATAGTTTAGCCCTATTGTGTTATTAGAGACTGTATGATTTCGATTTTACAATGCTGTTCGAGTGTGATTTTATTATCTTATTTGTATAGGCCTACATGGTATATTTATTATAAAGGTATTTTTGGGTAAATCGTATTTGCTTATCTTGGCTAAATTTATACCAGCACTTAACTGGATACTTTAAACCCTCACATTATTCTGTTTTTAATAACATTTCAACAGAACATAGTCACCCCTAGGCCTGGTAAACATAATTTAACCCTTTATTATCTAAATTAGTATGTGAAAAATAGAACTAATACTAAAAATATTTATTCCGTTTTTTAAGTAGGTACCGGTATATGATATAACCTTATTTATTTGCATGGTACCATTAATAAAAAGAATATAAAGTATTTATGTGATATGACCTATGATAAAAAGTAATTGTATGATCAGTATAGTTTACATATTATTTAATATATTGGTATGCTAATTTTTTTAACTGATTGCATTTTTTATATATTAGGCCTATACGACAAATTATATCTGTTATGATGAACTTTTAAACGAGCACATTTCAACTAAAAGATTAAAACTAAAATCGCACTACAGTATCTATTTGACTGTCTTATATTTAATACACTGAAATTGATTCCAGTTATTTTGTCATTGGTGAACTGTATGAGTGTACGCTGGGCTACAAGGGTGCAAGATGTTTTCACTGCTGCAAAATTGTTGGCTTTGGCGATTATCATCATCATTGGAGTAGTCAAAATTGGACAAGGTTAGAATTTTTATTTTCACAAACCATATTTTAAATTTTTACTGGTATTTATTATAAAATTTGTGTATAAAACCAGCAACAGTAAATAAACGCTTAAATTTAAAATGAAATTTGAAATAATTTGTTTTTTTTGTGTGTACATTACATATTAAACAATCATTGGACAAGTTATGTGTGCTGTTTTGAGTTTAATTTTTATTTTCAATACTATTGCCTATTCTGTTGGCATTTTAATAACCAACAAAAAAAACGCTTGAAATGGACATGTGTAGCAACATAGCTATGTTCGCATAGCTCACAAAATATCCCCTAAAAGGCCTTCGATTGTCAAAAGGACACAAATAAGTGTTTTTGCATCATTGAGGTAAAGTCAGTGTGTGTATCACACATTTAACTCGGCTACTTTCGGCAATTAATGAGCCATCGTAATAAAAACGTTTTGCATCATTGGGAACCCGACACTTGATTACCAGTAGGTTTGTACAAAAGCAATGCTGAAAGGAAGCAACGCACACACACACACACACATGTTTCCTTCAACACATGCCTTAACATCATTGTAAACTGGTGGATTCTGGGCGTCTTCCATGTACTATTCGAATCCGCAAAACTTCCTAATATGATTGGCTGTAACAAATGGTGGGAGGGAGGATGCGGAATGTGTAATGTTATAATAGATCAAATATCACTACCATGTTGTGCTCCAATATCAAATTCTCTTTTGATAGTTTGAATTGGTCCTGTTGGATTGAATTTCACTAAGGAATGTTTTTACTAAAGTGTAAACTATTGAATAATAATGTATATTGATGTTTTACATGCATCCTCAGAACCATATGTTTCCTTCTATCCCACAATCCTCTAATACACATAGATTACAAAACATAATGTTTTGAATATATATTTTAAATATCTGCAGGGCACTACCAGTACTTGGAACCAGCAGCAGCCTTCAAAGGAACTACATCAGACATCGGTAGAATTGTGATCGCATTTTACAACAGTCTTTATGCCTATGGTGGCTGGTAAGGCCATTTGCATTCAATATTAATTGTTGATTTTAATCCAATATTGTTTTTATACCCTTTTTTTTATTGTTCGAACAAAAAATATTTCCTAGTATTCATATTGAGCTGTGTAAAGTACTATGTGAAATACTACATT
>CH002812.1:229142-273761 GCA_000149265.1 Ciona savignyi | reverse complement strand
ATTTAAAGTTAGACTGTAAATCAAACCTGTTGGTTAGGTTGTTCAATAGTTGTTTTTAACTTGAACTTGCACCACCAGAAATTGTGAACGGAAATGTGAAAACAATGATGCAGCTCATTCTTGCGCTTGCTGCCCACTTTAAGCCGGCCAGTATTGGAGGCAGAAAGGTGGAAAGCCCTCGTCAACAGGCTGATGCCGCTGCCAGGATTAAGCAAAGGTCAGTGAGGGATTAAATCAATTAGCACCTTGGGATTTTCATACAGCTAATCTAATCCTTTCTGTAAAGGCTTCTGTTGTGTATTGGTTGGTTTATTCGTGGAAATGAACTTTTCTTTTATTGTTTTGTCGTATTTTACAAGGTGGAGGGACAGCAGGGCGAAAGAGATCACCAGGAGTTTTGAAATCGAGTCTTGTAAGAAATATTGTTGATGCTTTTATTATTAAATTAAAATATAATCTATTTAAGACAAGTTTAGTTTGGTTAATCAGGAATTGCTTAACTGTATTGTTGTTGTTTTTACTAATTAAATACCGCATTAAGTTAGGACTTTAATAAAAACTGCTTTAAACTTGGAAGCTTACCAAAAAAAGCGTTGAATGTCTCATGTTAAAGAAGTTAAATATTAATGTTTTTTTATTTACCCAATTTAATTACAGTATGAAGTAGTACTAAAATTTATAGATCATATATATTACAGCTGTACAGGCTGATGTAGAAAAAGAACTTGCAACAATCAGGGATATTACTGAAGCTTTACAGAAAGTGGTAAGTTCATGTACTATGTTAACATTTGAACGCTGTTACTAATTTCGTGATAATTCAATTATGTTAATGTAAAAAAATTCGAAAGTAAGCATTTCAGAATAGTATTAGAAATTCTAGAGTCAAAAATACTATAGTCTATTTTAAAATAATGGTAGAAGATTTGATAATTCTACTT
Organism: Ciona savignyi; assembly: GCA_000149265.1. Taxonomy (NCBI): domain Eukaryota; kingdom Metazoa; phylum Chordata; class Ascidiacea; order Phlebobranchia; family Cionidae; genus Ciona; species Ciona savignyi. Next base: position 272,820 of record CH002812.1, on the reverse strand, counting down.
GAATTATCCAGAGTTACTACTTTCGCGAGGATCAAATTAAAAAGTCATTGTGTTTTTTATGTTATGTTAATTCATTTAAATTAAAATAAGTTATCTGGTTTCAAATAAAAAAACTAATCTGTAGTTAAGTAGTTTGTTACCCTTATGCTTGTTAATCTTAAAATAATAAAGTGTGGTATTAGTTCAGTTCGGGAATCAAACTAGTTCAAGGATATCAAAAAACACAGTGTCAGGACTCAGGGACTAAACAAATCTGATACACTTGACAATGGCACATGTTGTAGTTGTTGTGATTTATCAATGCTCGTTGTATTAGCTCCTGGAAGAACTGCCTGGTCAGCCACTGGAGGGCCAGAACGCAGAAGAGGAGAATGTGATCATCCAAGCGCGACTGGATCAATCTTTTGCCGAGAATATCAAGTTGGAGGTGAGAATTCTTAACAGGAAATTGTTTCATATTTATCAGAAAAATATTATAAGAAATAATGTGTTAATTTTACTTATTAATTTTACTTAATTCTCCGCTTGTATTAATACTTCTTTATGAGTTGATATTTTAGTGTATTTTACCCAAGAAATTACTATAACAACTCCTGGTAACCAGACTGTGGGCATAAGGCATTCTGACGATTATCTGTGTGTGTCCCACTTATATTTTACAAAAATTCGAGCTCCTTTTTAAGTGTTTGCATTATTTTAAACTCCTTATTTTAATTTTTAGGAGGAAATTCAAACTGCCAGACAAGAAAACCGTAAAATTTTGTCCGAGAAATCAGCTCTGCAGCAGAGGTTTCATCAGCAGGAGGATGAATTAGCGACGCTTCGACAACAAATACTGCACAGCAACCTTACCAGGGATAAATTGCAGTCGGAAAAGGTAAATATGTGGATTGTTGGTAAACTTTTAACAGAAATATAGATTTTTTCTGTGGGGTGGTAGTTACTGATTTTTGGTCACCACTCAGTCGGTTTACTTCAGCATTTTAATCAGTTGCATTCGTTTTAATTAAATCAGGTAAAAGAAAGCAGCATTTCAGTCGATGGATTGTGGTTTGAAACTGGTTGTTAGCTAGTATTGTCGCAAGCTAGCTACCCAATGGTGGGTGCAGATAATCTAATGATTGCCCATGTATTAACCCCCTTGGTTTTCCCATTCACAGTTATAAACATAAATATTGTATCCTATAAATGTAAAATTAATGTGGTGTAATAAAGACTACTGGTTTACCATAAACACTTGATTTCATGCGTTTAATGTGTTAAGCATCTCACCTACATCCAACCATCCCAGGCAGAACTCGTGGCTGAACTCTCAGAAACACAACATAACCGAGATCACCTCAAAACGAAATGTCGCGAGCAAGAACGTGCCTTGGAACGTATGGAGAACGAGGCCATACAGAACAAGGTATGTAAATTGACTGTTCACCGCCGTCGCCATTTTAACGATGAAATAACACGCCACAGATCAACCACTCAAGAGAGTTGCGCAAGAAAGAAAAAGAACTTCTCCTGGCTCGTCAAGATGCTGTAAGTACCTTGTACCCGTGTGATCCGTTTGTTATTTATCTCAACAACAATCCTTTTTCAGCAGCAGTACAACGGCCCAAGTACAAACGACAGCGTGTTTTATGATAAAAGTATTATCAGGTATTGTGTTTATATAACATTTTTCTACTCTACAGTAGCGTGGTGAACCATGACATTAGAACAACAAAAGCATATGGGCATTATACAATACTAATGCCCACGTTAAATTTAAATAATTTATTCCCGGTTCCCGCCTGTGCTGTAAACTGTTTTATCAATCTTCTATAATAAGATAATGCCATTTAAGGGTTAAATATTTCATTATTAACTGCAATTTCTATGGCAGAGTTGTCGACTTCCATGGGACAAAAACCAACCGCTAGATTGTCTTTTATGTCCTTAAGCAAAACACTTATTGGACGTTGTGCCTTTTGTTATATGCCCACAAGCATACACTATCTTCATTCACTTCACTCCCAAATCCTATTACAGTAGTAGCCCTATTGGGAAGCCGCTTGCTTCTCCAATACTAGGGAGATCCCCTGCCCCCACGCCGAAGGTTATGAGCCCCATTTCACCGACCCCACGTTCGCCGATATTATCGAGGGCAGGAGATAAGCTCGCACGACGGTCGCCTTTATCAAGGAACCACCCGTCCCGTCGAAGTGAGTTTTGTTCAGTGCTTGTCAATCCTTTAATTCTAACCCTGTCCCAAACACTAATCTTAACCCCCTTTTCGTTTTCGTTAGAAGTTCTTTTTTTAGTTTTCCCGACTTTTGTAATTACGAAGTATCGATCCAAGCGCTCCAAGCGATCCTGTAGTAATTACTGGTCAATTTATATTGCGAAACTGTGGCCAGAAGGTCCTACTATCCCGCAGTATTTATACCAATTTATTTCACAGACAATAAAAACACGCTTGTTGTATGGAGTTGTTTTAAATATTGTTTCGAAAGTATTTTACACGCAAATCGTCAACACGCGCAGAAAAAAATCACAAGCTTCGCAAACTTACAAGTGATAATGTATATTACAGGGAAAACAATGGACAACCAGATGACTCGAGTCCTGTACTTTACCGACCGGGACATGACCCCCTGTATGACGTCGATCCCGAAACGGTGAGCCTTGCGGAATCTCGAATGTGATAAGGGAAAGTTAGTTAAACCTTTTTTTATCACACACAGGGTCGGTGACATAACATTGGGCGAGTTTAAGGCGGCCATAAGGAAGGAAGGCAATTTCCGCTTTATATTTAAGGCTCTAGATCCAGAACTCGGAACTGTGAAAGAAGAGGTAGGTTCCCATGACGTCATATACGTGGTCGTGACGTCATATACGTGGTCTGTTGTACTTTACACTTTCGTCCACCCAGGTCTTCCATAACGATGACGTAATTCCCGGTTGGGAGGGGAAGATTGTCGCGTGGGTCGAGGAGGTGTTGCGCGTTTGATGACGTCATTGTTTTTATTTGATTTTTTATACGGGTCTGAATAAATAGGGGTGCTTTGTTCGTATGACCACGCCACCTCAAACGGTTTTTATGACGTAAGTCCATTATGACGTATTGTTGTGGCGTCTTCACTGTGCAATCGGTGCAATTGTGTATAAAGTGCACTTAAAGTTATTGCGCGATTACCAAGTTCTTCAATAAAGTTTTAAATAGAAAAGGAGGATACTTCACAGGAGAGAATCAGTAGTTTGTCGGTTGCCTTAGCGACGGAACAACCATTTGTTCCTGTAAAAAAACGAAACTTGATTGTAAGTCCCAATAATCCTAAACAAAATCGATTGTTTTGTGACGTGAAGCTGTGGAGAGTAAGTAGTACTGTTGGTCACCTAACGGTCGGACACAGTCCAGATTACCTCTTCCCCTTAATCAGTGAATAGGATAGGATATTCATCTTTATCCCCGTAAATGGGAAAACCAAGGGGGTTAACACACGGGCAATTGTCAGATCACCTCACGCCCATCGTCGGGTTACCGGAGCTATTGCAGTGTGTTGTGTATGATAGACACGTTAACTTCAATTTGGTAGAACCCATTAATCCGCTGGGTTCAGGCAGTAACCGTAAAGTGCCTTGCCCAAGGACACAACCGACTAGCTAGCGACCAGTTTCGCACCTTCAACCATTCGATTGAAAGGCGACGCACTTAACCGTTAGACCAACGGGCCGGACATACTGGCTGCTGGCTCCAGTACTTCATACTACTGTCCGTGAATGGGAAAACGCAAAGGCCGTTAAAATACGCTAATCGTCCGATCACCCCGCGCCTACTGTGGGGTTACAGGAGCCATGTCAGCAGTTTGTTGTGTATGATTCGGATGTTTAATTAATTTGGTAGAACCTATTATTTCACTGGGGACAGGCAATGTCGGTTAAGTGCTTTGCTCATGGACACAGCCGACCAGTTTTGAAATTCCAACACTTCGGCTAAAGGGCCACGCACTAACAAAGATAATCTTGGTCGGATATGAGTGTAAGACCAAGGGACTCTTCAAATTCTTTAGTATTTCGAGTGGCTTGTCTTAACTGTACTACAATGTTTTACCGTAGGTGTTCTCGTTTGGCAGGGTTACCGTGACTTAAAATAACGTGATGAGCCACTAGGCGCTACTCAAACGACTTACATGATGTCCCATTAAATAAAATATTACGCCAACGATTAAAAATTTTAAACCCACCGACGGGTAATCGTTGAAATACTCGTTGCTGTCGTCGTAATTTTCTGGCCAGATAGGAATTGTTCCTTCGGGAGAATAAAGGTCTTCGCCGTAACTAGTGTCTGTTTCTGAAGAAGAGAAAGATGCAATCTTTTAAATTTACGGAAGCATAAATGTTTCTGTACACACAAAACAAAGTACTTTAAACGCTAACACATAACCTCAGTTGGTTCACGTGTGCAATTCTTAACTCCAGTGTAAAAAATGAACTGAAGTATACAACTTATGGTTAAAATACAGGCTGTCAGCACAGCACATTCTAATAACTTTTGTAAACAGTTTTTTTTTACTATAGAACACAGCCGCTTACTGGTCGGTTTGTGTCCCTGGGTAAAACACGTAGCAACTCTCCTATGCGTCCACGGGTTTAAAATATTGTACATTTAGAAATATCCTATTGCGTTTGTAATTCGTGAATCCATGGAGACATGTTCGCATCGCAAATCCCCGATTTCGGCGATATATAGTTCATCAACGAGAACTAACCGTTTTCGCAAAAGGCGTCGTCTTCAATCGTCAAAGTAGAACCGAGCTCACAAGCGGCGCTTTCCATCCTACACCGGTTCATGTAGATCACATGATTAGAAGCACAGACAGGCGGGCCTTTAAAGCTGCATTTGTGCGAACAGTGGCATTCGTTGTACATATCGCCACAGCCCAGAGGATTGTTGCGGCAGTTGTCGGCATTCTCTGAAAGAGAAGACATCAATGGAGTTACAAAGTGAATTAAAGCAGTACGGCAATGTGTCCAAATGGTTATCGCGATCGATACACATACAGACTGTTATAAAAATGGTCCGAGTAAGCAGCCCATCATAGGTTCGAAAGAAGCTTTGTTTACTAAGCGAATAAGTGAATTAAAGCGCCCTTGCATACTTGTGACGAAGATGAAAGAAAATCTCTACACGTCTTAACACGTTAGAACAACAGGTAACATAATAAAACTGAACAACTGGTAACACAGGTGGTTAATACTCGATTCAATTTATTTGATTTGGGTAAAATCGACGGGTATTCTGAGGACTTTTGGGAGTTTTTTCACGAGCGATACCTTTCCTTCCTTGTACGAAAATAGAAACTAAACCCTGTAAAGTGTAAAGTATTTAAAAATAAAATCATAAATACCTTCTTTTTCGAGGCCTGCTGTACAGTTGAGGGTATTTTCTTCACACAGGTTTTCCATCAGTGTTGCACTGGGAGAATACATCACTTCGGATTGAAATGCTGAGGAAAGTTAATCTTGTTTTGAAAAAGAACGCTTGGAAGAGGACGTTTAGCATATCACATGTATATAGTCAAGCCAACAGCCCAGCCGATGTGCTTGCGAAGGTTTAACGGGTAAAATTTGGTGGGTAGCTAGTCCAACGTGTCCCTTGCAGTTAACTAAACATTGTTTGATAACCGAATTGAATCAAGACACTATAGCTCGTCGACTGATTAATTGAGCAATGTACTTATGACTATGCCTTAACTTTGTGGCTTAATGGGGAAATGTATCAGTATCTCCATCGATCATTCAACACATCGCAATAGCTGTATAATTCGGAGGGTAGGGCACGGGTTAACCGGACTCTCGTCCGTCTTACAACGCACCACATGTTTTATAAACCCCCAAAATACCGAAGATGATTCTATTTTACGCATATGAAATACACAAAAATACCTGGTTCATAGTAATCATATATAACCACAGGTTGTGGCTTGACCTTTCCTGTCTCAAATCTTCGGATTGCTACGAACCGCACACACGTTCGACATGTGCTGTAGATCTCATCAAAGTAGAAAAGAATTTTCCTTCCAGAAACTTCGTATCGCTTTAGATTAACAGTGTTTGTTTCAAGGACCTGTAAAGGGATGGTTTATCCAACTGAATAGCCTAAGTTTACTGAGTTCGTGCGTGGCCAAAATTGGTAGCTAGATAGTCAGTAGTGTTTTTTTTTGCGAAAGGCGCTTGGTGAACATTGCCAGAACCCAGTAGATTACTGGGTTTTACAAAAATAAATAAGAAAAGTTTCGGCCGAAGGATCGAGAACCAAAGAAATAGATGTATTATGCGTTATTCTGAAATACCAGGTAGAAAGAGAAGTAATTAAAGTTTTAGCGCCAACTATAATTTATAGGATGCCATTGCTGCTTATATAAGTTGTTTTGGGAAGAACCTACGACTGCCTAAAACTATTACGATTTTTTACCTGTTGCAGACTCTCCAAGTCTGGTACAAATCCCGTGAACAGATTAAATTCTAACACCGCCATATTGGATGAACCGTGATTTGCCCATCTTACACAAGCTTCCATTTGATAACGCTTGTTTGCCGAGTTCTCCCCTTCAAATGACAAAAAAAGTATTATAGCTGGCTGTGTATTCTTTGCTCAATAAGTAGATACAACTCAACTGAAAATCAGCATCATCTTCATTTTATTCAGACACAGTGCGTTGTACCAAATAAAACAATTAAAAAGTTTCTTGAAAACGAAAATAAATTTGTTTGATTTATTTGTTTCAATTCTTACAGAAACACTTTCGTCAAGAAACATGATGATTTTTAAACAAACATAAAGTACCTTGGCGTCTTGGTTGATGATTATAAGTAGACAAAGGTCGAGTGTGGACTTTAATGTCAAAAGCTGAATTAGGTGTCGGCTCCGGTATGTTATATGTGACATCAATCTAGAAATGTATTGACGAGATGTTGAGAATCTTTAATTTATCGTGGTTAACGTGGAATGGCCTGCCTTCCATTGTTATCCAATACCGCATTACTATAGGATCCATAAAAGCGCTAAACCTTTCAGCAAAAAAAAAACTGGGGTATAGCTAGTCGACTGTGTCTTTTTGAGTAAGGAAAATAGGGTGAACGTTAGGAGCCAATGGATTAAATCGTTTACTTAAAAAAATGAAAGTCCTAATCATACACAAATATTGTAATATCTCCATCAGCACCATCAGGTCAATGCGATGTAATTTGACGATCGCTCGTGTAATAACTCTGCTGTGCTTTCCCATTTACGAGGGAAACAACATAAATATCCCATCCTACGAAAGCATATAATCCACATACTTGCAAAAGAGCACATCCATCTCCGAAGGCATTCACAAATATCGTCGCTGGAAGAGATGGAATATCTGCTTGCTGTAAAACTTTCCCATTCTCGTTGTCTAAAACAAAGCGTTTGCTGTAATCCATGTTCGAAGAGGCAATATCTACTTGTAGATCAACTCCGCCGATGAAGGAAAATATAGCATATTCAGATAGCGACTGCAAGGCGACACACGTGTCCTGCGAAAAAAATGTTTTATTTTCCTGGTGATTCTTAAATTGTATTAGAGCTGATTCGAAATGTTGATTTGAATCATACGTGCTGATGGAACAGCAATGTTAAATTGGCCCGACCAACCCAACAATGGATACAAAAACAGCAGTCTAAATCAATTTGGATGAACAAAGGGGGGTATCATTTCAGATTTTTATAGTTAAATATATCAATTGAGTTGGTCTCAAACTGGTAGCCTTACTCATGGATTTTTAAGTTTAACACCATTGAGTTGATTAATATTGGTATCTCTCTAGGATATTTACAATCGTGTTTGTACCTGAGTGGAGGAAAACCCGCCCTTCGCGTTTCTTTTTTGAGACAGCCACTTCACTATTGGTAAAGCCGCCGTGAGGTTTTGTAGTTTGATGTATGTGAGCAAGGCGTACGCCGTCATTTCAACCTCAGCAGACACAACTGAAGATGGAATATTATTTATTAAAGAGTTGGATGGGACGAGCTTCCTTTCAATGATCCATTAAACAAATTTTACAGACACAATGCACGGTCGTGTGGAAATTGGTAAATGCAGCCAATTTATAAAAAAAATAACAGTCTCAGTGACAAGAAAACTTTGAAACTGAGCCAAGTTAAAAATAACTACATTTTTTGCAAACCTGTCCCTATATTAATTCCGAACTAATGTAAGATAGATATGAAGCTACCAACTTGTTTGTTTCATAGAGTCGCCAAAGGCAAACTCGTTGGACGAATCTTCATACATTTCTTCGTTCAACGACCAGTACATCACCCCACCGTCGTTTATTGCCTGTCGTGCCAGTCTCTGCTGTGCTTTGGCAGCATAATCACTGTCCAGCAAAGTGAGCGCGTACGCTGTGAGAGCAGATGTGTAGGGGTCGGTGTCTTCGTATACCCGAGGCTCTAGGTACTCTCTTGCTCTTGTAGCGGCGAGAATTTCATCCTTAAATAGTATTTGTGGATAAAGTTTCAAATCTGCAACCCTTGACTAAAAACCGACACACTCAACCGCCAAGTTATTAGGTTGGACTGATATCATTTTCGACAACCCAATATCTTATTAGAGTAGTATGAGTATAATCTGACACACACAAAGGCATTCTGCAAATATTTTTTTGCCTTGGGATTTATATCTTTTCAACCTGTTGGCTGAAAGGCGAAAAAACTAACCTACATACCACGCTAATTCGTCGGACATATACTAAAGAAAGAAATGAACTAAAAATTAACCAACCTCCAGCTCCAAGCCGGCCTCCAACAGAGCAATTGCAGCATACGCCGTAAGAGCCACGTCACTGTCGACCCCCGCCTGGATATCTTTGTTCCAGATTTTCCCCACGGCTGGAAACGAACCGTTTCTGTCCTGCCATGATATGATCCATTCTTTGGCCTCGTGCAATTCGTTCGGATCGATATAGATGAACTCGCGGGCCTGGGCAAACGATTTCAGGACAAATGACGTAAGCCTGCGGACGAAGGAAGATTTCATCGAAATTCAGTGATGACTTTTTATGGCGTTAATTAATTTTGGTTTTAATGATATTGTTTTTGTCTAGGTTTGGCCGCCGCGTCCGCTTTATTTAGTTAGATATATCAGTTTTGTTTCAAATGATGTGTTTTAACGACTGTTCATGTTGACGTTTTTTCTGTTTCTGTGCCGTGTTTTGCTTTATTTTCCAATATTTAATACTAGAGGAAAAATGAATAAAACTATAAAACTAAATTAAAGGATCTGAAAGTAAACTCCCATTTCTGGACACTTACCACATACTTCCAGAAGCATCCCGGTCACCAAATGGACTGTACGATCCATCGTTCCTCTTGTATGTGAGCTGTCTCTGATAACCTACGATTAATGTAATAAATCATATTTTTATGTAGGTTTGGCGGTCACGTCTAAATATACCTAACGTAAATAATTGATTGTATTATAGAAGTGTTTAAATAACTGACGTTTTGGCGCAATTTTAATTTTCCAATTTTTTATCAAAGGTTCTGCTTTGTGCGTTATTGTAAAAACAAAATTAACTAAACTTAAAATGTTACGTTCATAAATATATTTTCTTGGCTGCGTAGTCATGCAATGTCAAACTGAACATTTTTGTTTTTAAGAAATTTTTTCTGCATTTTTCAGTTTAGCAAAGTGTTCAACCATTGGAATAAAAATGCCTTCGAACGACTGTGTTGCAGACTGGTTTAACGCTATCGAGTCATAGGATAGGATAGGATAGGATATTCATGTTTATCCCCGTGAATGGGAAAACCCCAGGGGTTATCACACGGGCAATCGTCAGATCACCTCGCGCCCATCGTCGGGTTACCGGAGCTATTGCAGTGTGTTGTATGTGATAGACACGTTCCTTCAATTTGGTAGAACCCATTAATCCGCTGGGTTCAGGCAATGTCCGTAAAGTGCCTTGCCCAAGGACACAACCGACTAGCTAGCGACCAGTTTCGCACCTGCAACCTTTCGATTGAAAGGCGACGCACTTAACCGCTAGACCATCGGGCCGGACAAAGTCATATACAGAATTCCATTTAAAAGTAGTAATAAGGCCATCTCGGGTTCAAAACGTGCCTGGTAAAAATGTATAAATTCAATCGTATCATTAAAGCGCATATTCACCTGTTTGTAGAAGGTGAATTGCTTGTTCGTTTACATCCCCTTTCAGCTGTTTGGTTTGCTTCAAGTATTTCAGTACGTAAACATTCGGCGCAAAGTTGGCCAAATTTTGTTCCCCGCAACCATAAGGAAGTCGTAGAAGGTTGTTCAAATTGTTCAGTGTAGGACCCATTACGTCACCTGTTTACCAAATATGACGTGATTGATTGGTGATTTGTTCTTATTAAAAAAAAAACGCGAGCGTAATCAATGCTGCTATTACGTAGGGTTCAATACATAGATTTTACATATCACATTACGATGGGCATTGAAAAGCAAATACGACAACCATCGGTCCGCGATACTGACCTATCATTGATATGACGGCTCGTTCCGATTTTGCAACCTTGTTTCCTGGTATACTTAGATAGATATCTTCCTCAATGGACCCACCAGAACCTGATGTATAAAAACGATCAAAGAAACTATTTTTAACAAAATTTATACCCTGGGACTTGAATTACTTAATGTTTATACTTTATTGTTTTATATTTTAGAAACTATTTTGCATTTTGATTTAATCGATTACCATATATTGAATCGATGTGGTATTGATCTAAGATTGTTTTACAAATACCTTTTAACAAAACTTACTTTCTTTATTCCAGAGTCGGAAGTCTCCCGTTGCCCCTGCACTAGTCGCAAATCCTGCATACGCCACAGGCGCACCCTGGGTCGGATTTCTCCACTGCATAAACATTGATTCGGAGCTTTCCTTGTTCCCGGTTCCCACCCAAACATTCCCTCGATTCAACGTCACCCAGAACTCCCTGAATTCGGTGGAGGAGACGATTGGGTCGGTAGCCGCTGTGACTAGATGCTCGGAATTTCTTGTAATCCAAGATCGCTGGTTTTGAGCACCACCGAGCACAATCTCGTATGAATCATTGGTGATGCCTTCCTCCGGCGACAACGCAACGTGGACATTGTTTGACGCTGGACAATTTGAATAGTGCTCTTATATATATTTTGCATCAATTGTAATTAATTTTAGTTATAATTAAAACAAAAAAATCCAATAAAATCCAATAAAATACTTTTATTCTGTGACATTTAGGAAGGTTAATATCAAATTATATTTATCGGGAAATCTTATTCTACTAGTTTTGTAGAACTTTAAGAGGTTTTTCAAGGGCGTAACATGTACTCTATATTATTATGCAAGGGATCATTTTTTTAAATTATATGTCTGCGGCTAAGTAAATTAACAGCAGATAAATCATAATTATGTTTTGCTATTACCTCTGACAAGAAAATTGAAGCTAGTCATGTTGGTTGGTAGTCTTACAAACTGGAATGTATGTGAGCCATTTGTGGAGATGTTTATTCTTTCATTTGGACAAAAGTAAATGCTGTTGGTATATTCCCGTTTGATTCCCTCGGCCTTGAAAATAAATATGTTGTTAAAATAAATATGTGGTTATGTTTTCACAAGAACGATGCTGGCTGTATATTGTTGCGTTCATCGCGATTAAGCACTACATGTTTACGTTCACATAGTCCGACCGGTTAGTCTGGTGGTTAAGTGCGACGCCTTTCAAACAAAATTTTGCAGCTTCGAAACTGGTCGCTAGCTTGTCAGTTGTATCCCTGGGCAGGGCACATAAAGCCTGAACCTGACCGATTAATGGGTTCTACTAATTGAGGGAACGTGTGAATCATACGCAACCCGCTGCATTAGCTCCGGTAACCCGACGGTGGGCTAGGTAATCTGTCGATTGCACGTAGGTTAACCCCTTTGTTTTTTTCCATTTACGGGGATAAACATAAATAACATATCCTATTGATATTGTTAATTTAATCATTTAAAAGTTTAACACAAGTAGGTCTTAAGGCTTTGGTTTTATTAAAACATGGACGTGAGAACGTTTGGAATGTTAAACGTACCTGTACTAGAACGTGTCGAGTGATGAGATCGTTATCAACTATTCGTAGTTCGCCGTTACCACCTGTACAACAAGACGACGCGCCTACCATCGCATCAGCGCCAGCTGTAATGTACGTCAACACGTTACCAGCAGTTGTAAACCTCTGATTTTAACATTCGAACGTCAAGGATCATTCACCAAGTACCTGAAATGTTCTTGCTCCCAAGGTAATCGAATTGCAGGAGCACGTCCGTGCTTTGGGTTGATTGGGCATTAATACACAGCCGCCTTGACATCCCGTTTCTATTTCTTCGAGGAAAAGAAACGCCAGGAGGAATGATCACGGATATGCTGACCTGAATAAAATATATACATTCTAATCCAACACCTTACCAAGAAACATATTAACGAAGAAGAATCTTTGCAATAGTATTGTAGTAAAGGTAAATTCTTTTAGTATACATTCTCATCCATTTACCTCGGTACAAACGTCCAGATAGTTGTAAACAGTCAGTGGGATTCGAACCTGTTCCCCTCGAACCACAGAATAAGGTATTGTAAAGTCGATGAAAAATGGTTTAAAAGACCGTATGTTTTTCGGCCTCGAAATTCCGATACCAGTCGTAGGGTTGAGCGAAACAGCATCAGCTTGCCAGGTGGTGATTGAATCAGGAACGGTGAAAGTGAAGTTTTCGGATCGCGAACTTTTAGATAAAACATGCGTTATAATTACGGAGATAACACAAAATCCAAACAAGGTCTTGCCCTACCTCACATTAAAGCATTGCCAAACCCACGTCTCAGGAAAGAATGTTCTTCTGCGTTTCGGCAATCTGTCAACACAATTTGCGGTCACTAAATGCCAGTTAAAATAACAACTTTCAAAAACTCTTGCTCGTCAAGGTCGCGCCCACCTATTTGTTGGTGCGTCGTGACGTGGGATTTCTTGTGTTCGTAATGCCCCTGTCATCGTTCGCTTGATGAGCTGCGGCAACAGACGGGTGTGGGAGTTCAGGATGATCACATCAGTCATCACAACCATCCCAGATTCGAGGAAGGCGTACTCGGCGTCCCGCGACGGCTGGTAATCCCACCACATGTGAGCACTCCTTCTAGACCGACTTATCCGCCACCATTCGACCTCTTGTTCGTGGGGAAGGTTTCCCAAATCATACTCGAACATCTCTTCAAATAACTAAAGATCGCAAAGATGTTAAAAAATGATTACTTTCAAAGCAAGTATATTTTTTAATTTACATGATTTAATTGCTGGTTACCACTTTCAGAACGCATTTCTTATGCTGTCATCATCTAATTAAAATTTATCTACATGAAAAAAAGTCAACCAAATGTTAAAGATTGGCAAACACGGATTATACGTAGGAATTGGAAAAATCGGGTTTTAATTTATCAAATAGAAAAAATATTGACAAGTTTTTTTTTTAACTTACTCGTTCGGATGTAAGCATGTAGCCCGGTTTCATGAGATGCACGCTCTTATCCACTAGCGCAAGGCATACGCATGACCCCGGGTCCGACGTCACGCTCACTGTGACGTCACGGCCAGGCTTTGTCTCGTGGTTTGACGCATGTACGCGGACCTGCGTGAGTGCGGACAACGTCAATTGCAAGCGCGGTATGACTCACACAGCACTTTGAATACGTCACTGACCTCATTGTCGAGTTTGGGTTTCACCGGTACGTGGATACTATCAGCAACTGCCTCCCCAATGTCATTGACGTAGTAAACCAACATCCGGGAGAGCGGCGCCATGTTTGAAGTGACGTCAATAACCAGAGAAGTGTGGCAAATTTCGTTTTCCACAACTGAGGTAACAGTTATTTCATAAGCTTACGGTATATATAAAACTTTGCTAATTTACAAATAAAGCCTTAAAGATAATTATAAAGATATAATATATTTCACCTTTTAAATATTGTACAAATATAAAAATTAACATTTTACAAAGCTATAAATATCATCATTTTAGATTTGTTTATTTACATTTTTCTTACCACAGGATAAAGCGGCAAAACTACAGTAGTTAAAACACGTCAGTGAATAGTCATGGTATAATGGGAATAAATAATGATGTGACGTTAAACCTTAAAAGACTTACTTTCGGTGCTGGTTATTGGAAGTGGACGTAGTGCATCATTGAATGATGCTATTGAAGGCGGGGATCTCTTCTGCCTTGATTGAATCGCGCTGTTCTCAGGCGTTACCACCTTTTGCCCAATTTGTACTATGTTTCCTCTAGCCAGGATCTCGTAGAACAACGTAAAATTGCAGGGACATGTTGACTTTACAAGCACTTTGGCCTTTCCTCCAACCTGATTAATTGAAAAATCAAGCATTCCAGAAAGTTGGGTAAAAACTATCAAAACTTCTATTGAAAATATATTAACTCAGAGCAATTATGGCATACCGTCACATAATAATACTCCTCCAGGCCTCCAGGGAACCGAATTCTAAAACAAAATTGTTGAATATATATACTAACCGTTAAATGACTTCCTGGACCCTGAGCAAGGATATGACAGTTGCTTGGAGATTTCCACCCGAATATGTTTTTGTATATTGACTGGTAATGTCGGCCAACTAGATTTCCGTTGTAAGCGATCACACGAGCCTAGAAAATTACTTACAAGCTTTAGTTTACGGATACAAAACGAAATATTATCCGGGACCCGATTTTAGTTATATTGGTATAGACAAAAATATTTCACTTTTCGAACGGTATTTGTGACGATCCCACAATGTTTCGAAATTTGTCCCTGAAAAAAAATGGCATACCTCAATCCAGACAAGTTTGCTTGAGGTTGGTAAGCCAGGAATCGTAAAAGAGACAATTCCATCAGAATGAGAGGCAATCTCTTCTCGGAAGAATTGTGCTCTGTTAACTGAAACTATGAGGAGAATAGTTGCTCCTGATGCGGGACTCTTGTCCAAGTTTGTTGCAAGTATCTGTTTTAATTAGATGTAAAAATTTCAGAAAAATCATTCTGCCTGTTGTTCTTAAAAAAATAGTTTTGCGACGTTGGTTTGTTACTTATCTATACAATGCTGTGCCACGGTGAGTGCAGCTGTTAAATGTACATTAAAATAACAATATACAAAGAAAATTGTTTTAAATACATGGTGTCGGATAACGAGGTTTATTTTTTTTAAAGAATTATATTATATTATCCGGGCACTACTAAGGGCGAAAATACGGAACTAGCGTAATTTATAATCCTTAATCCCATCCTATAACTGCGCTGCGTTTAAACTACTGGAATGCAAAAAAGGTTAGCAAACCCCCAACGGTGATGACTTTTTAATAATTACCTTTAAATTAATTGCTTGCGTTTAATATTCGTATTTTTTTATATAAATATATTAATTTTCGTTGTTTTATATTTCCGTCGTAAGATTAACTACCTTTTTATCTGATATTTTATCTGATATGAACATTTTTTTCTTAAAATAAAGTTTTTCTTTCAAATCACCTTTCCTTTGAAGGGTATGCCAGGTTTGAAATGCGATCGAGTATCGGAGGTGAATTGAATCTCAATGTGCTGCCGAGATATTGGCGTTGTGTCATCGTACGCTGCAATTGTAGTGGAGTCGTCCGTAGTGACCTTTGCGGAAATGGCAAGCGCACCGCGGAAATGTGGGCTGAGGTCACTTGGGAGTAAATCTCTCAAGCAAACAGTGATTTCGCTCTCTCCGTTTATCTGTCAACAAGAATGTTGTACACAAAATAAATAGTGAACATAAATTTACCCGACTGCAATGGAAAAAAATAATGACATGTCAAGGATAAAATATCCTTGTATCAAAGATGAATCGCGGATAAACGCCATGGAAACCCCATTAATATCTCTGTTTTGAGTGGGGAAATTATCGAACCCAAAGATAAATCCACCATGATGGGCCGATAATAAAATTATTGTTTTACGTGGAAATACATAGTAACAATATTTTCGTCCAACTTATATATCCACATTGCCAATGTTGTTGTAAATAAAAACCAATTAAACATAAATTTGCACAACTATAATATAAATTTTAGTACGGTCGTGTGGTTAACGCGACTGATACATATACCTACTCCTATGCAAAAAGGTTTTGGTGACAAGCCCACTATGGTTTTGAAACTTGGCTCAGTTAAAAAATGATGATAACAAAATTTCCCATTCTGCGGTGTTGGAAGTACCTGTAATTCCCTGATGACGGAATTTCCCTGATCAAGGTACGCTGTCCGGGAGTAACCGATCCCAAAGACGGTCATGTTCACTGTCAGGTTCCCCACGACCGGTTTGCCGAACACGTAGTTGGCGTGCACCGAGATCCGTTCACAGTTGGAGCGAAAAAATGGCGGCGGGTTTATAGCGACCGCGAATTTTGGCAGAACTGCAAATACAGTGGCGGGGTGAAACAAATCGCCTTCCGTCTCTTTGAAATTTGATCTCACCCCACTAGACTAGTTAGCGGGGCGCGACCACACAGCAGCGTGGGACCGTGTTCAACGCCGGCGATAAATCCGGTCCAGGAACAGCTGCTTTATAAAAACCCAGCTTTGTAATGTTTGAACACTGAGGGGGACTTGCGACTTGTCACAAACAATGACTTTATTCTATTCCAGTATTTGTCCAGTTGCAATGACGTTTTTTTAGTCTCAGTTACATTTTATTGTAAAATAGGTCGCTCGTCCCATTATACAGCTGTTTGCTCTAATACAACTCTTGGGGCAATATTTGTGACAATTTTCATAAGACATTTGGGAAAAATTTGTTGTAATTTTCATAATAAATTTGGGTAATATTTGTGACATTTTTCATAAAAAATTTGGGCAATATTTGTGACAAATTTTAAAGAAAATTTTGGCAATATTTGTGACAATTTTCATAAGAAATTTGGAAAATATTTTGTTACAATTCATAAGAAAAGACAGTATACTGAATACCACATATCGATAACATGCATTCATTTACCGTATCTCTGTATTTCAAAGGTCGTGTTATACGAATGCTGTTGCATCTCAACAAAAATGGTCCAAGTTCCAAGAACCGGTTGGTCGGACAGGGGAAATGAAAAATTAACGATTCCTAAAAACACAAGTTGTTATTTCGTCGCACAGTGAATCACTCAGACAGCTAGAGCACTTTAGATTCGATAACAGCACGACCTACCGCAGCAAGCAGGCCTAAGATCTCTCCACTGCATCATTCGCACGTCATTTGGGGCCTGGCAACAATAAACCGCATTGCATTTATGGCGATTGCATGACTTATACGTAAGGATTATAAATATATACCAGTGATTCTAATGTATAGAATAATAAAGAACATTGTTTAATGTACAGATAATGTTACTTTCAAAGAATAGACCACTTACCACAACGTATGCTGTCACCTGGAAAACAATTTTTTATGACGTCAAACTTAATAGATAACAATGGGCAGTTTTATGACGATCGAGAATTCTCATTACTTACGTTTTCTCGAACCGGCTTCAAGTCCCTGTCCACGGTAAATACGTTCACGCGAACTGAAATACAATAGTCTTGTTGAAGAGCTGGCAATTCGCGGCTGATAGTAAACCGCCGAGAAGGCATTCGAGGTTAAAGTGAATATAAGTGGAAAATTGACACACAACAAGCATATGGTTTATACTGTTGGAGAAAAGTTCCTCTCTTTGTGCAAAGTACAGAATCGAAGGTCGATAAGCCAGATTTATCGATTTAATTAAATTTAACAGGTTCTTTTACAAGTCGGCTTTGTGGTTTCTAAGAATTTGTCTTATGCTTATTGCCTTACCAGTTTGGGCTGGTTTATATATCGGTTTATCGGTTTGTACGAACGCTGAGAAGCCTCTGTTCACCACCGTAACCGCAGTTGAGTTGTAAAAGTTGAATCCGGTTGAGTGGTGACAGTTTCCACATATTCTTAAGCTTGCCTTACCCTCGTGCCCAGTCGGTACCTGTAAAGATATTGGCAATTCTTTATTATGATGTTTTTAGTGTTTTTTCCTGTAACACTTGGCAAGGATTTGACCAGTCAAAAAATAGATATTCCAAACGTGTTAAGTGCATGTCAAAATTGCAGAAACTGAAATTACCTTTAAAATCACTGTACCAGATTCCACAATTTCTTCGGACACGCTTGCGATCATATTCTCACGAAGATCGACCAATTTCACGTTAACCCTCACGGGGTTAACATAATTGAAGATCCTCACGCTCACGGCGTGATCTACCCCAACTCGGAAGACGGCCGGTGACGTCACAATGTAGCCACTATGGTGTAACAACAACTCGTTATCAGTGGCATCGAAAAGGAAATAGGAAAGTGAGCAGTTACGGATTCAAAATCAACAAACACGAGGGCCAGGCGATGGCCAATTGCGGATGTATTTGGCGCGTGCGGATGTTAAAATTAGACCCCCTGTGACGCCTCGGCAACCCGTGCTCACCTCATAAGAAACCGAACAACATAAAACAAAAACCAACAGAGTCACAAAATGTTTTCCCAATTACGGCTCCGAAACTTGTGGCACCGCCGAAAGATCGTGACAAAATAATCACGACGATTTTCGAAGGGCTGCCAATTAGGACTACCCTGGCGCAAGACCAGAAACAATTAGTCCTATAAATTTATACTACCAATAAAATTGGTGCGCCATTGAAATAGCGATTGATCGTTAGATATATCTAGATTGCTTAATGAAACTTGGAACGACGAATTCAATAAAAATTCGTTTGGAAAACAAGTCATCAAGAATTCCACACGATAAAAAGAGGTTTTGATATGGTCGTCAATTGGGTGCGAAGCGCTTTAACACGAACCATAGTTGGTACCACTTGCACACAACTGAATTACCGAGTGACTTCTTACACAATCAGCATCAAGAATCATTTACTTTTCTTGGTTTAATAAACGCAAAAGTATGAACTTAAAGGATAGCACGCTAGTTCAAATAAATATAAATAAATATTTAAGAGCTGAAAATTTAATTGCGATCAGCAGGTCTATTGCCGCCCAAATTGTGCAACCATCCACCTTACTGGATAATAAGACTCGGACAATTTTTTTTGAAAAAAATGACCTATTATGACCTTTAGACTTGTTGATCACTTCAGCTATTAAATATTTATTTATATTAAAGTTAAATATAGGGACTTTCTATTGGATATAAAAATTAAACGATTACTTAAACGTCCGATTAAAAATCACTGATCTAAGGCAACATCTGTCAGTGTCGGAGCAATGGACATAGCCTCAAATAATTGCAAGGATGGAGGTTGAATCTGAACTTTTCAAACCGTAGTCCTTATTTACCCCGTTCCTGTATACAGGAGCATTACTGCGGTACTCTTCACAATGCCAAAAAAGTGAATGGACTTGGCTTAATAAAAAAAAGATAATTGCAATAAAGTTGACGCAAAATGTAACCTTCGCAATAAACGTTAATGTAAATTTACCGGTTGATCCCACAAGGCTTACTTACCTCTGAGTAAAACTGTACGCATAATTTAGACTGCTAAGGAGCACCACAGCTTCCCATAGACGACTTCTCATTTTGTTGAGTTAGTTTCTGTGTTATGCTTTCGCTGGCTTATCCTCTCGTAACTGAATCGCCGGACACTGTGCCTTCCGACCTAGATCACATCGTCACGCATGAGTTGGCCCACTGAGCTACCGGAAATCTCTGTTTTCTTCTTCCCGATCTGATACTTGCAAGAGAGAGCCCGGGGCACAATTGCCGTAATGATAAATAAACAGGAGAGATAAAGCGCGCCGCAATCATTACATCATCGGTTACAGTGGCTCCTTTTTTCGATCGCCATTTATTGCGTCACGAGATCATTGATTCACCCTATGTACTGCGGTTGTTTGCTAACCATGTTTTCGCGACAATTAATCGAGCGCCTTTTGAGAAAATTTCAACGAGTTTGATTGTTCCCAGGCCAAAAGAAGGACCTCTTTGTCATAGAGAGTTATAATCGGGCGCGATGTAAGTGTGTTGTATCCGCTCCGTGTGACCTTACAGGTTCTAACATCTCATTTGACACCTAAACGCCACTGACATTAAGGTCGTGTTGTTTTAATCCGATTCGGATAAAGATGATTATATACTACCTAAGATAACACAAACTTAATTTCTAAGTACTTTATATAAGAAGTAATTGCAGACAAATAGCTGTAAGCAAAAGCATGTTTTCAACAACGAGATGACATCAGTTGCACTAAAAAGTACAGGCTAGTGTCAAGTTATTTTTGTTTTCTGCTCAGTGTTAAAGCTTTACACAATCGGCCAACCCTAAATTTGATTGATTACCCTTAATTCCTTCGCCCTGTTGCGCCCAATTCATACAAATTCGCAACTAGCGTAAACTGGTGTACCGGGCGAGGCCCCACTTAACCATTTGACATGCGGATCGCATTACGTGCTTCTAAACAATGCAAATACTGTGTCCAAGCCTGCACATATTCCCGTACCTTAAATTTTAGAACGTAAATGCGCAAAACCCACCATCTGTTATCAGTTACGCTCGACTTAGCGTTGAGATGTTTGCTTCAACTGCTGACCCCGCGAGTAGTAATGATCTGAATCGGTTAGTCTTCGAAAAAAGAACTTCGCAACAGTTTATTTTAGGTCGCTTACGTTATACAACTCGAGATTCGGCCGAATGTTGTTACTACTGTTAGGCTATAATTAAAAGGTCATTTAATTTGCATGTTGTAAATGACCTTCTGTTGACGGCACAGAAATGGCACCTACACATATTATTAGTGACATCTTTTTTTTTTAATTAATGAACATCCCACAGCTAATTTTTTTCACATTTTCCTTGTTTCGTATTAAG
Organism: Ciona savignyi; assembly: GCA_000149265.1. NCBI lineage: Eukaryota > Metazoa > Chordata > Ascidiacea > Phlebobranchia > Cionidae > Ciona > Ciona savignyi. The sequence goes on along the minus strand of CH002812.1, from coordinate 251,886 downwards.
AAATCACACTTTATTATTATAGTTTCCGAATGAAAAACGTTTACTTATAAGAGGTGCCCTTGGAACATATATTTTTGATTTGGTCCACAGTAAACTTCTTAAACAAATATAGTTTTGATAAAGTATGCACTAAAGCTTCCACAGTATTTACACAAAAATGTACAAAGTTGTGTTACGAAGATTATTTCTGTGCAAAAGGGTATAGAGAGTAGGGGTCGTAAGTTTTCAAAGCGAAATTTTGGAATTATAGTAAAAGTGCTAACAGGATTGCCACAGAAAATGTGACAACTTTTCCAGGAAGATGGACAGTAGCTGAGTCACCGGGGGGCGTGATGAAAAACGTGATCGGTGCGGCATTGGAAGGGTCGCCAACGTTGTTCACAGCATCGTAAGCTCTAATAGCAAAGGCAATTCTATGGGGAAAGGTTATTTGCGGTCTGTGTTAAAGTGTGTGAACCATCCCTTTACAAGCATTGCTAGGATTAACACTCACGTCACTTTATCGCTGTGGCCTTGTAAATCCGGCAAAACAACCAACGTTTCTTTGGTCCCCGCCTGCTGCGGCGAGGTAAGCGATCCCTCTTTGATATGATCTTTGCTGATGGTATCACAAGATGCGAAGTTGTACAAAAGCTGAGATACATTGTTGATCGTATAGCGAAGGTCGTACCTCGAGGCTGCGAAACATAATACGTTTAAATCTACTCGGTAAGACGGAAATTGCAGTATAATTACCATTTCCGCTGTCAAAATCGGATCCGGGCGCAGTGAAAGTTAAACTTAGACCCTGGGAAAAGCTGTAAACGTCGTTTTGTTCGACAAAAAGATCCAGTATCCTGCTTGGTGGAAACGGGTCTCCAATAACTGGAATTCTGAAATTGGTTAGTTTGTTTATCATAAATTGCTATATTCGTTATACCAACAAAGCATAAAATTTAAAACGGTATTTTAGCAAGCGTTAAATCTAACTGCTATAAAAAGGTGAATAGGCACTGGCCAACGTAGGTAACGAATATTGCAGCGAATGCCCCCGATTTGCTAGGCTAGGTATTCTCGCGCCTAGTTAAATAAATAAATTTATTTGTCCATTGCAGTGTATGGAAGCCTTTTAAAACAGGGCTATTTTAAACTGCATGTTTTGTTAAACTACTTATATATAAGGTTGGAACTCGAGAAATTCCGTTTTGGCGTTACGAATGGCTATGTTCCATGTCTGCAGATTTTACTGCTCGTCGGTGATAGGAAAATATATTATTGTTTTATTTTTTGGTCTGCGATGTTTCCACATTCACAGCACTTTGTTTCCACAAAAGTAAAGCGAAATCGAATATTAAGTCGGTTTCGATCCTTTAACAACGTACCACTTGGAACTTTGCTGTGGCCGTTAAGAACTTACTATAACCACTTCTTTGGAGTGGTAAATAAGCAACAACGGCCCAAAATGACAAATATTAATTGGACTACCAAATTAACATAGATTTGATGAAAATGTTTAAATGCAAAATTTATTAGAAAAAAACTTGGGATGAAATAATTAGACCTTTGACATTAGGATATTTATATTTTTCCTAAATGGGTAAACGCAAGGGAGATTATCACAAAGGCAAAATATTACCGCAGTTACTGCATATTGTTTATAATGAAGTTCTTTCTCCTGTAGCAGTCCCCTAAATCATTGTTTGTGGACGATGTCTGCAAAGTTCTTTGCTATAAGACACAGCTTACCAGATAGAGACCGATTTCGATAGAGCATTTCAAAGTCTACAATTCAACCCACCAATCTATTCGGACTAAGTTTCTAATCAACTGTAAACTAAATTTGTTGGACATGCAGAAAAGCAATCACAGTAATTTTTAACGCGTGATATATCAGAATGTGTTGTTATTTGATATTTCTGAACTGTTTTGGTGGAAAAAATAAAAATTTCGGAAATACAAAGAATTGACAGATTGATTAGCATTATGTTACTAACCCTGAGTACGAAAACCCGGCGTTGGTGACCACTCTTGAAAAATTTCCAATTCCGCTTGTGGGCGCTCGAGTTTGATATTTTGCTGCGTTCGGATTTAGAACAACAGTACCTGAAATGTTGTGTGATGGAATGGTAATTTGGCCGATTTATATACAATGTTTTTTTTAACTTCGTCTTGAGGCTGTGCCAATCGAGGGCTCGAAATTAGAGCAACAAAAAATGAAAAAACAAAACAAAACAGCAACTGAAAGTTGTGTTACCGAATGTTTAACGTAACCCGTACATACACAGCATGGAATATATAAAACGGACCAAGTGACAAGAAAAACACGGATTTATAACCGAAAACATGTAAACTTGGAAAAGTGACTTTTTACACATAAGTAGCCTAAAGATTAATGATTGAATATAGACCAGCGTTTCTCAAACTATGGGTCGCGACCCACCGGTGGGTCGCGAAAGGAATCTTGGTGGGTCGTGAACAGTTATAAAAAAGCTCTGATTAACTATACTGGCTATTTCCTATACACAAATGATCTTCACCTGACCTCAGGTCATTGAACCTTTCGTCTCTCACACATGTTTCAACAACTATATATAAAGTTAAGTGGGTCGCCATAAATTGTGGTAATTAATAGTGGGTCCCAAAACTAAAAAGTTTGAGAACCACTGATATAGACAATTAGGTTTCTCCGTTTTTGTGCATTGGGATTCGTTTGCATGTTGCTGTTTATTTTAAATTTACGGTTGTTTTGCTGTATCAGCGATTAATAACATAAGTTATAATGCATAGAACATTCCACTAAATATAAACATAAAGTTTATTCACCGTTAACTTACCCTGGCTATTTATTGTTCCGACATTTAGGGCCGCACTTGATCCAGAGTGTGGAGTAGATGTGTTGGATACCGTGTTAATCACTTTCACCTATTTTTAATAATTTTTTAAACATTTATCAATCTAAATCAAATTTTAACCGCCCTGTTATGGATCACATAGCTCGTAAGGTGGTAGGATTAAAACCACCATCTAGCTTATCGATCGAAGTCTATCCTTGAACAAGGAGCTTAGAGGAATTAATTAAATAAAAATATGTAGCAATATACCCATCGACTGAACATACTTTTCTACTTTTGGTAATCAGACAGTGAGCACGAGTTACGACAATTGTCCGAGTTACATCGCTCCCATATCTTCGTTTTCACCCCCGGAAATAAAGATAAGTTCCATTCTAAATTATGTTTTTCATACTGGTCGAATTTGGCATCATAGTAAAAACTCGGTCACAGTTTAACGTGTAAAGGGATTGAAAGAAAAGTGTAAGATTATACGCTACCTCCACCGAGTATCTCCCCGGTTGGTTATAACCAGTGAAGTATCTGGAGTAAACACCGTCATTCAATCGGACATCTGGTGCTGTTAAATTGAAAAAATATAAATGAAGTGAGAATGGTTGTTACGCATTAATTTAATCGGTATTTTTGAAAGGCGTTTTTATAAAGCGACTTGATAGAAGAAAGTTACTCTAATTAAACGTTTTAAAAACGTAATCAACCGTCTCATGTATTTGAGTTAGAATTTATCAGTATGCAAATATAGAATAGGATATTCATGTTTATCCCCGTAAATGGGAAAACCAATGGGGTTATTACACACGGGCAATCATTAGATCACCTCGCACCTACCGTCGGGTTACCGGAGCTATTGTAGTGTGTTGTTTATGTTTCACCAGGGCCAAAAATCTATTAAATTTCCAGCGAGTAAGAATTCACTCGCGTGTGGAATCTCACGCCAGTAACTCAAGTAAATCGTCACGCGAATAACGGGAGTAAAATGGCTCGCAACTGTGGTTTGTATAACGTAACTGTTTAAATGTGGTACTATAAGAATCTTACATTATGACGTTGCTGTAAGTATTATAGACAGTATTCGGACGCGCCATGTGTGTAATAAAAACGTCATACTCCAGTTGAATTTAACGAATGAGTCCAAATTGTACCTGCTCCTGCGTCATAAAGCTCCATTGTTTCATCCCTTCCATCCGGTTTTCCAATGGTGGCGAAGACCTGGGCTCCAAGAATTGGAGAAAACCCTTGCGATACCTACAAACGATTTATTGTCATAGAATCCGGCTGTTTAGCTTACTGGTTCGTAGTGCGTCGCCCTTTTGCCGAAGGTTTGTAAGTTCGAAACTGGTTGCTAGCTAGTCGGTTATGTCCGTGTGCAAAGCCCTTTATGTCCGTGTGCAAGGCAGCGGTTTGTTGGATTGTACTAAATTATAGGCAGGTCTCAATCACACACAGAACACTGCGATAGTTTCGGTATCTAGACGGTGGGAGCGAGGTCATTTGACGTTTACCTGTCTTTTAACGTTCATTGCGTTTTCCCAGTCACAGGGATAAAGATGGAAAATCAAACCTAGATATTTAGTTTTTGGAAGTACTCTACCTCTTTACAAACCACTCCCTTTTAGTAATGCTTTAATTAAACACTGTAACAATTGCAAGTTTCGTTTTGACAGATATTTGTAGAATGTATTTGTAGGCATGCCTTTGATTTCCATAGAAACTATATTCAGAGCTTTGACATCTCTGGAAAATTAATACCAAAATAATATCTAATAAATTTCATGCTTACGCAATCGAAATTCCCGTTTGACGTTTTTATTGCCGCAAAGTTATAATGCCACAGCTGCAGTGGGTTTTTATTTTAAAGAAAACCTGACGTTACATACCTGGGCGTAGACAACAATTGCTTGTCCAGTGCCAACATCTGTTTGATCTAAACCTGACGAAACGACAATCGGCTCGACTTGTGTGCTGAAGGCTGCTGAAGTGACAGTCGCCGTCACTTGTTGACTGTAAGCGGATGATGTGGATACGTAATACCCACCAAAGTCCAACCTGAGCAAAGATATTGTAGAATGATGGATTTTACCGAATTGAAGGAAAGTATCAATCAATCATACACAACGCGCTGCATTAGCTCCGGTACCCCACGGTAGGTGCAAGCGCAGGTGATCTGACAATTGCCCGTGTGTCAACGCCCATTGCGTTTTCCCACTAATGATGATAAATATAAATAAACTATTCTATATTATTTAAATTCCGTGTCACAACATGTAATGTCAGGTTGAACCTGTATTTTTCTTTAATTTATGAAGGTTAATAATATTTCGAAATACACACTTGGCAGGGTGTAATGGGGGTGTTTTATCGTTGCAATTGAAATAAAAAATACTATGTCCAATAATTTGTTTGGCCATACATTGCGCAATATATGGGCAGGATTGCGATTTGCCAAAAACTGTAAGTTTTTATTTTATTTTTTTTACCGCACTTGGTTCCGACCCCATTATGGGCTGGTTGCTAAAACCATTTTTTGTATGTAACTCTATCGGTTGCATTCAGCCACACGACCGGAAAAATCTGTACCAGTTTTCTAACTCGCATTTTTATACACAAAATCCCCTTGACCTCTCGTGGATAATTAAACACCGAACAAAACTAACCAACTTAATTACCTCGGCTGTCCCAGGCAGAGGAAACTCCACAATATCGAAATCCTTGTCCGTTACTGCCAGTGGATGACCATCGCAACTGTTGCTGGTGACCAATGGATTGGTAGAGAATGTACAGCCGGAGGGGTGCTCCAACTCAACGTTTATCGCAATGTCGTACTGGGACCAAGTAAATGAGAACACAGTCTTGTTACCCACAGTCGAATCGATAGCAACCGAACCAGTGTATGTGGAGTACTTGTCTATATTGAACGACGTACTGTGGACCTGTAGAACGGGGTGGGAGTGATTAAAATTAGCATGATCCAATATAGAACTTGTAATACTAAGATGGATTAGCTCAAATTCGATTTTTAACCATAGAATCATTTAAACTCCCTACATATCTGTGGGGAATAAGTATAACGAACAGTTGCGCTAGAATAAGATGTAGGTATTTCATGTTTTTTCACGTGTGTGAGACGTATAATAACGTTATCACACTGTTTCTCAGCCACCTCAAATATTTCCGTGAAAACATCGCCGTCATCGTGCTCAGCGATCGTCTGGAATGCTCCCAAAATAGCAGTGATGTCATCCTCGTTTCCAAAAAACCAGACTCCGTTTGTGTCAATCACTAACTGCTCGAGGTCGGCATTGGCGGAGGTGGTATAGTATATTGCATCGACAATCGCCATCTAAAGAATTGGTTATTTTATGGTGAATGTGTAAAAGAAAAATGCGTTTTTAAACTGAAACTTATCTGATTTACTAACAAATACTTAAGAGAACGATCTTAAATTGTTAACCCTTTAACTCTCGACAACTGTTTGATGATCGTACCTACTGCAGTGTATATTATGGTGTTATACTGTGGGATCGAGAAATACCTTTAGTTTTAGCACAACCCATTTATCCACCGTGGTCCAGACAATATTCGCTTGTAGCAAGCAAAGGAAATGTGCATTAAACACTGTTTTATCAACAGAAACCCCGTGTAAAAAGAAGGTTAACCCCAACGTTTTAAGAATATTTTAATTATGGCACACAATAAAAATCTTATTTCGTTTACCACAAGCAAATTTTCAACTGTATGCTATTTTTCACTTTATGCTTTGATACTGAGCCAGCCCAAATAATAAACATAATATCCTTTGTGGTGTCAGTAGTCTAAAAAACAATACAAACATTGCTAACCTTTTGGACAACTTCATCTGCGACATCGGTGACGTAGGGATATTTATTTTCTGCGCCATCAGTGAAAACTACGATGTTCCCCCCAAACGCACTTTCTCCATTTTGTTCCAGCAATGAGACTGCTTGCTATAGTAGAAGTTTGCTTAAAAACAGTTTAAATTTTCCCTTTATTTTACAACTTGTTTAACCAATGAACGCTATACAGATTGCTTGGTATATTTTTAAATAGATTATGACAATACCAGACAACACAAAAATCATTTTAAAATATTTGGGATCACCTATAATTTATTCCATTTAGCTCCTACAACGCACAAAACAGTAAGTGGAAAGGTAATGGGATCAAACCAGTCGGCTGGGTGCTTACACGCGTCACAGTTAATGGGTGTTACCAAAAGCCAGTAGATTAATGGGTTAAACAAAGATTGAAGAGATATATCCGCCGTTGTTTTAAACAGATGGTGACTATGGACACGAAGTAATATGACGACTATGTATGTTTGCACATCTCCGGGGATAAATATTTACCAACGCCAGAATAAATAATATCATGCGTAATTTTTAGTTGATAAGCTTTTACAAATTAATAATTTCCCTATAAGACATATCTGGGCCTAAAACTATTGTTTGTTCGTGAAATTCGTACAAGTACGAAAGTTTATTTTTGCTTATTTTCACCTGAATTCCACATCCAATGCATGTTTTTCCGCCCGTGTTGGTAGGGATTTTACTTAACAGGTATTCTCTGTCGTTTTCGCTTTGTATCAACCTAAGCGAAGCCAAGGTTTGCGCCGTGTCACTAAACTCTACAATGGCAATTTGGTCGCCGCTTGGTACTGATTGAGAAATGAACATGCTGACCGCCTGTCGCATTTGTTGAAGACGGGTCTGCATTAAAAATATTAAGCATTTTAGATCATGTTCGAAAAGAAAAGAAGCTGACCCATACACGGTGTTAAGGATCGAAACTTGAAGGGTTTTAACAAAGAAATTACGATTTTTTCATTTATAAGGCATCGACAATTTTTTGCAGAAAACGCATATTTTTTAAACTTTATAACAGCAAGGATATTTCCCGGAGAGATCATGTTTACTAATAAGTTCTAGAATGCAACTTTACCAAAAAAGCTAACGTTCTGGGTTGTTTAATTTCCCTGTTTAATACTGTATAAACATTGGTTGGGTTATTTAAATAAATCGATTAAAATATTAATTATTGTCAAATACGCACCCCATCCATGCTACCGGACGTGTCCAATACTAACACGTATCTTTTGCTGGACTCTACTTGTACGAGGCGAAAGCTCGGTTTGGTGTTGAGGCCGTCTTTAGTTGGGTTTGTACCGTTCACGAAGTCTTTCGACTCCATGATCACCTCCCACGTGCTTTTCAAGTCGCAGAGCCGGTTTTGTTCATTCGGGGCTTCTTTGTTGTGGAGGTTGTACGGGTCGGTTTGGTCGTCGTGGCAGAACATGGTGACCTATATACAGGAAATAATAAAGATTTTGGATTTATATTAGGATAAGATATTCATGTTTATCCTGGTGAATGTGAAAACGGAAAGTACGTTAACACACGGGTAATCATCAGATTGACTCAGATTAGCCAAGTCATAACCGAGCTATTGCAGTGTGTTGGGTGTTTATGGTTCGTATTTTACAAACGATTTGTTGAACCAGTTATCTTATAGAGCATTAAAACTGCAGTTGAAAAACTATGTAATCAAAATTAGCTACCAGTATGTTGTGTCTCTAAAAAAGGTTTTATCGAAACTAATAAAAAACTTACATAACTTACATCATATTGCAATAGCTCTAGCAACCATAGGATGGTCGCAGTCAGTAATCATGACTCTTATTATATTATTAAACATGGAAGAATAAGAAAAAGACAAATTAAATTAGTGAACGCGATTGTAAATTTCAAATAAGGCATGTGTTATAAGTTTCCTAATGAAAGTATAGTTATTGCTTTGACATATATATGTGCTGGTATCGTGGCACAAGTTTTCTGATGATAATTGTTGCCTCGACCTCGGAAAGATATTGATGAGACATCAATGACGTGGAAAGTTCTCTCGTTTGCTCGGACGAAGGTAGAAACTGACAACCATCCTCCATCAGTCCATTCTCCAAGTTCTTCTGACAATCACGTGACGTTCCGGTCGAGTAATCAATCACCTTGTTTCTGCCGCTCAGGGTAACTGGGCACCTGTTGGTGTGGAATATGCTTTGTTTAATTTAAGAGCACAATGCATGGGCTTGTTATATACTGTTTAACCAGTGATTTTCTCAGTGAATGTTCCTTATCCGCATGGAAATTGTTTTTTTTGGATTTGTGTATTTTTTGCATATAATTTCTATATTAGGTTTTATTGTCCAACATTGGGCTAGTTTTAATCACCTGGTCGCTTGCACCGAACCGTCACTGGCAAAGTAATATGGGCTGTAGCCAGTCGTGTAGGTTTCATCGAACACTCCCCACCGTAAATGCGCCCATTCATGAACGATCGCTTTGCCTGGACGAAATGTTTTTTATTTACTTTATTTTATACCTGGCTTAGTTTCGAAGCCATGTTGGGCACGTCACTAACATTGCATGATTTATGTAGAAAACGGTATATGAATCGGTTGCTTGCACCATCAGGCCACACAATCGTTTAAATAGGTTTTTGTTGGCAGGTGTTAAATTGTTTTTTTTAGAGTTCCAGAAAATCTTTATGTATGGTAAATATTAACGCTTGATATGGTTTACATTAGTTTCGTTATTATATTATTATTTACTAAACCCATAGCCTTTATCTCTTTTAAAAACCTTAATGAGTTTGCAGCACGGTTTAGTCCACGTAATAATAAAACAACCACATGTCAGAATGATATTTTAAATTTACGAAAACAAGCCTTTACCTCTTGGACCGAAATCTTGAACGAAGGAAGCATTTCTAAGATAGTCTGGAGTCAAATGGATGTAACTCGCTGGCTCCCCACATTTTCCGTATTGTAATGTATACGGGGTGTCTTGGTACGCAGGGTTCGCCTGGGCTACCAGAACATCCGCCTGGTACACATTTTAATTTTTTTAAATACACACAATCGAAATCGTATTCTTTTATGGTATAAATTGGCTGAAGATCTATTATTACCCACACATTGAATGTCACAACATCATGTTATAAAGTGAATGTTTTTTGGTGTATACAAACTATAGGTATACATATAACAATTGTAGATAATAAGCTGCTGATTCCGTTTACCATTTCATAACTTTCGCTCCCAGCGCGGTCATAATAGTTCTGTTTGCTCCATGTTTTCGGTATAAGAATAGTTATTTCGTGGTAAAATGCCCTTCGCTTAGTTGCTGTGTATAGATCGCTGGATGCTTCAGTCCATGCGTCCTGAACGTAACAACAAATAATAAATTATATTTGCAAAATCTCCAACACGTGATTTCATACGCACGACTAAACTTTTTTTTACCAATATCCACGTTCTCACTTTGGTGCATGAGCTAACTTTTATTGCAATCAAAGCAACAAAACACACCAAAAAGATAGTCGGTTGGTTCTTCGGGCAAGGCACTTAGCGGACATTGCACCAAGACGCGGGGTTGGTGAACTCTACTAAAATTAAAGAAAGGGTAACGATCTTACGCAACAAACCGCAATACCTGCGGTAATACGACAGTGGGCGTGTTGCTATCTAGTGATTGGAGGTGTGATAACTTTTCACTCAGGGGAAAACATAAATATCATATCCTATCCTTACAAGCCGATTGTGTCCTTGCACATGGCAGTTAACGGCAGTTTTTTTATTCAGGATTAAATAGGTAAAAAAATACCTGTGGCATTGACATATCATATCAAACACACTCCAATAGCTCCGATAACCTGGCGAAATCATGTTATCTAACAATTTGCTTTGCTATATCCACCTCTTGTTTTTTCCAAACCTCGAATAAACATTACTATATATAAAAACGGCACTTTGAACATGTGAAGCATCTGGTCCTGGGTACACCAAACTTTCCACCGAGAAAGTGGTATCGCTACCGCGTTGGGCTTTGTTGACCGAGAAAATGGTATCGGTGCATCGCTCTGACTGTTGTTTCCACGCAATGTGAAACCAGGTCAGAAGTTCATTTCTGAGGTAAATCGATTTTTGTTGTGTTTGTTTTTTTGATAGTCATATATCAAGATTGTAAAAGATCCCCCGCAGTTCTGGGCCTTGCTTTTCCTATATCAATTTGTTCAAGTCTTGAAGCATTAAACTAATTAATTACAAATTGCGCTCTTTTAAATGTCAGGTTAAACGCCAACTTCTCCGTTGTTTCATACAACATACCATGGTCATATATCTAACGTGTTTCACCCACTGTTCGTTTGTCGTTTTTTTTCTGCTACTTTTTTAACATTTCTACTTTCTTTATTACCGAAACAAGAACAAAAAAAACCAAAAGGGAAACCTTGAATAACAATTCGTCGGCTGTTATGTTGTAGTTAATAAAGGTTGTTGTAATGGTTGAAGTAATTCGGATTGTTCATGATAAAGTAATTTGGATTGCTTCTCGCATTCTGAAAACCCGACTTATACAATAAACATTTACGTTGCATAGCCAGCAATAGCCTATTAGATGTGCAAACAGGCGTGTTTTGTCACGCATTTGTATTAGTTGTACATATACGTAAATGTCGCTTAGCAACGTTAAGTTTTTCATTGAAATTGCCCTTTTTTAATACAATTTCCAATTGTTGGGGTGTTGGTACGTTTTGTTTAAGTTATCATGGCAACGTTTTTAAGTCATTTGTGTGACCGAATATTAACGCTAACGAATCATACAGAAAATTTTAAAAAACATAGCTAAGTGCAACGTTAGATTGTACCAGAGTATTTTAAACGTAGATTAACTCAGTGCAAAACCGTTTTCTTTATATCTTCTGTGCTTTTTTCTCAATTTGTAAACATCGCACGATAGGACATAACCGACCAGCTAACGACTATTCTATAATATGATGATATTTTGAAGTTAAATGAAAGAGAAATAACCACGAAGAAAACATGGTTATACTTCTCGTATATTACTCAACCAACTACAAAAACACTTTGCATTTGTATATTCGTTGTGATATCTGTGACCAGTTTTCGGTCACTGTCTTATTTTGTCACGTCTTATTTGGGTGAGCTTGCTGTATTTTTTAAATATTTTTAATATTTAGTTATGCTAGCACACTTAAGTCATGCAGCAAGTTGTTATAGCTTTATAATTATATTTTTCGCTCCATCGTTATAGAAGACCAGCGCGGATCAATTACATGATGAGAAACATACCTGGGCAGTTAAACTTAACTCCCCAATTGCCGGACGTCCTAATTAATAACAATAAATAAAAGGGAAATCATCAAAGTTATCACGCACTTCAACAATTTTCATACAATATATATAAAATATGTTTCTGGTAACATACTTGTTATACGCGTTGATTTAGACTTCGATTGGAAACAACATTGTCAAAAAGAAAATTTAAAACGAAGTTAAACAGGTAACACAAGTTGCCAAATTGGCTACATTTTACCAACTGAAACTGTAATGACTTTCCGTACGTGATTATAAATAATTGCCGTAGTAATGTATGTAACTCCATAGACCGTTGAAGTCCGTTTGTGGACACAGAGAGAATCGCCACGAATAAATTTACCTGAATAGCTGAGATCAAGTACAGGTCTTCTGGAACTGCTGGGTTGATTGCAATTACGATTCCTGAATACGCGTTGTCATTTAAAACAATATTAGACGCAGTTATACAAGAACAAGTTAGAAAAACGACGAATAATCCGATTCTTAACATGTTAATCTTTCAAAGTACATTCCTTGGTGTAAGAATTAAAAATCACATAGAGATAAAACAAAACAACTAAAATATGTATATATAATAATTTACTAGGCCCTAGGAAGTAATATAGAAGAAACTACCGTGCGGCGATATATTCTACCCATGTTTATAGTTCGTTAGTGTTTGAAAAACGCAAGTAGATAGTGTAATGATTCTTCGTCAATAAACATTCGGGTTACCGGACCTATTGCGCTGTGTGAAATACGATAAAATCGTTGTTACATTTTTTAATAAACCACTAAAGCTGGGTTTAGGCAACATTCGTGAAGAGCCTTGCTGTAGCCTAGTACACAACGGAATAATCTGATGGCTTCTTTTCGGACATCTTCCGGCCGACCGTAGAATGCACCGAGAAAGAGTAAACTTGCAAAGTTGTAACGAAAGTTAACTATACACTAAAACAGTTTAGCGATTAAAAAAGGTTGATGTGTATTTGAGTAGTGCCGACATCCGTTGCCTGGCAAACAAAGTACATCGTTAGCTTGACTCGGCCGGAATACTTTTACGCCATTACATATATATATATTGATATGCAAACACATTAAGATATGTTATTTTTTTGTGTTTCCTGGTTTAAACAAAAATAAAACAAACACACTTTTAAAATATAGCAGAGAAGTATCTTTTTTTTATTCTCGTGAGCCAAAGGAAAAAATGACAAAACAATAGTCGAGCACCTAATTAAAAAAATGTAATCCAATCAATTTACGAAATATACGGTCACGGTCTTGCGGCATTTTAAAAGGATGAGCTTGAATGTTCGGCCCTTTCTTAGCATGACATTAAAATAAAAGGCCTTGCATTATGTTAACTGCGCGTACTGTACCACACATGAAAAAGATATACATGAACCATTGTTTTAAGTATGGCACCCGAGGAATTTCCGAAACAACCCAAATTTTGCAATTATCCCCTACGGTTGACTTTATCTTTATTGTCCGATATATTTACACTGTAAATAACTGTTTACCCTAAATTATATTCTCCACAGAGGAATATCAAAGAAATCCGGAAATTTAATAAAGGCCTGGTTTCTTTAATTTGGAAACTTGTTATGGGAATTCAGCCATGCAAGTGAATGGACATCCTCATTTACCCCCTCACCCATCGCAGAGTTACTAAAACTAACCCTATATATTAAGATATTCCTGTTTATCCCCGTGAGTGGGAAAACCAAGGGGGTTAACACACTGCCAAACGCCAGATCACCTCGAGCCCACCGTGGGGTTACCTGAGCTATTGAAGTGTGTTGTGTTGGATTCAGACCAACAAATGAGTAGATCCCATTAATCTGCTGGGTTCGGAAAGTGTCCGTTAAGTGCCTCCCATGCCCAAGAACACAACCGACAAGCTACGTCTTGCATTGGTTTATTATTTTACACCAAACTAAAAATGGCAGTTTTGATTTTGATAATAACTAGCTTTGTGAAATGTAATAAAAAAGATACTTCATTTTCGTTATTTTGCCTTTTGAAGCTTTGTTATTATCAACAGTTTCAAACATGTTGAACATGGAAAAGATACAGATAACATAAGTAGGCTTTTCAGTTTTGCAAATGCTGCTGAACGGAAAGTTGAAACTTGTAAGAAGCATTTTCCGATCATAAGCCTGCTTGTGCGTTCAGATTGTTCAGTTTCTTTATTAATTCGTGGATCTTTTCACCTCTGTAAAGGAACAATATAAATATATCATTTCTTAAGAAAATTACTTATGGCGATTGATACTTTTGTTGTAGCCAGATGTGGGAAACCACATTAACAACGGGCATTATAAGACTGACAATTGTCTCAATATCACACTCCCACTGTCGGGTTACCGTGCATAGTGCTCCATACAATGGAGATATGGGTGCAGTATTGCAAATAATTAATCCCCTAGGTCTGGGGCCTAGGCAAATGCATTATTGCCCCAAACGACCAGTGTCAATTCCACTACATTTTTGCTGGGGGCAATACACCAACCCATTAAGATATTTAGCCGATAACGTTCATTGAATTGGTTTGGATAATATACGAATATACATAACTGCATACTAAATATTATTCTACTTTTTGGATAACTTGTGCTCGATCCCATTGGCCAAAGCCGTAACAATGGTTTGTCTGCAAAGTAAATAGCTCAAGGAGAACGACTAGCTCGTGACTACATTTGATCCCACAACCCTTCTGCTGAAAAATTAATAACCCATTAATCTACTTAGCCATCATTATTCACTCAATTGGTTTTGATATAATTCACCCAAACTTACTCTTCCAATAAAATCTGCTTCAGCTTTTCCCGATGGAGCGAAGAAGACGAAACGGAGCCAGTTTTTCGATGATCAGACGTCAATTTATCCGCTTGGTACTCCTGCTTGATTTTCAACTGTTTTATTCTGTTGTCGAGCTGCCAAAGCTTCTCTTTCATCGCTCTGAGTTCCTTATTCATTGCCACTTCCGACTGCCAAAATATAAGTCATTTTAAGTGGGAACTGTTTTTAAATACAACACTCTTCGGTCTGTACTCGAGGGTAGACACATTATTTCTCAATTGTATTCTAAACATTTTTTTATTGTTCTTTGTGCTTTGGTCTATATCAGGGGTCGGCAACCTTTTGCACTTACAGAGCCATTTTAACTTATATTTTACAAAACAAAAATCACTGGGAGTCCCAAAACTAATAATATTTTTACAGAAAAAGGAAAAACAACACTGTTTGAGGTGAAAACGCAAGCGTTCTTTTTTGTTTTACATATGAATGGATCATAAATTTTTAAGCATTCGCTACAGTAGCAAGTTAATGAGAGCTGCGTCAGAAGGATGAAAGAGTCTTAACATTTACGGAGCCACAGGTTGCTCACCCCTGGTCTATATCTATATCTATAGACACAAATGTATTGAGAATAAAACATTAAGGAACAAACAAAAGTAAACCAATGTGTTATTTCTGGTTTAACGTCATATTCTCCATTCTTAATTGTCCTGGTGACCATAATAAACCAAATTATCTTTAAAACATCAAATATAACCCTGCAGTAATATCCTTCACAGGAAAAAAAGGACCTTAGTAAAAAAGAAGAAAATCCTGCCCAACCTTGGATAAAACCGGATCGCGATCACGAGTCCTCTTTAGAACATCCTCCAACCTTATCATCAGTGATTCCTGTCTCTCTTTGCAATCTTCATAATCATTCGCTATCTTTTCCGCATTGTCCGTCAGCACTTCTCTGGTTAAAAAAAAGATTTTTAGTAAGTCTGATAATAAAAGATTTAAAAATCCCCTCAATTTATACTGCAATGGACTAAGCCTTCGAATAGTAAATTTCCTTACTTCATATCTCCCAGTCTGTGTAGCTCGTCCAGTTGGTTCAGCTTCAGATCAGACAGCAAGTTCACTCGCTTGGTTATAGCGTTACGAGCTAACTTCTGCTTCAACATGTATTCGTCTCGAAGCACTTGCGTGGCTCTCGTCACCACTTGTAGGCGCTCTCGCTCACTCGTTGATTCACGGCTGCTGCCGGATCTGAGATTTTTATTACATTTTAATAAAATGTTCTGTTAAAGCAGCGTTTCTCAAACTATGGGTCGCGACCCACCGGTGGGTCGCGAAAGGAATTTTGATGGGTTGTGAAAAGTTATAGAAAGCTCCGATTAACTATATACAGTGGAACCCCGCTTGACGACCACCTCGATAACACGACCACCTCATTATCAGGACCACTTTATTGCGGTCCCAAATAATTTACTATGGCAATGCATTGCATTCTGTTCCAATAACGCGACCACCCCGGTTTCCAGACCAGGAATGCCATTTTTTGGTCCATAACTTCAAATTTAACTTCGCTAAAGCGACCACACGTGCTCAATAATGTGCTTTTGTCACCAAAATAATAAGTTTAAATTTCTTTTGTGGTCAAAACAATAGGTTTACATGAGAGCGTACGCACACACAAAGAAAATTGTGGCTAAAAGAACTGAATTTTATAAGATAAATTTCATAACTAACAGTTGTCTAAAATAATGGCATTTAGTTAAAATTTAGTAAAAAGACTGCATATGACGACAACTTGCTTTAAAGCAAAATTCACTAACTCGACCACCCCGCTAACGCGACCGCTTGATTACGGTCCCATAGGTGGTCAGGTAAGCGGGGTTCCACTGTACTGGCTATTTCCTATACAAAAATCAAGGGGAAATTATCATAATTGTGACATCACACAATCTTGAATCGTGGCGTGATCTTCACCTGACCTCAGGTCATTGAACCTTTCGTCTCTCACACATGTTACAACAACTATATTATATAAAGTTAAGTGGGTCGCCATAAATTGTGGTAATTAATAGTGGGTCCCAACTCTAAAAAGTTTGAGAACCACTGTGTTAAAGGCTTAGGTTAATTCGAATAGTATTTTAAAAAATTATTTGGTTTTAAACCTTTTTTTCTGTACCACATTTTCAGGAAACCAACAAAATGAGCATTATTTACAGGAAACATAAACTTTTAAAGGATTTCTAATGGTTGTTTAATAAAGCTCACATAGTTTGGATATTAAAGTTGGGTAATAACTTCATTTCCAGCTTTTTTGTTAAGTCCTGTCCATAAACCTATATGCATGTGGCCCTGTTGAGTGTACTTAACAGAAGTAGTCTTATTCTAGCTTTTGGTGAAATAGTAGTCAGCACTGATTAGAATTTCAGGATTAGGAATTAAATATAAGGTGTAAGGAATCAGGTTAGGAATGCAAAGCAAGCTGTTAACCACTCGGACAAAGCAAACATTTAATTCTGTTCGAAGGGAAACCTAAAATGTTTTTAAAACCCCCACCTGATAATAGGTTGTGAAACGTCGCGTTTTAATATCGATTTTATGTGCTCCGTAAAGCTGGGTTCTTGGGTTGGTACTGGGGGTGGGGCAGTGATGGTGTTGTCACCAGTCTCGCTTAATAATGGGGGTGAAGTTGGAACAAAGGTGTTTCTGCGGATATACAAATATTGTGGATTATATTTGTTGCAAGGTATTGGAGAAACAAAATAAAAAAGTGCTTGGAGATATGCTTTTATGGATGAAAACTAATATTGTTTTTTTTACGACATAAACTTGAACCCAGTTAATTCACTAGCGGATAGAGTGAGAAACTGTAACATTTGTGCAATATACAACACACTGCAATAGCTCTAGTAACCCAATGTTTGGCATGAGGTAATCTGATGTGGTAATCCTGCTTGCATTTTTTCATTTACAGGGATAAAAAATGAAAATCCAATAGATATATTATTTTGGTGATACAAAGATTTCTCAATGGTTGGAAAGTATATGCCAACCTCAAACTTTTTATTAATTTATACAACTACCAGTCAGTTTTGCTACCAGAAAACTGAATAAAAATGGACTCTCAGCTAAGAATACCAAAACAGTTTTTGCCTAAAAGATTTTTGTATCTATACAGCTATCACAATTGGTAGGTAGAATTTTGCTTTATGTTATCCTAAATGTTATCTGTCAGAGATAAATATGCTTAGTATGGATGGGAGGATATAGCAGAAAAAAGAACATTTGACTATTTTTAAGCAATGGTGCAAAGAACTTACAGCAGTGGGACAGTGGTGCAATGGTTGTCTGCCATCAGACATAGCAAAGTGGGTCCAAATATGGCGTCGGTTGCTATGGTGATCCCAATTATTGGGCACGGGGAGGCGGACAAAGTAGGTTTAGTGCACAGTACATGCTCCACTATACACGGGTCATCCTTTGAGAAACAAAATTATAAAATCATTATGAGTGTGAGCATATATAGTTACACTACAGCACAGCTGTTGACTTTTTAAATATCACTAGTTAAAGTTAACATAACTAGTTAAAGTTAATATCGACTAGTTAAAAGTTACCTAGTTGCCATTTATTTTTAGTTAACCACTAGCAAAATCAAGAAATGGTTTCGCGATTGAAAAAAAGAAAATAGTTACTGTAAAAAACAGAAACTGTAACTCTACCATTGTAAGCTACATTTATAAACTTTTTAATTCAGAGCAATGTACAGTTTAGCAGACTTTTTTGCAAATAATACTCTGAAACACATTTTACTTTTGGAATACAAAAAAGGAGCAAAGTGATGACAAAATGTGGCTCATAAAAATACCAATAACTCCCAGGAGACATTCAACATCTAAAATTCTGCTTTGATAACACACTGATTAAACAAAGTCGGCAATGGATTTTCCACAGAAACACAACTCACATGTGCGAGGTCACCAAGATGGTCTCTGTCATCTTCCACAGCTCTGATAAATGCATCCATTTTGTTCAACCACGGGAGGGCGACAGAGTGAACGCCGACGGAAGTAGAGCAGTGGTAGCGAGTCAGCAATGTTGAGTCTGCAGAAAAATCATGTTTAACCTTTATTATAATGCATTGATGCCTTGCATTATTTGAAAAAGCACACTGTATATTAGACACTACAGCAACTTTTTAATTTAAAAATAAAACTATGAATTAGAGGGTAAAAAAATGAAATTAAACATAATTAATAAACAGGGTAAATGATAATGACACAAGCATGCATTAAAACTGTATAGTGTACAATGTCATCGTCAATTCAAGTTTACCTTTGTGCAAAATAATATGATGGTTTTCCGGCACATCTTCGTCAAGCAAATCTAATTCCAGCTCTACAGTTTCGTAAACGTACAAGTGTAGGTGGAGTGAGGTCACCTTTATGATGGCTCGTAACTGAACTTCGGTATGAAGCAATCGACTACAAAACAAACACAATTAGTAAGCTAGAAATGGCATAAAACTGAGTGTGACTTTGTATATTGAAGCAATAACCGAATTTCCTAAGCTAATATACAGAGTAAGGTGTGACATTAGCAGTAAAAACTGCCACTGGCAGGATTTGAACCCATGAAGTTATACTATATGCACATTAACAGTTCAAATAACTGTTGGCATGATTTTCCTGCTACCATAATGCGTTTATACTACCTTCATTTTAATAAACCACTGATATAATTTGGGGAGGCATGTCAGTTTCTAAATGATTATAACCTCCGAAAAATTAGGTCTGCTTACACTTCAATGTGTTTTAACCTATTAATGGAATCTAAAACTAAGTTGATGACCATTTGGTAAATAAAATTCCTGACAATTAAGAAATTTCTCACTTACTTCTGTGTCAGAGCCATTGTGGGACATGTCGTCCGCATCGGTGACCCATAGCGCCACACAGTGGTGGAGCTTCCCAGCAGCTGTTGCTATGGCGATCGTGGTGGGCGAGGTATCCATGACGATGATGGAACATGAATCAACCCCGTAGTTATCTTCGGCAGGTGGGAGCATGATTAGTGGACCGTGGAAAATACCCCGACTGAATCTGAAATGAGATATTTCTTGGACTGTTTTCAGAACAAATCACAGTATATTACTATTTCAGCAATCCTTAGATATCCTTTAAAGATAAGACGATACGAGAACAAAGTACGGTCATTTTGGACACTTTCTTCCATTTAAGGACATTAGACATTTTTTGGTATTTTTATGTAGTTTTTTTTCTAATGATGTATACGAAAGGACATTTCTATCTAGACAACTTCTGTTCTAGAGCTGCATCCAGCATACTATCAAGGATATTCAGAGGCGGCTTGCCCAACAATAGGTAAGGCATTAATAACAACCGTTTTCGGAAAACCAAGATAGCTCAAGTTTTGTGAACAAAAATTGGCTCATTGGAGGATAAGAGAAAAATATATAACAGAACGACATAAATACTGCAACAACATCAACAATTATTGCTGTAAAATTTTCATTACAAAAATGCAAAAAAGTACTTATTGTCTGTTAGTGATGTAAGTAGAAGTAAGACATCTCCGTTTCCTTGGAGAAGATAGATGGGTTGTAACGATATCGGCTCTGGTTTCCTACGCAGGTTAGATATGGTGCTTGGTGTGTGTTCGATCACTGGAGCAAAGTCGAATGCGACAACAGTTTCCCCAAGTACCGAGCTGATAGAGAACCTGATGACATAATGGCAGGTATAACAACATTAAACATATGGCAGTAACACATGATATGAAGGTAAAACACCTTGCATAAACACAGATGTGAGGTGAGACCTAACATACATACGAATTATTAAGCACCACATATATATATAGGTATAAGACAACACACAAATATACAGATATTTGGTCCCACACATATATAGGTTATATTCCTTACTATCCCACATATATACAGTTATGATGTCCATATCCCACATATCCCACATATCCCACATATATACAGTTAGGGACTCCATAAACCTGACCATATGACTAATTCATCAAAGGAAGCATACAATGAAATTGATAAAATTAAAACTTATGTAGGGTTGGTATTTACATAGATAAAAGTGATGCCCTTGAGGCTGTGAGGGAAGTGTTGTTCATATCGGATACTTGGTTCAGTTTGTGAGTTTGGATGGGGGTCTGTGTGTCAGCAGTGGCGCTGTAGATCCGAAGCATGTTGTCGGATGTGAGGAGACAAAGATGAGGATGCTGGGAGGAGGTGGATGGGTACCAGGATGCCTGGATCAGCTGGATGGAGATGTTGCTCATAAAGAAACGCTCGGCTACCGGAGATGACCTGGAATATTTGTAAAAAATAAACAAAAATGCTGCAGGACACTAATTAGACATAAGCTTAACAACCGCCGTTTTGCCGTTTTTTTCCAGTTTTTTATCTAGATCCTGCTTTGTGTTTTCTTCTTGAAAATAAAAATCAACTGAAAGTGTATTTCGCTTGTCATACAGCCAAAAAGGGTTTGTAACCACAAAATAACCATAAATTAATACTGATTATACTAATTAAAATAACTGTGTAGGCCAATGCACCCATCAACATTTGCATTAATGTAAAGTTTCACCTGCATATGATTTTTGGCTTGCCCCCTTCGTATTCTGCCTCCTTACCCCAGCGTCGGGGTAATGCAAGCACAGTGACCCCTCTCGTACCCACCAGTGCAAGGTGGGAACTTGTGCAATTGAACGTTATTTTGTTCACCTCAAACAGCGGGGCATCCTGGCAGCATAAAGTCTAAAATAGAAAACAGTGTTGCTAGTGTTGGAAAAAAATTTCCGCAAAGTCAATCAGCCCGCAACACTAAGCAATAAATCGCTAAACAAAACATGAAATGTGTTTCTTTGTTAAATTATCCAAAAAAATAAATTCTTTTATGCTTGAATGACCTAATTAAGATCATTTTTATTATGCAGTGCAGATAAGCTCTCACGTGGATATTTTCACTTATTTTCAGACGTTTTTCAAAAATAACTGAATTTAAATAATGATTGTTTAATTTTTAATTTTTTTGGTGAAAGTAGTCTGTGTGAGTAGCCAGATTTCCTACTACCTTACTACCAATTTTTTTTCATCACTTAATGTAATATAGATAATAGATATAATATAATATACTGTTTACGTTATCGTGGTGCTTGAAGCACGAGACCATAATTAGCTTGTTAACAAGTACCGATAATCTACAATCAATCTCATTGATTTACTAAAAAACTGATTTTGCTGCACTATTTTCTGCATTACATCAGTCTTATAAGTAAGGAAGTTCGTATCCAATCAGTTTGGTTTTAAGAAATATTTTAGAGTTGGACATCCCTACACATTGGCTTACTTGGATATTACTTTTGTTGCCATCTAATGACGACCTTAGATTGGTTGTCATCAAGCAACTTCGGGATTCATTCCACACAAACAGGTTCCCACCATCGATATGCAGCAGTTGCTTCACCTTTTCGCTGCCACCCTCGTTTGGTGACCCCAGTGGAACTGGGTCTTGATCGAATATTTTATGGCCATCAAGCACATTTCTGAGACTGTTTGTCGACAGCATATTTTTAAGAAGCTAAATTAAATAATTACCCAAATGCTTAAGGAAATGCATCTAAAAAGCTAAAGAAACATTTATCAAAGGAAATAATATTCTATTATCAAAAAGCAGTATGTAAAAAGTTGGCAAATCACTGGTGTAGAGACAGGATATTTCAACAATAACACACTGCATTATATAATACTTATTTGTATATATAAAGAAACAAAAAAAACTTTAATCTTCGGCTTTTAAACAAATTGTCCCACTGCGTACAATCCAAAAGAGAATCTGAATACTTCTAGCATGAAAAAAACATGTCAACATAATATATAGCTTTAGGACAGTAG